>CM067167.1:278728015-278827662 GCA_034093135.1 Erigeron breviscapus
GACTGGCCAGAGACTTCGTCAGTTCGTGTAAGAGCAGTGTCAGAAGATAGGCCGTGGACACTTTGTGCAGACTCAAACTCTAATCTGGGTTGGGGTAGCCCAGTATCATCTTCACCACCCTCTCCTACAGAAATTGCGAGGGTGGCTGCTTGCGGTTGTCCCATTTGACTTTCTCCAGGTTCCTGTTGGGAGGAAACTGGAGGGGTGGTCAGGTTTCTACTGTCAGTGGCAAGTGCTGACAAGGTCCTAATGCGACGTGTTCTTGTTGCCTTTGGAACTCCTGAAAGACCTGTTGGGAGGTCTACAGAGTAAATTGTTTGGGAAACGGACAAGCTGGAGCTGGAGGGGTTAGACTGTTGCCCGGGTTCGGCAATGGTCACAATTCCAGCAGACGAACTGGTGGGTCCCTCATTATTTTGAGGCCCGCCCAGTTGTCTTTCCGACTCACCTTGGATTGGTGCATCGGTTTTTGCGAATGCCAGCCGCATTCTATCTGGAATCTCGACCTCTCCAGCTTCAGATACTAGAGAGTCAAGATTCCTCAACAAATCTGGGACAGTGTAAAGTGAATCTGTGCTTAAATAAGCTTTACTGCCCAGAATTTGTAGAAAACAAAGAGAGAGAAACCTTGAGAAGGGGATGCATAGTCCCCTGGTGCCCTTCAGTTTTTGAACCAGGCTTCTGAACAGGATATCAGCAAAATCCACTCTCAATCCATTCCACAAGCAGTATGCCATCTCTGCCTGTGGAGTTAATCTGGTCAAGTCCACCAGAACTCCCACCCATACTTTCCACAAGGTGGATGAAAAAATACCTCCATGAAGGTGTTGTTCGGGGGTGGGGGGTGTGGTGGGGGGGTTTCCATGAAGGTGTGAGGCCCTTCATGGTCATAGCACCTTTTGTTTTCAAGACCACACTCTATACTAGAGTATCCAGTAGTCCTTAGTGATGCGCCAATATACAAAGGAGCCAGACCATGGGCGAGAGACTGATGAATGGTTGTTGATGGAAGGAGATGACTCGAATAGAGAGACTCTCCGTTCGTCATCCGAGTTGAATTGACAGGTGCAAAGCATCACCCTTAATACTTAATGCTGATAAAGGTACATCACAGGAAAATGTCCGCAAGGAGTATCTTACCAAGATCTCAGCACGTCTGTTATAATGTGAAAGTGATGAGGAACAATCGAAGAAGAAAGAGTAGCAGTGTACTAAAACTCACACAAGTAGTCGTGAAACATCTTGCGTGGGTTTAGAGAGAATGAGGGTCCAATTGGAGAATCCTTCAAAAATCTTTGGATTCTTCCAATAAGGGTATTGGACCCTTGGGTTCCTTGTAAACTCGCCATCGGATTATTCGGATTTATGATTAAGCGAAGTAGTTCACACGCGCGATCGCAGCGTCACGATATCATTTCACATCTTCAGCGCACATGCATCCCCAGATGCCGTGTGTAATAGCTAACACAGCTGGCTCCTGAAGAGGCACCGAGATCAATATAAACTGGGCAATCCTAGCAAAGGATGTACTCTTACATGCCTACTTGAATCGGGAATCCTGTATCAATACGCGAATCTGTCTACGCTGAGAATCATGATAACGCCTCGAGCATCTTGGCGGAATTAGGGATGATATTATTGAAAAAAAAAAAGTACGAATGAGAGAAAAGAAGCAATTTTGATGGAGTATCTCAATTCCTGTGAGATAGATGTCGCTATGAGCTATGTATAGATTGATCAGGGAAGTAAAAATGCATAGTTGTTGGAAGAGTAAATAGTGTATTTATAACGATCGCCCGTACCGAGATTAATGAATATGTCCACTCACTAAAATTACGATAGAAATGAATTATTTTTAGAATATTCAAAAATCAATATCGTAGATATTTTTTTTACAAAAGTAATTTGAATTTTTGAACCAAAAATTTAATTCTTCTTGTCAGCATTAAATGCTACGACGTTTGCTGATCGGATCGTTATCCTATTCCTCGCACGAACTACGCCCCGGAGGCGTCACAATAGTGAATATGACTATGGGAGCCCAATAAAAAAAGAGGGTGAGTTGTCAAAATTTTCTACCAGCAATACCATGGAAGCGTAGCGATGCATGTAACAGGTTTCAAGTGGATAAAACACTCGAGTAATGTATAGTCACAAACTGAACCGAGAGATATTGTTCTTGCTAAGCCTGAAGTTATGAAAATCTGGTTGGACAGCAAATAACAATAGGATAATAAGAACGATTGGCCCTCCACACTTTAAGATAGACTTAATAGTCCCATATCCTAGGACGACCGTGTCATTTGTTCCCAGTGACAGTTTTCCTCCCAAAAACTGAGAAGATGTTATATTCAGTCACCAGTTGCGCAACATATATCTTCCAAACAAAAGCATAATTTCTCTTAGTTAGCAGAAAAAATCTCCTGCGCGACCATGTTTCCCACTCTGACCCTCACACCCCTAGGAAAAGTTAGTATGATGATCTCAGATTACACGGGGAAGCAGCCACGCTCCACACAGAATACAACTCTCCTCAATTTGGACAGGAATGAGTTAGAGTGCTCGTTGAAAAAATAGAACGAGGAGCAGGCAGCATACCAACGTCTTCAGCTATAATGTTGCAAAGCGACCTGAGATTGTCTTCAGAATCTGTTAGGTGAACGAGCACGTAATGCACAACGCACTGCAGCCTTAAAGTACTGGTGCCAAAGATTATCTGACTGCCGGAACAAGCGGAGAGGGACCCACTTTGTGTGACCCTCAAGGACAGCTTGGAAATCCTGCCTTAGCTAACATCACGCCAGCTTTAGCCGCAGGTAACAGTCCTCAGACAGAGACTGGGGGGCAGTATGAACGCCGTTGTGACACTGCTGTTCCTCAGGATCAACCTGAGACTGTATTAACGGGCATTCTCAGTGACCCCGGAATTGTTAGTGGTGTTGCCCAACAACAATCTGATTCTGGTTGCAAAGCCGAATTTAACAATTCCCAGTTCGCTGATGAGGGGTTTAAATTTCAACTAAAGTTTCCAATATCCTTTTGACATCCAGGAAGATATTGCTTAAAAAGCAAACTCCAGGTCATGATGGACGTCTTGATTGGGTCAGTTGGGACTCGCAGTGAAATAAGAATGGATATACTTGTACAGAATCGTCACTTCCGATGTTTGTGCCATAAACAGATTTCACTGATATTTCCATTAACCGAAATGAATGTAACACTGCAAGGCTGATCGATCAATAAGCTAGGTTGTTTAATCATATCGTAGTGCATCTAATCTTGAAATGTTGTTGAGTGTTAGAATATATCAGATGTGCAGTAACGAGGAGTGTGTTGTCACAAAAGATTGGGGTCCTTGTATATTTTTGACCATAATCTAGTAACTGGTTCTTGATCCAGAGAATCTGGGCACAGCAACTGGCCGCAGAAATGTACTCTGCCTCAGCAGTGGACATAGAGACTGACGTCTGCTTCTTGCTGGCCCAACTTACCAGTTTTCCTCCAAGGAAATGACAACCACCAGTTGTTGATTTTCTATCTATCTTACAACCTGCATGATCTGAATCTGAATAACCCATTAGATCTAGCCCTGAGCCTTTGGTACCAAAGAACACCCAAACTGGGCAACCCTTAAGGTACTCACCATATTGGGCAGGTACACACCCCCACTCTTTCAGGAAATCCTATAAAATATTTTCCCTCTTATAAACACGCCGTAAGCCAATGTGATTCTTTTGGGTTAGCCAAAAGCAATTGCGTAGTAAATCTGGGCACATAGTAGGCATAGGGGTAACTCTTTAGCAGAACATTGTTATATCTGGTTCGCATCCCAGAAAACCTCTGCAGAGGCAGCCACACATGTAACACATCAGATCAGAACCCAACCATCAAACTCAACCATGGTATTCATGATGTTTTCACCAGACAGCAACTGAGACACCACGGAGAGTGAGCGGTCAGAGTCCAAAGTTTATATACACAGAGGTGCAATCTCACCGCATCACAAATAGGAATGCATGTTTCCAGATCCAAGTTCTATCTTGATATGTGTATATATTGTACATATATCTATTATTTGCTAATTTTCCTTAACAACCTACTCGTCACGCCCCACATCGTTCTGTAGTACTTCTCTTTGGTTGTATAGACTCAATCTCCCACTATAATCAGTTTTCTTGCATGATACTGAAGACCCAAGAGATTGTTGGTAATTAATCACTTCTCACACATCAGAGCGATTACTCATATTCAATTGTCAGCCAGCGACATTCGAGATATAATGAGATAGACAGTATTATAACGATCTATGTATAGAGCATAGTCAGTACAAGATTGAATTCCCAACACTTCGATATATCTAGATGATATGGACAACCTGAGACACACTATTATGACAATACTGTGATAATCTTTCATATGCCACTTGTACTCCTCATTTAAGAATGACCTAACTTGTGACAAACCCAACTTCTTGAAAGCGCGTTAAAATCACTTGTTATCATCTCTTATTAAGAATGAATAGAGGTCTTTTTGTGTCTCACAATCGAAGCTCTTCAAAAGCGAGTTACTGAACTTGATCAACAATGTCGACTGGCTAATATCTCAAGGCGTCGGGATGATCAAGACCCTGATGATCAACCCGAGGGGGAGAATATAAGAGATATTAGAGAGGGTCATGAGACACAAACTCAAGATGATCAAGAAACTGTTCAAGAAGTTGTCACAGAGACTCAAGGAGGAACTCAAGAAGATTCAGATGATTTACCTCCACTCATCAGAAATATTTCTCATTATTATTCTTCCACATCAAGTTCTGATGAGTCAAGTGATCCTGATCCATTTCAACCAGAGAATGATCATGATGATGAGTCTGATTCAGATAAACCTGATGAAGCCCCAGCAAGTATTGCTCAAGAAGAATATGGAGAGGATATATTTGAAGAGATAGTCTATCAGCTCAGAAACCCAGAAAATCTTGAGACTCCAAATGAACTTAGACAAGGAGTCATACATCCAAGAATCTCAAGAAATACAATATGGCAGATCAATGAAGGGTATTTTGCTGAGAATTATGAACAAATTCTGGATTTGAGAACTAGACCTGAAGAAATGGTGTGCAGAGCTAGATATCTTGAAGAAAGAGCCTTTCAAATTTATTGCTCACCCAGTGAAAGACTCAATATGACCTTGAACCGATTAAGAGCATTCTTTCTGTTCAGACATCAAGGTCAAAGAGATGCTTATATGGAGCTAATGAATGTTGAAAGTTCAGTGAGAGCTGAATGGTGGTACCAACAATTTCAAATTCCTATAACCAAAGTCCTTCAGTTGTTTACTCCTCTCAAGAGTCACAATCTCAGACTTGTTCGATTCAGAGTTCGTCGAGCTGATGGCCATGTCTATGTTGTTCAAGAAGAATCTTTTCAACAAATGACGATCTCAGACATTCTATTCCTCTACAATCAATATGCTTATCTGATAATCAAGAATCAAGATCAACTTTTAGCTTATGAAGTATTGAAAAGTCATATTCAAGCCTTGATTAGATTCTATGAATTCAATGACTTCCAGATTGGTTTTGGAAAGAAGAACTAGCAGGATTAACCTTACAAGACCAAATCAAAGAGCCGAAGGTTATGAGCTAGATTCATTTCAGATTGGAGATCCAATTGAAAGCCTGGATGGATTTGTCTTCATCAATAGACTCAAAGAAAGATTTCAAATACTCAGATGGTACATTGAAATATTGTCTGTCAATTCTGAATGCAATCGATGAAGATTCTGACAATGAAGAAGATGAACAAATCAAGTCTCAGAGAGAAGACCATTTAAGACGTATCAAAAATACTCTTGATATGCGTCAGAAAATTAGAGATCTTATTGTCACAAGAACTTCCAAATCTCAAGAAGGAGTCATACATACCAAGACAGGTTCATGGGTTCATTGGAATCCTAGTCATGAACGTGGTCCCCATAATATTCCTCCTGTCAACTTCCAAGATAACATCAGATTGCCAGATGAACGTCCTGTTGGTGATAACTGGCACTTTATCCCTAAGAAGTTCTGGAATGAATCATGGAACAGTTATAAGAAGAGAGCATTCTGGAGTGCAAAGATTGACAAGCCATCAACATCAAATGCTGCACGACGTTATAAGAAAAGGAAGAACAAGCAGAGACGTGCAAATAAGAGGAGGAGACAACAGAGGAAGTAATGATGGACAACCAAGCACTAAGGGGGAGAATGTTAGAAATTCAAAATAGTGCTTAGTTGTATTTGAAAATAGTGTATTTTGTGTAAATATTGTTAGGTTGAGGGGGAGCTTTTGTAATATACTTAGAGTATAAATACCCCTCAAACCTTTATTCCTTGTAACCTTTTTCCCACTTTTGGATATCAATCAAACCAGACATTCACACACACACACCTTTCTCTCTCAAGAACACACACTAAAACACACACTTTCCACCATTGATGATTATCAACTTCCGCACATTAAACACGAATTATTAGGTTTTAACATATTTCTACCTTCGATCCGTCTCCAAAACGGACCTGACCCGTTATCTTTCTATCCAACTCTGAGAAAACCTCGACTAGTCCCGTCATGTGGTTGCTGGCCCCGTTATCCAAGTACCACATCTGATTGTTGTTACCCGGTTCATCATACCTTTTTGGCAGCACTTTCTCCTCATTTAATAGTACCATTGTGGATTCTCCCTCACCACAAACAGTTAACAACAACGTAGCCTCTTCTCCATTTTCTTGGGTCAGATTTACTTCTTCATCTTGCTTCTTTCTTTGCTTACATTCCGAGGCGTAGTGTCCCAAATTGTTACATTCGAAACACTTAATATGACTTTTGTCTCTTTGCTTCCGACTTGAGCTATCATATTCATGTCGTGAACCACCACCCCAGCGGCCACCCCTGCCTCTTCCATTACCACGTCCTCTAGACGAGCTTCTACCTCCTCTACTTTGATTATAACCTCCCCGGCCACGACCAGCCTGTACATGTTGCTTGCCATTGTCTCTGTGACTGCCAACTGAGTCAGATTTGGTAAGCATCAATGTGTTTTCACCTGCCATACTTCCCTTCCGAAGTTTGATCCTATCTTCATATGCCTTTAAATGTGCTACTGCCTCTTCGAATGGCATATCATCCACATCCGAACTTTGTTCAATAGACGCTACCAGATTGACAAATCTTTCTGGTACGGTATCAAACAACTTTCGAACAAGTTCCTCATCGTCAATCGTTGCCCCAACACTGTTGTACTTCGAAATCATTCCCGTTAGCTTTCCCGCATATTCATCGATGGTCTCTCCATCTTTCATTTGCAGTGCTTCAAATTCACTTTTCAAGATCCGTAGTCTCGCCTTCTTGACTCGGTCAGCCCCAACATAACGAGATTTCAAAGAATCCCATACCTCTTTGGCTGTCTTTTTCTTGGCAGCCTGTGACAAAATCTCTTCGGGTATCGATTGAAAAATAAAGGCCTTGGCTTGTTTGCTCTTCTTTTCGTCCACCACCACTCCGGTGGCTGGTTCAATAGCATCCCACAGCCCGTGAGCATCCATAATAGCCTCCATTTTAATCGCCCAAGTGCTGTAATTTGTTGAGGTTAATACTGGACATTGAAAAGGGAAAATAGTGTCTTTTGTAGGGGGAGGGTTTGAAGTGTTTACAAGGGCAGACATGGGTTCCAATCGAAGGTATTTAGGCATACAATAGGATCGCAACACAGGCTCTGATACCAAATGTTGGATCAGAGGTGATAAGACACAGGTATAAACACAAAATAATAATCAAGAGTAAGAGGAATTAACTGGCCAAATGCTTGTAGTTTATTGAATAAAGAAGACTAATTGATACAAGCTTTTTCGGCTAATTGATTGAAAGAGAATAATCCAAAACTACAACTGCAACTAGTTTAAATAATAAAAAAACAAAACAGAAAACTCCAAAATATCTGGGATCTTCCAAACGTTTTATTTTACCACTTCTGCACGTTTGAGAAACATTCAACTTGTCAGGTCAGCTACTTACTGCTACTTTGACTAACCTTGGTCAACATTAACCAACATATGTTAGATTTTTTTAAATGTTTAGTTACATATTCAGTAGAGGATGTAGATTTTTTACTATTTTTATTATAAACAGAGCCTTAGCTATTAAAATATATGATGTAGTTACTTAAGTTTAAGTAATATGAATCGAATTGCTAGTTGGGATTTTCTTGTTTCAATTTTTGAATCGAGGTTGGCTTTATGGAAATCGAGTTGCCTTTCCTTGGCCAGAAGGATCACTCTTATCAAAGCCGTATTGGAAAGCCTATCAACTTACTATTTCTCACTGTTTAAAGTACCGGACAAAGTGGTGAATGGCTTAGAGGTGATCATCAGAAGGTTTTTATGGGGTGGATCGGTGGAAAATAAAAAAATCTACTAGGTTGCTTGGGATTGAGTGGCCTCTCCTGTTTCCAAGGGAGGACTCAGTCTTTGTAAACTTAAGGACTCTAACCTGGCTCTATTATCTAAATGGGTGTGGAGGTACCAGAATGAAGACAAGGCATTATGGAAAGGCGTCATTGATGCTTTACATAACACGAAGAGATGTTGGGAACCGGTCCCAATAAATCGCTCTATTATCGGGGTTTGGAAGAACATTGTGAACACCATCAGTAAGGTCATAGTAGCAGGGGTAAAACTGAACAATTTATTCAAAGGTATCATCTTTGTGACATGTTGGCTGTTGTGGAAGGAAAGGAACGAAAGGAGGTTCAACGATAGGAAGACGTGTAGCAATAAGGTTTTCCAAGACATTAAAGCTACGAGTTTTTTGTGGTACAAGAATAGAACAAGGAATTGTCATGTTAGTTGGAACGATTGGAATAGCTTTAACGTATATAAGTAGTTTGATTACCATGTAAAGTGTATTGTTTTTGCCATTCCTCTTTTGAGCGTTTTAGCGATAGTGTGAATAAAAGTTACTTTTTTTTAAAAAAAACTCAAATTGGGGTGGTGGTGGCGGCGGTGGCGGTGGCGGTGGCGGCGGTGGTGTGGATAGTTACTTAAGTATAATAAAAAAAACAAAACAGAAAACTCCAAAATATCTGGGATCTTCCAAACGTTTTATTTTACCACTTCTGCACGTTTGAGAAACATTCAACTTGTCAGGTCAGCTACTTACTGCTACTTTGACTAACCTTGGTCAACATTAACCAACATATGTTAGATTTTTTTAAATGTTTAGTTACATATTCAGTAGAGGATGTAGATTTTTTTATTTTTATTATATATTCAGTAGAGATGTAGATTTTTTTAAATTTTATTACATATTCAGTAGAGGATGTAGATTTTTTTAAATTTTATTACATATTCAGTAGAGGATGTAGATTTTTTTAAATTTTATTACATATTCAGTAGAGGATGTAGATTTTTTTAAATTTTATTACATATTCAGTAGAGGATGTAGATTTTTTTAAATTTTATTACATATTCAGTAGAGGATGTAGATTTTTTTAAATTTTATTACATATTCAGTAGAGGATGTAGATTTTTTTAAATTTTATTACATATTCAGTAGAGGATGTAGATTTTTTTAAATTTTATTACATATTCAGTAGAGGATGTAGATTTTTTTAAATTTTATTACATATTCAGTAGAGATGTAGATTTTTTTAAATGTTTAGTTACATATTCAGTAGAGGATGTAGATTTTTTACTATTTTTATTATAAACAGAGCCTTAGCTATTAAAATATATGATGTAGTTACTTAAGTTTAAGAAGAAAAAACAAAACAATAAAATTTTATTTTTCTTCTTAGTCAAGGACCTGTTCGAGATTCACAGGCATGTGGGGTTGGGTAAAGCTGGATGAAAGGTATTCAAAGGTATCATCTTTGTGACATGTTGGCTGTTGTGGAAGGAAAGGAACGAAAGGAGGTTCAACGATAGGAAGACGTGTAGCAATAAGGTTTTCCAAGACATTAAAGCTACGAGTTTTTTGTGGTACAAGAATAGAACAAGGAATTGTCATGTTAGTTGGAACGATTGGAATAGCTTTAACGTATATAAGTAGTTTGATTACCATGTAAAGTGTATTGTTTTTGCCATTCCTCTTTTGAGCGTTTTAGCGATAGTGTGAATAAAAGTTACTTTTTTTTAAAAAAAACTCAAATTGGGGGCTTTATTTTTATGGGGCCTTAGGCCCATGCCTAGTTGCTCACTATGAAGCCGGCAATGTGATAGAGATTAGAGAGTACAATTTAAAACCTTGAACTAGCTAGTGTTGCGATTTGCAAAAGAGTGGACCAGCCGTGTCAACATATATTGTACATCTGAATTTACAAAATGGTAATAAATTAAAATGATTCTTTTGCAAATGTATCATATATACTTGGATATATAGCCTCAATGAAAACGATGAAGCGTAAAACCTCATCTTTGTCAAATCTCCCATGCAAGTTGTAGGTATCTAGAAAGATACAAGAGCGTGTTTTTAACGAGTTTTCGAATGAGCAATGGAAAATATTTGATGGTAAAGATTTAGGATCATAGAATACTAGAATGATAAAAATCACTTAGTTAATGATCCTAGATGGAAGCTTTCACACCACTATTACACCAACTTTTGTAATGGATGCTCCGAGATGGAAGCTTTTACCTTGTCCACCCCAAAACCATTACGCATGCTTTAAGGTTAACAGTTTTTCTATTATTCCAAATTTTTGTGTAGAATCAAGAAAATTAAATCAAAAAAGAAAGAGCAACCAAAAGGGTAAAGTCATGAAAAAAAAAATGTATGTTAGAAAGGAAACTTCTTGATTGAGTTGGTCATCATGTCATGTGGAGTGTTTTTGGAAATGTTTTGTAAAATATGTTGCCAAGAGAATCTTGCCCCTTAATCTTGTGGCACACCACCCACCTTTTTAAGCCATCAATAAGTGTTAGCCCTTCTTTTTACATATTCATTCTCATAAGGTAATTTTTTTTTTGAACATTCAAAAGCAATATTATTAATCAGAAGAAGCCTAGCGAGAAGCTAGAGATACATCCGAGTTCGGGTTTAAAATAGAATACAACAGGAGATAAACTCAAATAAGATTAAAACTACTCCAATTTTGCCGTTCGATTTCGGGAGTTTTGAGATCTATTTGAGAGCCATAAAAAGCTCGTTGACTTTACTTCTTTTGCAGCGAAACGCCAGGAGGGAGTTTTGTTGGAAAATAAACAATCGTTCCGGGTCTTCCATATCGTCCAGACGTAGGCAAGGACGACTAAGTTGATGTACTTTTGCTTTTCTGGTGCAACGGTCTGCTCAATGTGAAAGCAGAAGAGGTCTCGTAAGGTGGTAGGCTTCAATGTGGACGGAAGGTGAAGCCATTGTGAGACGTGTGACCATAGAGTACTTGCAAAGGAGCAGTCAAGGAATAGGTGTATGGATGATTCATCGAATCTGTTACAAACAGGGCAGGTAGTAGAGGCTATGGGGATGTTCCTAAGTGCCAGTTGATCTTTGGTTGCAATCCTGTTCTTTTCAAGACGCCAAGCAAAAACATTGACTTTCAGAGGTGCATGACGATTCCAGGGAAATATCCATTGATGCGGCCCAAAAGTTGCATTTTGTAATCTGAATCTCAATGACCGAGTAGTGAATTGTCCTGAGGGGTCACAAAGCCAAGTCCATTTGTCAGGAGAGTTGGAGAGATTGACTCGTATGACTTATGAGAGCATATCCTGAAGTTGTGTAAGCTCGTTGGAAGTACCAAACCCATTGGGAGAAGCTGCCTCTACCGGTACATCGGTCTCTAATAAGACAATCCTTTTGCATTTCCAAGTTAAATAAGTCGGGGAATCTTAAGTAGAAAGGACAGTCACCATTCCAAGTGTCCATCCAAAACCTAATAGCAGATCCATTGCCAACTTTACCTGAAATCAAACACTCCAATCGAATGTCAAAGGGGTCGAGGTGGGAGCTTAACTTGGAGATGGACCTCCAAGCTCCCACCAGGTCAGCCTTATAGGGTAATGGAGAGCAGTTTCGGCGAGAGGAGTGCAAGGAGGTGACGACACGAGCCCAAAGGCTGTTTGGCTCAGAACGGAACCGCGCACCACCACTTTGCTAATAAAGACAAATTTTTTATGTGAAGATTACCCAACCCGAGCCCGCCCGATTCAATGGGAGAAGTTAATGCGATCCCAAGAAACCCAAGAAAGTTTTTTTCCAGAAGATGAGCCCCCCCAAAAAAATTGCTTTCTAATTGATTCAAGTTTGGAAATAACACATACCGGGGCTTTGTACAGAGAGAAGTAGTAGGATGGGAGGCTGTCAAGCACGGATCGGATAAGTGTGATGCGACCACCAAGTGATAAGGTTGATGCTTTCCATTGGGCAAGACGGTTCTCGAAGGTTTGGATCACTGGAGTCCAGTTCTTTTGCAAATTCATATTGGACCCAACGACTAGACTGAGGTACGTGATGGGAAATTGTCCATTCTGACAATTTAGGCAGGTGGTAGAGCTGGTGATGGCATCAGGTGAGAGGTTTATGCCAAAAAAACATGATTTTTGTAAGTTAACCTTGAGGCCAGACACAATGTGGAAGATTCTAAGGATTCTTGCAATATTTGCCATGTAGGCGGTGGACCACGACCCAATCAAGATAGCGTCGTCGGCGTACAGTAAATGTGAGACATGGGGCCCATAATTCGGAAGCCTTAATCCAGAGATAAGCCCAATATTGGAGACCCGTTGGATCATATTCGAGAAAGCCTCCATTGCAATGATAAACAGGAAAGGTGAGAGAGGGTCACCTTGGGGCAGACCATGTTCGCAGTTGAATTCGAGAGTTGGACACCCATTAATGAGCACCGCCGATCTGGTCGAATAGAGGATGACTTTGGTCCATCGAAGCCATAGATCTGGGAATCCCATTTGCTCCATAATGGATAATAGAAAGGGCCAATTCACACTGTCATATGCCTTCTCGAAATCAATCTTAAAACAGTATGCTTCTTGCTTGCTTTTCTTTAACCAGGAGATGATTTCATTCAACATTAGAGGACCGTCTAGGATGTTTCTACCAGCAAGAAAAGCAGTCTGGGATGAAGAGATCACACTATCGATGACCACCTTCAATCGATTAGCGAGGACTTTGGATATCGTTTTCTTTATGCATCCAATTAGGGTGATGGGGTGGTAATCATTGAGATTTTGCATTGCTGATTTTTTGGGAATGAGAGTGATGTGGGAAGGGTTGCAGCCTCGACTAATAGTTCCTGTGGAATGGAAATCAAGCAGAATATTGAGAAAATCCATTTTAAGGTGGTCCCAATACCTTTTGATGAAGCCGAAATTAAAGTCGTCGGGTCCAGGTGCTTTGTCACTTCCGCAATCCCAAACCGCTTGTTTTATTTCATGGAGGGTGAAAGGCAAAGTGAGGAGGTTGGCTTCACTTGGACTGAGGGTTTTAAGGCCAAGGCATGTAACTTTGGGTCTGTCCTTAATGGGCTCACTAAACTTGTCTTTGAAGAACTCAAAAGCGGCTTGACGGATGGAAGGGGGGTCGATATGCCAATTGCCATTTATATCCAGACCAATTATTCTGTTTCTTGTGATTCGGTTTTTAATGAAGCGGTGGAAATAGGCTGAATTTTCATCGCCGCATTTGACCCATCTAGCCCGGGATTTCTGGTGGATATCTACTGTTTTGGCGTGTTCAAAGGCTTGCAATTTCTCTTTGGTTTCAATCCACAAAGTAAGCTCGTCATCGGTGTAATCCCGATAGTCAATGATTGCATCCAGCGCATCTACTTGATTGGTTAATTCTGCCTTTTCTGATTCTTCAAGTTCTTTGAGGTTGCGGTTCCATTCTTTGACATCCAACTTCAGCTTTTTCAGTTTTGAGCTCAGGATTTGGTCCGGTTTACCCAAATAGAAACCTGAATAGAGACTGGAGATTACCACTTCGTCAATTCCTGGCTTAGAGAACAAAAAATTGAAAAATCGGAAAGGTGGGGGGCCGAAATCCAGAGTGGAGGTATTTAGAATGAGGGGCCTGTGGTCTGAGAAAGATAGGGGTATAGCTGTAAAGGCCGCCTCAGGCCATAAGTCCATGAAGGCTGGTGAAACCAAAATTCTGTCGATTCTACTTCTTTTCCTTCCATTGTCAGAGACATAAGTGAATAGGTTTCCGTGCAGGGTGTATTCAAGGAGACCGTTGTCATGGATGAAAGCATTGAGAGCCGAAGCACATGAGTCATTGAAGTGTGAGTTGACTCTTTTGGCCGGTTCGCGGACTGTATTAAAGTCTCCGAGGAGGATCCATAATCCCTGAATATTAGAGATGTGACTGGTGATTTCATCATAGATGGTTTGTTTGGCTGCTGTTTGTTGCGGGGCATAAAGGTTGAGAATGTTGCACGGAGAGGTCACACCATTTATGAGGCCAGATGTGATGAGATAATGTGGGGATTTTATGGTGTTGGTGAGGGTGAAAAAAGATGGATCCCAGATGCTGAGAATTCCGCCAGAGCGGCCTTCACTGCCAGAAGAGGGGATGTAGTCGAATTGGAAGTTGGGGTTGCCCCAGAGGGTTTGAGGGAATGGGTTTTGTATGTTGATTCGGTGAGTTTCCTGAATGCATATAAAGGTTAGACGGTGTTCATGTTTTAGATCTTTGATCCATCTTACTTTACAAGCATCCTTGCAGCCACGGATATTGATTGTCATGAAATCCATTGATCTTGGTTTGATGCACGGTTTTGGATGATTTCGTCTTCAACCATATGCTCATACCCCGAGAGATTTACACCGACACAATCGCCAACTGTGAAAGTGTTTTTTACTTATTTGATAATGGATTGAGGGTCATTTCCAAGATGAGAATCAGGCTGGTTGGGATTTGCTTTGGGGTTTGAGTGATGGTGTGAAGTTTAAGAGGATTGGTTTATGATGGATTGAGGAGCATATGGGTACACATCAGGAGGGTTTCCTTCTATATCAGGGATTGTATTTTGGGGTGGATGATGTGTTGCTGGTAGAGTGATATGGTCTGATTGGTGATTTGTTTTAATTTGGGCGTTGGAATTTAGTTCAAGAGTAGAAGGTTCATCGTTTTGCAGAGAATGAAAAGGAATAGGGGTGCTGGCATGTCTGTATGACAGGTGCGGGATATTTTCTGGTAATGGTTTTTGTCTAAGAGCAGACAAGGTTGATGGTGGTGAATTTAGGTCGAGATGTCTGCACGGTGAAATGGCTAAAGTGGGTGATGAGTGTCTGGATCTTTTTCTGGAGGTGCATGGGATTGGGGTATGCATGATGAGTTTTTTGGAAGTTGGTGGGGTTGATGGGGGCTGGTGAGGTATAGGGAAATCAATATTTTTGTCCATTTGGGAATTAACAAGGGATTTATTGTTTTTTTGGGGAATGTTTGTTTCTGTGGGTTTATCGGCATTAACAGTTGCATTGGAAGGGTAAAAGTCTGTGGGTGACATGTCAGTCTTTGTACCTTTTGTGTCTCCATGGGAAATTTGGGCAGTCTACTTCCATATCTCTTATTTGGCTTCTGCTGGAGTTTTCTGGTGGAACCTTTTCACCTTCAATATGTAATCCCAGAAAGGCATCGTCACTATCTTCAACCACCCTAGTGACGAAGGACTTACTTTTCCATTTGACAATAACTTGCTGATCAATTTTGTGCTGGGTTGTGAGCAAAATTGTTACCTTCTCACATGACAAATTTCCATCATGAGCAAAGGTGGCTGGAGGTTCGATGACATTACCTAAGGCCGAGGCAATCTTGACAAACGTGTTCTGGTCCCAAGAACAAGAGGAACACCATAAATTTTAGCAGTTACAATTCGGCCATAAGTACGATCATGACCATCCCATATATGGAAGGTCGAGAACCATTTTTGTAAGAATTCTTGTTTCTTTAGCAGAAAGTCTTCAGCCAAGGTTGAGGCATGGAAAGAGAACAGAATCGTGAGCCCACCCACAAAGGAAATAGACACATTTGTGATGGGGTCGGTTTCTTTGAGGATAGATTCAAAGTTTTGAAGGGTATTGATGTCTTTGGCAGTAGCAATAATCGAGCTTTTTTTCCAAACAGATGGAGTTTTTGGTTCAGAGTTCGGAATTGAAACAGAGATAGTGTGGGTGTTAGGAGTTTGGGACTGAGTCAGAATATCACGGTATGTGTTGCCAGAGCTTCTTGTATTATTAAAGTGGGCAGGTTGTTTGTGGTATGAGGGTTGTCGAGGTTGATGGGTATAATGGGGTGTGGTATTTTTATTGTGGTAAGGTGGTGGATAGCTGTGTGTTTGATGGGGGTGGTGGTGGAAAGAAGTTCTTTGCTGGTACGGTTGATGATTGGTGGGGGCATGAAAGGGGATACCATTCTTATCCTTTTTTGATAGAAAGACACTTAGAATAGAGCCATGGCATTTCTTATCATGAAGGGTTGGAAGGAAAGTAGATGGGTTGATGATATTGCGAAAACGAATAAAACCAAAAGAGTTATTGTACTTATCTTTTTTCTGGGCAACATAAGCATCGCTGAGATGACCTCGGTCTTCGAAGATTTCTCTGAGTTCTTTGCTTGTAAGTGATGAGGGGGAGGTTGTATACGAAGAAGGTTGTAATGTTTGCGGCAGTTCTGGATCTCCGATGCTTGACTTTCTCCCATCCTTCGTCGTTCTCGTCTGTTTCCGGCCGCCGGGAAAAGCTGGGGGGAGGGGGGTTTTTTCTCTCTCTCTCACACATGATGTTACGGGTAAGTTGGTTGGGAATGAAAAACTTTTAATCATAAGGTAATAGTTAAGTAGTTAAGTGTAAATAAAAGTGCCTTTATGCTCTTGGATTGAATGGACAAGCAGCATTCAATCTCAATTAAGTATATGTTTTTCTAAAGATGACCACACCAGATTGCTTTATCAAATGAAATGTCAATTGAATTAGATAGATAAGAGTTTTTCCAAGGTTTTCTATAACCTTTTTTATGTCCTTAGTTTAATATACCTGAATTGATATTTGAACTATAAAGTACTCCGGTCTCCATCACATTTTAAAATAACTTTTTGAAGCTGGCATGACCCATGTCACTTGTCGAACGGAAGAACAAGCAATTGTATGACTCGGTTTAGTTTTTCATTAATCAAGTTATATAAAATATATATGTGAATCATGAGGTAATTCCAAATGGCATGTATAACCAAACTAGTAAACTACCAAAGAAGCCAAATCTTTCCGTGTGGCATTGATTCACTCCTTGAGCTTCCAAGTTATTGTCAAAATTTGGCGTGCAACTTAGTCAAATGCCCAAGAAGTACCTTAAAAAAAGTGAAGGGAACCCGTAACCCGCCCACGACCCGCCCGAACCCGACCCGACCCATCACGGGCCGGGTCACGGTTCCGATTTTCATGCACTTACGGGTCGCGGGTCGGGCCATGTTTTCGCGGGTTGGGCCGGGTCGGGCCATTTGCACATCCCTAATGACATGTATTTAAATCTATTTCTTTCATCTTCACGCATTATGTCACAATCAAATAAATAGATTAGTTCACATACACCAATTATAAAAACAAATATCATTTCTATCGCCTATTATCATGTTTGTCTTAAAATGGGACAATAATATCAAAAGTATAACATTGTAACTTGAAGACTGTTGCTCTGTACATCTTTATCGTACCTTCTATCTATATCTATAAGTACAAAAATATAATCTTAAATATGAAACTACAAATGATAATTTTGATTAATTAAAACAATCTTCGAAGAAATGAAGCTTTACGGTGTCGTTTAAGGGGCAATGAATACAATAATAAGCGCCGAGCGGCCGATGACAGCCGGATGCACATGGCTCACGTGGCACGGCGGCACTATTTGCGGTCATTTATATAGTTTAACAATAAACCCCATGTGATTACTTTTATTATAATTGCAGTCCCTTTATAATAAATAATAAATAAAAGTTAATTTTCATTCACAAATTATTTCGACACGAGTCAATCTTGTACTCTCTCACCTAGCTGTCTCTGACACGTTACACTATAAAATCCAATGTGCTCATTCACGAGGCAACCAATGAATTACCGTTACAATGTTGTTAAAATGAATTACGTAAATTATAATTAAAAATGCCGATTCAATTGATATTACGAATTCTTATTCACATCAGTAAGATCACACGATGCCAAATGACTTATGAATTCTCAAGTATATTAGTGGTATTGTCTCTATTTACCATTGTAGTCGTTACTAAAGAAAGAATGTTTGATATATAAGAGACACGCAAATTGGATCAAGATTAAAAGCAAATATTTGTCCACTTGTAAGTTTGGGATCAAAACAAACCTTTTTGTTAATGATGCTCGACAACATAATTCAAAATCATAATGCCTTACACTAGATATTTTTAGAAGATAGACAACTCATCAAAGCATTGACGATTAACTCCAAGCACATGCCTCATTCAAGACAAAGTGAAGTAGCATTCACAAGGCCAAAATGTAGACAAAAAGGTGAGGAACATACTATTTATTCTTAATTTAACAGTTACTCCATTCTTACATCAACAAGCATGTATTATCATCACAAAAAATGACTAGACACTACAATACCAGGACTTTGAACCCTAGTTGTAACTTGAAGATATATGAAATCAATATGAATTTTCAAGTAGCATGTTAAGTCAAAAACACTAAATGCTGACTTAAAAACAAAATTTTCATGATTCATTGTAAGAAAGGGAGGTCAAAAACATAACTTATACGCATGTCAAAAAAAACTTGTGACGGGCCATGCTAAAAAATCATCTAATTCCTCGAGCCTAAAATCCTTCTTTTCAAGTTCTAAAACTGACTTTGCATATTTCCTAAATATCAAGATTGTGTGTAATAAGTAAACATGTAAGAGATGTCTATTTTTTATAAGATTAGGATTATCTTAAGTTGAAATGAAAGTTGATTACTTAAGAATTTGGTTTATATTTTGCTTCCATGTTTGTATAAATTTTCAAGATTATTACTTAAGAATTTGGTTTATATTTCACATAAAAATGCTATGAGAAAAGGGCTCTTATAGAAAAAAGAGAAAACATTAAGGACCAAAGTATTAAGTTCCAAATAAAAGACGGCTTGATAGCTGCCTTGTTCTTGTGCTTTGCTTTCCAAATAAGAGAGAGTATAGAAGATACAAAGCACATTTCCTGATTCTTTTTAAACCAAAAAAACTACCATAGACCGGCTTATGCCGGGATTGGGTACCTTGTTGTTGTTGTTGTTGTATCATTATTTTTATTAACCCTAATAGTATCAATTCAGCTAATTATCACACAAATGCCATCTGGGTTATGAAATTAATCCCAATTAGTTATCAAGGATTCTATCTTTTTTCGATCTGATCTGTCAAAGCAAGCACAAGTTCATTTCTTTTCAGTTATGAAATTTTAATCAGGTATGCTTATTGTTAATAAAGTTTTAATCTTTATTCAATGATTTAAAAAACCCAGTTCAGATTTTGGTGTTTTTGGATTTGTTGTGCATTTCTGTGCTCTGGGTGATTGATCTTTTGTTAGTTGTGTTCATAAATCTTGAAACTTTTTATGTTAGTGTTAATTAGTTTTACTGTGGTTTAATAAATGGGGCTGTTTTCTTTACCAAGTTGGTGGATTTATGAATTTTTTTTTAAGGATTTTGGTATGTATAAAGTATTGTACATGGAAAAATTCGTCAGCTGAAAGTAATTATTAACTGCCATATATGTACAATGCTTTTGTGATTGTTAACCAGGGCTATCAGTAATTTCTTAAGTTAACTTGGAAATGTTGAATAGTAGTTTGATGTGGGCAGTTTACAATGAAATTAATTTACTTTCACTTTGATTTAGAAAATCTTTGCTGAGATGTTAAACTTCCTAAAATCGTTATTTGGATGTTTAATTATATCTACATGTATCATTTTCCGTTATTTGGATGTTTGAATAATATCTACATGTATCATTTTCTTGTTAAAATTACCCAAATGATCATTTTGGTGAGGTAATGTGATTATAATGAAGGTTTAGAAAGTCAGGTAAACGGTAAACCAATTAGAATCAATTACAAATAATATGTTACTACTTACTAGATGTTGGTTTTGCAGATTTAAGACAGTTTTGGTGATTTTTTGTCAGCGTTTAAGTCCCGAGGCCATCTCCAACTATAACTTTATTTCTATAAATATAGAGGAAACAGAGTATCTTTAAAGCATATTCATCCTATAAAAAATCGTATCTCCAACCGTTACTCTATAAACCTTACTCTATTTGCAATAAACATATAGATTACAAACAAAAAGTAGTTTTAGAGGATGTATAGTGATCCTTTATATATAGAGGAAAGTTGGCTTCCTCTAAAAATTTCTCTAAATATAGAGGACCAGTTGGGGTGAGTTTTTGGTCTATAGAGATAGAGGAGAGGATAGAGCATGCCATTGGAGATGACCTGAGTAAGTTGATTTGAGTAAAGTGCAATAGGTAGCTTATAGCTAACAAACTGGTATTGTATTTGTAACTTAGTCATTGACTCATTGAACTAGACTAATCGTATATAAATACTATCCATATTTAGAAATCCATTATAGAGTTCACGAGTGCGTTGCAATCTTTTCATTAGTAATTAGCCAAAGCATTCAATTTCAAAAACTATAGTGGTTTTATATATCTCTATTTAAATCCGTGTAACCAAATAAAAATTTTAAGTTGAATTATGTTAGCGTTTATTGCAATTTTCACTTTTGAAGAATTTGTAGGTAAGTTTGTGTTAATATATGCTGATACTCTTCTGGTTACAGTGTTTGATTTCATCTGATCAGGGTGTGGCAATTAAATTTGAATGGATTCACTTGTTGATGGAGTCAGTTCTTTGTCAACTA
Source organism: Erigeron breviscapus (assembly GCA_034093135.1). NCBI lineage: Eukaryota > Viridiplantae > Streptophyta > Magnoliopsida > Asterales > Asteraceae > Erigeron > Erigeron breviscapus. The sequence goes on from CM067167.1 coordinate 278,748,939, forward strand.
GCCATGCTTCCACGACATTGTTAGGGTTCAATCCACCCGGAAAAACCCGACCTCCCCATCACCCTTCAAAGCACTCAAAACCCGACACAATCCACACGTCCACGCACTCAAGTGGCACTTCAAAACGATCTCATAAAAGCTCCTATGATCATAAAGGAAAATCAGAAATTGTGGGACCCAATACCGTTCTTGATCAAACTGCTAAAGAATACTTTCACAAACAAATATTAGCATTAGAAGCCAAAGCTGGCATCAAACATGATGAGCCTGAAATTATATCTTGCCCGAGCCCGCAAAGTAGTTTATACTCCCTTGCAAACTTCACTGAAGCCAAGCAAAGCTTTACCAACACCGAAATTAGTGATGGTGGTAGTAGCATCGAGAAATCTATCGAAAGTGGTGACGTCGGGATTTCAGGCGATTATGTTGAAAGCAATAAAACAAGTGTATATAGGGGAAGCACAGGAAGTGATCTTAGTGAAGAAAGTAGCTCGGGTAGTTTCACCAGTGCAATATACAAACCCCATATGCAAAATGACTCAAGATGGGAAGCGATTCAAGTTGTGAGATCTATAAATGATTCTGGTTTGTTGGAAATGAAGCATTTTAGGCATTTGAAGAGATTGGGATGTGGGGATATCGGGAGTGTTTATCTTTCTGAATTGATTGGGACAAGAAGTTATTTTGCCATGAAAGTGATGGATAAAGCGGCTCTTGCAAGTAGGAATAAGCTATTGAGGGCCCAAACGGAAAGAGAAATTTTGCAATCTTTGGATCACCCGTTTCTTCCTACTTTGTATACTCACTTTGACACAGAAAAATTGTCGTGTTTGGTGATGGAGTACTGCCCCGGTGGAGATTTGCATGCGCTTAGACAAAAACAACCCGGGAAATATTTCTCCGACCATGCAGCAAGGTTAGTGATTTTCTTTCCATTCTCATGCTTTGCGTGCTAAATGCTTTCAGTATAACCCACTTTCCTAATTTGTCTACCATTTTAGTTTGCTAAAACGGATTTTGTGGGTCGTCCAGTAATTTTTGTCCATAAAAACAGGCTGAATCGTGTTGAGACTAAAGTCCTAAGCACTTTCATTCACATTTTTATACATAATTGTTAACTATGAAAGCTACATTATTACAAAGTTTAATCTAACTTCCTTTTTTTGTATGGCTGGCTAATCAAACTTTTTATATTATAGATATAAGAGGTTGTATGCATATTAAATACGCTTTTAGATACTTCCAACACATTCCAACCCTAAACCCATTTATAAGTAAATGGATTGATAATGCTGCCTATAATATCTTGTTTTGTGGGAAGTTTGGATGTTCGAATAAACAAGGCCTATGGAAATTATACATAGTGTTACTATGGGGACACAATACAGGGATTTTGCTAACACAACACTGAGAAGGCATAAAATCTCATGTCATGGTGATTTAAGTTATGAACTTATGATGATTTAGTTTTTGTTAGGATTCAGGGGTCTATGGATGTGTAGTTAAATACTTGGTATACATTCTCACATAATTTCTACCTATTAAATCATTATCCTGACCTCCTTCATCCTTTAAGCATCCATTATCATCATCTGAATTACAAAATCGGAAACAGAGTAAAGATCAGAAAGAGAGCAAATCTTCGTACCGCTTTAGTAATGGATGTTTGAATCTTCCACTTTTCCACAATTAATTTGAAATCAATTATTTGTAGGTTTTATGTGGCGGAAGTTCTTCTTGCTATGGAGTATCTGCATATGCTTGGGATCATTTATAGAGACCTCAAACCGGAAAATGTTTTGGTTCGTGAAGATGGTCACATAATGCTCTCAGATTTTGACCTCTCTTTGAGATGTGTCGTGAACCCAAAGCTGGTTAGATCTACAAATGCCACCGTGGAGACAAAAAATTCTGGGTACTGTGTCCAGCCGTCTTGCATTGAACCATCTTGTGTGGTTCAAACCGCCTGCATCCAGCCCTCATGTTTTGTCCCTCGATTCATGAGCAAACCCAAAAAAGAAAAGAAACCAAAGCCCAAAACTGAAATATACAATCAAGTCTTGCCGCTTCCCGAACTCATAGCCGAGCCTACAAGCGCCCGGTCAATGTCGTTTGTTGGGACCCATGAATATTTAGCTCCAGAAATTATTAAAGGTGAAGGCCATGGTAGCGCTGTCGATTGGTGGACTTTTGGGATTTTCCTTTACGAGCTCTTGTACGGGAAAACTCCCTTCAAAGGAAATGGTAACCGGGCGACTTTGTTTAATGTGGTTGGCCAACCCCTGAGGTTTCCTGACTCACCATCAGTTAGTTTTGCGGCGAGGGATTTGATCAGGGGTTTACTTGTAAAAGAGCCTCAACATCGGTTGGGGTATAGGAGAGGGGCCACAGAGATCAAACAACATCCGTTTTTCCAAAGTGTGAACTGGGCGTTGATCCGTTGTGCTACTCCCCCGGATATCCCAAAACCATCACCGGAAAATGTTGGAGTAGATGTGAAGCCTTCTGGTAACTACTTAGAGATAGATTTCTTTTAACTTATTTTTAAGGAGTTCATTGATTTCAGAGGAACACAAAATATGTTTTCCTTTTCCTGTTAATGTTTATTGTGGTTTCCAATTGGCTTATGAAATTGCAAATGCAGTTATGGGATTAGTATTTCAAAACATAAACAACTTTACATGAATTGTCATAGTATGTATCGAATTTCAATCTTGTGCATTGTATGTAATGAACTTCAAATCCTGTGCATTATGTGTATCCAACCAATCAAAAACTTATAAGTGACAGCTTATATGGTTGTCACATATACTCAGAAACATTAAATATATAGGATTTGAAAGTTTATTACATACAATGCACAACATTGAAGTTGCATAAAAACTATGACAATGATCCTTTTTCTTTATAACACTTTATCTGGTTTGAATTAAGTTTTAAAGAGTCACTTATTTTTTTTATTTTTTTTGTTTGATAACAAAGTTACAAGGGGTTGTCTTTAGGGATAATGGCATACGAATGTAACCATCTATGACAAAATGGTTATATAATGTAGTGACCTACTCGGGTGGCTATGTGATGTATACACTTATGTTTTTTGGACTATGTGATGTATGTTACCGGGTACTGCAAGTTGTAACAGGTAATTTGGTAATAGTTTTAGGGATAATGGCATACGAATGTAACCACCTATGACAAAATGGTTATGTAATGTATTCGACAAATTTACACTCCAGTCATCTTCTCCGATGAGTTTTCCGGCAACACCATTCTTGAATACGTGTTAAACCAATACATTTCCATATAAACTCAAAATCGTGGAATTAACAGTAGCCCAAGAATATATAAACTCAATTCCAAACCCGGTGAAGTGTTTGACGGTTAATTTTTGGCTAGGGGTTGTGCGGAAGTCATTTATGAGTCATTGGCACCGGTTTCAAGTTCTAATTCGAAGTAATGTGTGAGAAATCGTGACTTTTAGTTTTCCCGCGAAGTTTTTCCGACCGGTGTGTAATGTTGAAACCGTCTTTTCTGCATATATATGTATATTTAGGGTGTGTTTGGATGTGGCTTTTTAGGGGCTTTTTAGGGGTTGGGGCTTGAGGCTTTTAAAAAAAAGTTTTTAATAGCCTTGTTTAGATGAAGGAGCTTAGGGCTATTATTTTCAAAATAAAAGCTCTTATGGGCTTCTAATTAAAAGCTAGATGAAGGAACGTTTAAAAAAAAGCCCCATACTCTTGTTAATAAAATTACACATCTACCCTAACATAAATCACGTTCACCTATTCTCTTCGTATATATATCACAGTTGGTGGGTTTTTTTCTTCATGATTATATAACCTTATTTTTCCAATTTAATCTATCTTAGGTGGCGATTATTGATCTCATATTTCTTCATGTTATTACTGTTGGTTTTGCATAACTTTAACATGTTATTCCATCATTATGAAAAGGAAAAAGTATCTATGTGTGTATGTAACTTGTGACCAGCTACTATTGTATGAAAGAAACTTTAGTCGGGTTCATTGTATGTAAGTAACTTGTTAAAACTGAATGAATCGTGTAAACAAGCTGATGTGGAGGTCTCTCATTGGGCCATGTATCAGATGCCTGGTGGTGCCACGTTGATTTCTTACACGATTCGTTCAGTTTTAACAGGTTACTTGCATACAATGAACCCGACTAAAGTTTCTTTCATACAATAGTAGCTGGACACAAGTTACATACACACAGATACTTTTCCCAAATGAAAATATAGCTAGTTTTTGGTTTTAAATGTTGTACGTTTTTTGGTATGTCAGCTGCATATTTAGTCCCTCTAATTTAGCGATGATTGAACATACCCAATATCAGTATGGTATATTAGCTTTCTGCTAATACTTAGAGAGATTGATGATGCTAGGATTTATGATAATCAGATGTGAATGTAGATGTTTTTTAAGAAAATTATGCATGTTATTGTAAAATTATCGGTTAATAGTTTCATTAGTTTTGTTTATTTTTTATGTCTTCTATTAAAATCGAGTTCTATGTCCTTTAATGTAATTTTACATTTTTAGCTACATCTTACAGCTTGTTTGCCAAACAGTTTTATATAATTGAAAGCTTCAATTTTACAGCCCCAACCTCCAGCCCCGGCCACAAGTTTCAGCCTCAGCCTCTAGTTTCAGCTCCAGCCTCTAGCCCAGTTACTTTTGCCAAACATACCCTTAAGCTTTTTAGGGTTTTTATATAGATAATAAAAGAGTCGGCCTCCACATGTACAAGTCAACGCGGGTCAATGAGTGTGGTGACCGGTAACCTTTACATTATACATATATAGATTTATATGATTATATCTATGGGATAATGGCATACGAATGTAACCACCTATGACAAAATGGTTATGTAATGTAGTGTGGTGACTGGTAACCTTTACAACAGATAACACGATACATCACATAACCCGAAAAATGAAGAATCTTACATCACATCGCCACCTGAGTATGTCACTACATTACATAACCATTTTGTCATAGGTGGTTACATTCGTATGCCAGTATCCCTTGTCTTTAAATAAGAATACGATATTAAAGTAAACTTGGTTAAATATATTTAAAAGTTTTTGTAATTCTTAAAGCTTAACATAAGTCAGACATAATTTCAATATTTCATGTTTAATTAACATTTTTAATCAATAAAATTGAATAAAATAAATAAATAATATTATTAATCTTGTGTCTCTATCTTGAATTTTGTTTACACATGGATATGTCAAAAGAAAACAAAGAAATGTGTACATCCCATTGTCACAGTCAAGACTAGAATATACTCCATTTTTAGGTTAAGTTGAAGTTGAATGTAACAACTGGTTGAGTTATATATAAAACTTAAGTAGGTAAATGAATAAAGTTACTGTTCAATTATTTGGTGATGGCAAATGTTTTTTAACTAACATATATACACAAGAATTAACCATAAGTACAAATAGGATTTAAAAGTTTGATAATATTTTTGGCTAATGTATAGTCTTTTCATTTTACTTGAAGTGGAATATGTTAGATTAAAACAAATAAGAATGGACTTATTATTTGATGAAAAGTCTGTCTTACAGAACCAAATATTTGATATAAAGATATGGTATATATCTTTGTAAAAGTTTATTATATTGGTCACGTTATAGATCACGAGACATGATTCATGAGAAATTATAGAAAAGATTCTCGTCCACATAAGATGGAAAGGTAAGACCAAATATATGCATAACCACGTGTAGCCTAATTCATCCAAAAACATTGTATACGATTTCTTGTCGACAACTAGATAATTAAAGTTTCAACAAAGATTTCAATTAAGGGAAAATGATTTATGATGTTAACATCATCTTTGTTAGATGATGTTGCTCTCACATACTCACTAACATCAATTTTACACATGTCAAAAAGCCCTTCATGAATTTTATGGTTTGTGAAAGCAACATCATCTAACAAAGATGATGTTAACATCATCTAAGTTATCCCCTTCAATTAATGTTATGTAGAAGATAAAGACTTTATCAAGAATATATAGTAAAATTTAATTTTTGTTTTCATTTGTTAATTTCCCGTCCTCAATGGATTTAGTAACGAAATAAGAATTTTACTTTTTAAACTATGAATGTACAAAATCTTTTGTTTTTAAACTTTGAATGTACAAAATCTTTTGTTTTTAAACTTTGAATGTACAAAATCTTTTATGTACTTTATTTATAATCCTATCAATTTTGAATAACAATCTGGATGACATATAATAGTCATAAACATGTTATACTACTGATTTAGTGAACTACAAATACTACATATTACAATCCGATTTGTCAAATATTTCACAATGTGTTAACTTGAATTTAGATATCACAATGGCCTAGTGGTCAGGCGTTTTTAAAAAGGTTTCATGTTTCAATATATATTCATTAACTATGTTGAGGATGGTTAGAAAAACTTCAGAATTGATAACCGTTATGTATCGCATACATCAACTATATTTTTGGTATAATCTTGGAACATAAGAAAACGAAAAAAAACCCTTATCCTAAACCATTGATTCATTTTTGAAAAGGGTGTGTGTTTGAAGTACCAAAACAGTGAAATACAGGTTGTTCAACAGTCAAAAAAACACAACATAGATGAAGTCATAGTGGTCCTTTGAGCTTTAGCTCAACGATTATAACCATCCCCTGCATGAGGTCTTGAGTTCAAGCCTTGGGGAGAACATAGGAATTAAGTCCCTTTATGAGGGCTTGACTTGGGTATACCCAGTTTTAAGCCTTGGGATTACCCCTATTAATCGTCGTGTCTTCGGACGGATTAGTAGAGGGTTTTCCCCCATCGGGTATTTGAAATAGACAATTTTATTTCGAGGGAGCTCTCTAGCACGGACCCGGTTAAGACAACGTATGCTAAACCTCCCGTTGTCGAATCGCGACACAAAGTTTCCAGCGAAATTCACCTTTAAAAAAAAAGATAAAGTCAGAGTGACCTACCACATCAAGGACTCATCGATATCTCCCAAAATTCATACATCAATTCCCCTATCGATATATCGATATATAGATACAAATACAAATATACAAATAAATACAAATGCTCACAAATCCTAATCGGTTTCCCGCCGCTCACTTTACTATCATCTATTCCCTCTCCCCCTATCTCTCTACCTTCTCCTCTCGCTTTCACTCCGTCGCTATGGCCGCCTTACCGGAAAACGGTTCAACTAACGGAGTTTCTACTCCTTCTCCGACTGACTACAATCTTAACATCGGTTTCCAGAGGCCGGAAATGCACACCGAAAAACTGGCCGGAACAGCTATAAGTTACGACCGTCATGTTATCTTGTGTTACAAGACGCATGACACGTGGCCTTCACGTGTTGAAACTTCTGACTTACATCCGTTGCCTAAGCTTCTTGCTGGAGCTCTTAAAGCTCGTAAGAATGACATTCCTGTTAAGGTCACTTTTTTTGTGTGTGTTTATTCACTTTTTTTACTTCTTAATTATTATTTTCTAAATTTGGTGTGTAAATTGTGATATGAATTTTGTGTGTAGACTTTGTTGACGATATGTGAAGGAAAGGAAGGTACGGAGATGTTGGATGGAGATGTGTTGTTGTTTCCTGAAATGGTCAAGTATAGGTAATCTCAATACTCCATTCCTTTACAGATCCAGGTTTTTCTTAGTTCAGGGCCGATTTTCGCCTAAGATGTACACGGCTTAACTCGAGTATCCTAGCCCTTTTTCACTCTAACCCCAAGATGTTTATGTAGAGAGGTTTGAACCTGGGACCTCTTGTGAGGGATACTAGGACGACACCTTGATGGTGCCCTTACTCGATAATTGTCCATTTTACTAATTTTATTTGTCATAAATTAAGGTTTAGATAATTCATTAAGTTTTTCATATTATCTCTAGTTAAAGTTAGTATTACTAGATTCAAAAGAGTATTAAGTAAATGGTGAATGACTCTAAAGTGTCATTTGAGTAACAAGTAATTCTATAGCATTTACGTTTTCCTTTAACCGTGTGTTTTTTTGTTTTTTAATTGCATGATTTCCCTAAGGTTTTAGTTTTGTATAAATATACTTTATGTGCAGGGTATTTAATTATTCTTGTATGTAAATATGCTTGTTTAATGGATTGATGCTTAGGTTTATAACCATCATCTATGGCCTTTTATTTCTGATGTGCAAATGGACAAGAGTACAAGACCAGGAATATTTGAGATGATCTGTTCTGTATAGTGTACTTTATAGCACATGTTTGGTTTCAATGCAAGTTTGATCTCAAACTGTACTGTGGACAGGAGTCTGACCTAGTGATTTTAATTTTAGCCTGGCTTTTAACCATAATGGACTCGTTTAACTAAAGTAAGAAGGAAAAAAGGTCTTGACTATTCCCGGATCGTGCCAGACACGTTCCATACTGGAAACTAATATTTGGACGCTATGAGTTTTTGGTATCACTATTTCAGTTTGAGCTTTACACATTTCTAGTTATTATGAATCTGAAATAGCATCTGGTCCATAATTGGCATAGGTATCAGTTTATTGAGGCTTTTTGTTCGTGCTAAATGTTTATTTGATATATAATTATGTTAAAATAAAGAGACTAAAAGTTACAAGTTTGCTTGCTGTTACCGCTCTCTATTGGCTTCAGAATCACTTATTGAGCGTTTCTTTAACAAGGTTGGCATTTTATAATGTCCATGTATAAGTGAATTAATGATAGAAGCTATCCCACCCTTTGGGTCCCTCCACCTCGACCAGTCCCATAGCCAACACAAGGCTGCTGAATTACCTAGAGGTAGTTAATGATGCTGTTCATTGTTGTATCTGGCTAGTCATTTGATGATACTATTAGGCCTATGGCTGGTAAACAGGAATTCGACAATTGTTTTGCTATGTGGCAAAGGGTATAAATGGATTTGGGTGTGTCTACATGGATATTGTATACCACATTTAGCATTATGGTTATCGAAAAAACAGGGTACCAAATTACCAACCTTTAAAAAAATATTATTGTGCATATACCCTTCATCACAATATCAACCTGACACATAATTTAAAGAAGTGTTCAACTATTTTGTATTTTGAAAGAGGTACGTGACTATTTGTCAAATTTATAAAGTGCTTTTTGCTAAAGGAAAAGTACGTTAAAAAATCTTATAAATTCATAGCTCAATTATTAGTGATGTTTATGGTGGGCGAATGCAAAATGGAACCTACATTTGTGACATCCTAAAAGAAACTTTTCATTTTTGTGGGGTATTTCAATAATAAGATTGACCCAAAAGTATAAAGTAATATGATATATAAAAACAAACACTAACAAACATCTTGAAGCTTTTAAAGAGAGAAGAAAAAAGAGAGTATTAGTGGATTGTTGTATGATTTATACCACACATCTTTGCATTAAAAGATAGAAAGATACCTCAGGTAGTCAACTTATTAACAACTAGAATTTATCTATTGCTTTCACATCTTGTCATTGTCTATAGTGTTGAGGAAGCCATGTAGCCGTGCCACCATCTATTATTTTCTATTTGATGAAATATATATAGTCTTGGAACGTAAAGCTTTTGAGCATGTGATATTCTTGTTGTCTGCAATTTTTTAGTGACCTGATAGTTTACTTACTTAAGTTCCTGTGATTAAAGGGGATTGAAAGAACCAGACATCACCAGTTTTGTGGAGGAAGTGATTGTGAATAGAAAACCATGGTCTACAGGAGTTCAGGAGACCATGACAGGTTCACATATATTTGTCTGTTCGCATAGAAGTCGTGATAAAAGGTGTGGCTTTTGTGGACCGATTTTGATAAAAAAGTTTAAAGAGGAGGCTGAAGTAAGGGGTCTGGAGAATGTGTCTGTGACTGCTTGCTCACATGTTGGGGGCCACAAATATGCAGGAAACTTGATCATTTATACTGTTCGAGACGAGAAAGTTTGTGGTCACTGGTTAGATAATCTATTGCGATAGTTTACTTTTTATGAATTTCAAGGAGTCATTTCCATTTTGATATGTTTTAATAGCCTGTGCTGTTCTTGCATTTCAGGTATGGTTATGTTACCCCAAATGATGTGCCTGATTTGCTTGACAATCACATTGGAAAGGGTGAAGTTATTGAGAGGATTTGGAGGTACCATCATCTTATGTTTTTGCTTGGCTCATTTAGTAATTTATTGATATTAGTCTGCTCTATTAGAAAGTTGATATTGATTAGTTAAGTTTTTTATCTAGAAGTTTCTGAATTGCTAGAGATGGTTAGTTTTTATAAAAAATGTTGGTAGGAATTGTTAAGTTGTAGTGTGGTTACTGGTTACTAATTGAACTACTGTGGGACCTGAACACTTACGCATTGACAATATTTGATTGTAGTCATAACATCAACTAGATTCTTATGTGCCTTTCTGGATATTCGTTCTCGTATGTAACAGTTCTGCTAGGCTGTTGTTTTTCGTAGCAACTTTGCTTTGATGGTACCAACAATGTCCCAGGACTCAAATTTACCATCACTGGCAATTTCGACGCATTAGCAAATGAAGTTAAAGATTTATCTGTTACTTGTCACCGGTAAAATAAACATTAACTAGACAGGAAGCGAGTCAAAAGTTACCCAAAGTGTGTTTATGCATAAAAACTCCTAAAACATCTCAGTTGAAAAACTATATAACTATTGAAACAATTAAATTTCCTTTTGTCAAAGGACTATCTGAGACACTAATTTTATATGTAAATATTGAATTTTTGGGGCAGAAGTGTTTTAAGGTCTACCAAACCCGACATGTTTTGACGTGTCTCCGAACACCGTCTAATCCTTCCATTTTGCCAATTGTAACATTTACGCTCACGTCAATCAATTGCAGGGGCCAAATGGGCATTCCCCCCGTCAAGAAAGCTGAACAGACAATTGAACAAAAACTTCCAAATGGAAATGATTTGAAGGTCAATGAGCAGAGTACCAAAGCAAGCAGCACCAAAGAAGAGAAAGAAAACGGTGGAGGCTGTTGTCAAGGTACCGCCAATGGGTTCTCGTGCTGCAGAGACGAAATGTCAGGAACAGAAAAGGAGGTAAAGAAAGAATTCAGTAAACTTAATATGTTCACGAGAAAATGGGAGAAACATGAGGTGCTTACAACAGCTGCAGTAATTGGGGCGGTCGTAACTATTGGTGTGGCCTACAGCTTTTATAAAAGGTTGAGATGAGAAGTGGTCACATATCTTTTGGTTCTCGGTCTATTCTTGCTTTGCTTTTGTGGGAGATGTATATATATGCTTACTGTGGTAAAACAATCTTCAAAAAGCCACATATTTGTGAAGGTAAAGCACACAGAACACAAAGCATTCCGTGTGTTTCCAGTTGTATAAAGTATTTATGAAGGTAAGAACATGAAACGTAACGCTTTTGTGGTACCAGTTGTTAGGGTACTGATGCACTTACCTTGTTACATGATGGTGTTCCAAATGATTAATGATATAGAAAGGTGCCTATTTTGGATTACTATTCCTTGTGAATCATGTACTCAGGCTAAGAACATACATGATCGATATGTGTGTGTGTGCCACACGCATTAGCACTTGGCAGATATGTTTTTTGAAGTCCTAAATCTGAATGCTGCCTTATGACCAATTGAATTTGGTTATGATCAATGGTCATGCAAGAAACACAAATACACGTTTCATTTTGTACTGAAGCACAATCTTTATCATGTTGCCAATTGCTTACATCTGTAGACTCGGATTAGGATTTTATGATTGTTGTGATATGTTTTTATGAATGGTTTAAGCATGATTGTGTATGAATGGTTGTAAGTCTAGTAATGAGGGACACGTAGCATGAAATCAGAAGTTTGAGGTTCAAATCCGACCCCATGTCCCGCTAATCATAGTGCTACTTGATTTACATCTTTTTCATGTTGGATGTGTGACCGGTTGGCGAGGACTTGATAATGAATTGGTTATCCATTACTATAAGAAAAAAAGAAAAAGAAATTGTATTATAAACTTAATTTATTTTTATTTTTAATATAACAAGTTATTTTGAATTAATAGGCATGGGTTAATATATAACGCTCGTATAATGCGAGTATAAATATTTAGGTTTAAGTATGGAATGTCTACATAAGTTTCTTATTAGAAATAGTTGCATTAAGAACTTTTCATCGTCTTATGTGTCCAATGAACTTTATTTTTAAGTACACAAACTGTAGTCGGGTGATCTATTGATCGGTTTAATAGGTAAAAGTCATAATTAAACATCCCTTGAAGCTGGTATACTTATTCCGAGTTCAAATCATGGTAATGCTGTAAAGGGTTTGCTATCTCATTTTTTAAATGAATATAGCATTAAGAATATGTAATTAAGAGGGGTAAGGTTGTCTTCATGCCGAGTAAGGCCGAATGTCTTTTTCTATCTTTGGTAGAACCTTGAAGCAGCCTTTTATCTTTGGTAGGGGTAAGACTGTCTACATATCAACCTCCCTCATACACCGTCGTAGACGGTAGAGGAACCCAAAACCTGTGGAAGACGGCATTGAGAGTTACTACTTTTACTTTTAACTAGAAAATTTCTGGACCCCGCGTTGCGGGGTCTCAATTGTTTTGTTGAAACGGTTACGTTATTTTAGTATATTTGTGTTGAACTTTCAACCGCTTATTTAAAAAGAATTTTGTCATGAATATGTTTGTTTAAAAGTATGCAAGAAACCAAAAAGTAACTCGTAGTAAAACCCGAATGGGATGTGATATGACAAAAACATCAATATATTAGTTCAAATTTCAAACGGATGCGATGTAGCAAAATGCAAGTAGTGATACGGGGTGTGCCGCAAAAAGGTTGAATTGACTCAAAAGGAAAAAAGTGTGGAAAAAATTAAAAAGTAACCCGTAATAAAAAATCTGAAAGGGATGCGATATTGCAAACTTCGAATAGTGGTACGGGGCGTGACGTGGACGAATAATAACTCGCCATGCTCTTTAATATATAGTGTAATTAAAAAAAAATTGTCATGAATATGTTTGTTTAAAAGTACGCAAGAAATCAAAAAGTAACTCGTAGTGGAAACTCGAACCGGATGTTGTATGGCAAAAACATCAATATAAAAAACCAAGAAGTAACATGTAGTAGAAACTCGAACCGGATGTGATATGGCAAAAACATCAATACATTAGTTCAGAATTCAAATGAATGCACGCAATGTACCAAAATGCAAGTATTGGTACGGGGTGTGCCACAAAAAGGTTGAATAACTCAAAAAGAAAAAAAGCGTGAAAAAAACCCAAAAAGTAACGTGTAATAAAAAATTTGAAAGAGATGCGATATGGCAAAATCCGAATAATTGTACGGGACATGACGTGAACGAATAGTAACTCGCCACAATGCTCTTTAATATATAGTATAGTATAATATAATACAATATGTAATTAAGAGGATAAAAACGCATCATATATATTTTAATAGATATAAAAAATATTTTAATTTTAATAACATATAAAAAGAAAAGGAGAAAAAGGAAAACTAATAAAATCTAAACAGTAGCATAGTTGGTGGCCAGTCACTCAAAGACGGAGCTAATCGATTCTGTTATTATCATTAAACAAAAAAATCAAGCATAACATTTGTCTAGTTTATATCTTTTCAAACTTTAAGATCGTGACGTTAATATTTATTTAGTCAAATAATAATCATCTATGTTTGTTTTTTATTCGATTTTTTTATTTTAGTAACAAGATTAATTAAAGTATGTCAAATATAATTAATAATTAATTAATAAAAAATGAACGGATGGATGAAAACATACGCGCTATTGTTATTGTTATATGAAAATTATTACAAAATATATATACGTCTTATTAATATTTTTTGGGGTGGTTTATTTCTACCCCCTTTTTCACAGAGATTCTCGTTCTTGTTTGATCATCATAATAATAAATATTTGCATTTCTTAAATTTGCAGATTTTGTTAATTGTTGTCACTTATGTATAAATGTCGATTAACATCATCAGCGATGGCGATCGTTCACCCAAAATTATATTGCGTGAACCAACAACTGGATCAACCGCTGAGGTGATTTCTCAATATATATATTCTTTCTGTTTTTATTAATAGTATATAATATGTATAAATAATGTGTATGTATTGTTCGTTTCGTTGCAAAAAATTTTTGTGATATGTTGATTGATGGATATTTGGATAGTTTTTATGATTATGTATGAAACTTTTTATGAAATGATGATGTGTTATGTGTATGTTATGTATGTATCTATATATGTATCATACTTTGAAACCTGTTTGTGTATGAGTAAAAGAATATAAACGTCTAATGTGTTGCCGATTTTAGTGTCCTGGCCTGATTGTGATTTATTTGAGACCGAAGGGATTTGGGGTTAAGTATAACTGTGAATTGGATAGTCCGGAGTACATACTTGTTTGAGCCGACTTGATTCTGGTTTTAATTGTGGCGGTCAAGGGGGCAGGCACCCCCTTTACCAGTTTTTCCTGTCCCATTAATGGTGCTTTTTCGGTTTAGATTTTGTATCCAAAAGACTCGCTTTTTCACCAAAATGTGTAACCTTTCGTGAATTATAAATGCAGATTTCTGGTTTTAAGGTTACGAACGAAAGTTCATATACTCTCTGTTTTCTTTGCCTTGAAATGAAGTTTCAATAATTATCTTATCTCAATTAAGATTTTGGGATAACTTAAGGCAAATTGTAGGGTTGAAATACTTTATTGTAGAAGTGAACAAACACGATATCCAATTTTTCTACATTATGATATGTAAGTAAACCTTTGATGTGATAAAACAAAAATGATATAAATTTTTTGATGCACAGTACAACATTTCATGTAAAGCATGATTCACTGAAAAACACTTAAATGCATTATTTTACGCATACTTTTTTTATTGTAATGAAATATCATAAAGTTGTTGGGCGTTGACTATGACAGTGAAACTAAATGGGCGCCTTCAACTTACATTTCATATTTCATCTTTTTACGCTATTGCCAATTAGGTGCTCCTGTATGGAGGTCAGGTTGTTTCATGGAAGAATGAACGTCGAGAAGAGCTACTTTTCATGAGCACTAAGGTGAGCCAGTTTTGTAATTTTTATATCCGACATATCTTTATTTGGAACCCTTAAATTCATCTATGTTACATTGTTACAGTGTTCTATTTGTATGTTCCTCTCATATTGTTTACTGTGGGGTTCTGTGTGCATTTACATGTAGTTTTAATGGGTACCATATTCACTTGTCACTGTATCAAATAAATATGACTGCTAATCACATCATGTAATTATGAAAATGGCAAAAAAGCCAAATTGGATGTTAGCAATTGATTGAACATTCCACCACAAAAATGCAGAATAATATGATATAAGAGCATCTTGTGTATAAATGATTTGGGTGATATTAGAAGATTCTATTTATGCTTTAAAGGACTGAACACACTTTTAGGTTGACTATGGCTTTATGTGTAAAATGCCTAACTGCCAAAGAACTATGCTTTTGACAACTTGGGATCAATACAAGACGATGCAATTGAATGTTGGTTATAAGATAAGATTTGACTGTATGAGATTAAGATATGCATTAGTTCCATTTCTATGCGACCATGGAAAATTACCACAGTTTATGGATATGTTACATTGCAATAACAGTGCCAGCCATGCTACACGGGTCCAAATGTTGTTCATTGTGAAGTAGGTTTTGACTTATGTGGATATTGTTTCTTTTAATTACTGAAAGATTTTGCTGCATTTTTTAGTTGGTTCATGTATCTGTCTCTCTAATATTTCAAGAATGCATGATAATCATGATGACATGCTCTCTTTGCAGGCTATTTCAAAGCCACCAAAACCTGTTAGAGGAGGCATACCCATTTGCTTTCCTCAGGTTTGCATTCCAACAGAACATTATATCATTTTCATTTGTCTAGATAATGTAGTTATTAACTGTAGTTTGCAAATTATAGGTCGCAAATTTTGGCACACTGGAGCAGCATGGATTTGCGAGGAACAGGTTATGGTCGTTGGATGAAGATCCTTCACCTTTGCCTCCAGCTAACAATCAATCAATGGTAGATCTTGTATTGAAATCTACGGATGATGATTTGCATACTTGGCCGTATAGGTACTTCTTACATGGTGTGTTTAAATATTAGTTTTGGGTCCTTTGGCTGATTATGCAACTGGAGAATCATATTGAACTGGGAGATAATAACTTGTTTGCATTTGTTTTTCTTTTAGATTTGAGCTGCGACTGCGTGTTTGTATTGGTGCTAACAAGCTCACTCTGATCCCTCGTGTGAGAAACGTGGATAGCAAGGCCTTCCCATTTACTATTGCTCTGCGTAATTACTTTTCTGTATCAGATATCAGGTATGCCTTTGATATAATAGTTTAATTTCAGATTTATCATCCAAATGAACTAGTAGATATGGCAAGATGGGTGGGTTGGCTGGTTGGTTAAAGGGTTGAAAGGGGTCATTGTTAGTATATGTGAAAATGAACTAGCTGGGGTAACTGGTCAAGGATTTGACCAACATCTTTGTCTATTTCTTTATTGTTTCTTCGTAGCTTATTGATTTCTTTGATATGATAACAAAGGCAATATTATTTTAATAATAAATTAGTTTTTTGAAAAAATGTTTTACTAACTTATATGCACTAAGAAAAGAGTATTTTGGTGACTTTTAACCCATTTGACCTGTTCTTTCGTGGTTATATCTTTTTATTTTTCACCCGCTTGAGATAAAACACATCCCAAATCAACCATGTGTTAAGCAGTTGTGTCAAAAGTGCCTACTCCGTGAAGTAGCATCATAACAACTGTTAGGCATTGCACTAGAGTCGGTGTAAATCACTAAATGACATTACTGTTCACTCTTATATTATATTTGGATGATCTCGGATATGCACTTGGTCGTATATTAGGTTCAAAGTCTATGACCATGCTGCAGAATTGCTTTATCTGTATTCTTTTCAGACAGGTTTCATAATGTAGTTTAATTTTCAGTGAGGTACGTGTCGAGGGTCTGGAGACACTTGACTATCTTGATAATTTGTTAAAGAGGGAAAGGTACACCGAGCAGGCAGACGCCATTACCTTCGATGATGAGGTAACATTTTATACACTACCTAGAGTGGCAGGGGGAGGGGTAAACAGGTCAAAATGGTTTCTGGTCAAAACACACTTTTTTTCATCGGCATCAAATGGGCCGGATTACCTGTCAGCATATCATTCCATCGTTTTGAATTTAACAAAATCTAACGTATTAAATATTGTCGCAAAAACTATATAATTGAAATGATATCTAATTTTTTTTGATTTTTTGGAGGTTGAAAACTGTTACAGTTTGTGTGACTTTCAATTTTTAACCCACTCGACCAGTTTCATCTTATGCCAAGTTTCAAAATGTCTCTTTAGGGTTAAAACATAAAGAACATCCAGATGAATCCATTTTGAAGATAATTGTCACCTCTAGTCCTTATAATGAGTAAATTATCTCATATAACATATTAGAGCTCCACAAGTCCTTTCATCTTTTCTAATGCTTATGCTTAGTTCTTTTTTTCTCTGGTAATCCATCTTCTTCATTCTTTAAAGATTATCATGCTCTATTTCAGATTGATCGAGTGTACTTGAGCACACCTACTAAGATTGCTGTAATAGACCACGAGAGAAAGAGGACAATTGTCCTACGTAAAGAAGGCATGGTGGATGCAGGTTTTCCTCATGATCTGACGTCAAAGTTGATCTTTTTGTGGTTAAATATAGAAAGTTACCATCTTTGGTTTATATATATTTCAGATATTAGATAATCATCTTTCATTTTACCCATAAAATCTTCAAACTTTCAAGAAATTGATTCAAGGTCATCTAGCAATGACGCTCAGTATTTGTGAAATTGTTGACTTCGTTAACAGGATGAGGATGACTTGTGCCTAGGGGTGCAATGAATCCTTTCCTTTTTTTGGGTAATGCCAGACAAATTAACAGAAACTGATCGGGTCCGTGACAGTTTAGCTTAAATCAAAAATTATTTTTCTGAGGGTTTTTATTTGTAAAACAAAGGTGGTTAACCAAATTAGAAGGCCAAAATTTCTACAATTAACCTCTCAGATTTCTTGCATAACCTATTATGATGTCTTGCACTTTGTAGTTGTGTGGAACCCTTGGGACAAAAAGGCAAAGGCAATCCCAGATTTAGGTGACGAAGACTACAAAACCATGCTATGTCTGGACGCTGCGGCTATTGAAAATCCAATAACCCTAAAACCATGTGAAGAGTGGAAAGGTCGCCAAGAGCTGTCTATTGTGTCCTCGAGTTATTTCAGTGGCCAGCTGGATCCAAGGAAGGTTCTTAATGGCTTTCGCTGATATTGCATTTCAAATTTTGATATTAATTTGATTGTTTTGCTTCGTAGTAAGTGCATTTGCTGCTAGGATTTTACAGAGTTAGAATATAGCTAATGGGATGAATGTTACATTTTTGTCCGTAACTGATCCATTAGACACCATTTGACATGCACAACTCATTTGGTTCAACTGAAAATATTATCTTTGCATTGTTAGTGTATTTGGAATAATTGAAATGCATGTATCTTGCTGCTGTTATGCATGTAGTCCTGGGAATCGCACACCGTATGGTTAGAGAAGTGTGTGCTTATAAGTTTTTTAGCAGTTTTTTTACTAGTATTATTTTGTGGGGTGACATACGCACAGTTGCTCTTTAGCTACTGAAAACTCTATTTTTTGGATAGTTATGGGCCACACTAAGCTGTTCACATAGACATTATGTGTGGAATAGTTCTTTGGGGATACTCTTTACTAGGCTATGGGTTTATACTGGTTGCCGACCTTCTTGGTGTTGCATTGTGTTAAAGTGCTTTAGTCTGTTTTTCATGGTTTTAGGTCTCAAGTATGTGATTTAAACCCTATTACTTAAAGGTTGCCCAAGGTAGTGTCACTCTTTAGATCCTGAACACTATCCGAGTGGTCATGTGGAGTTGTTCCCATTTGTGTCTTGCTTGTTATAACGCAAGTGATGCTTGTGGCTCCAAGGTAGCTTCAGCGCCGAAGTTGTAAACAGCTCAAAGCGCACTATAGCCCAAATAGAGGTTAAGGACTTGAATCGCGTAGTGCACGTCCAGGCACGGCCTCATACATGTAAGCCGCTACACATCGTATTGAAATAATTTTTTAAGAAATATGTATTAATGTAAAGAACCCAAAAATCATCATAACATTC
Organism: Erigeron breviscapus; assembly: GCA_034093135.1. Classification (NCBI taxonomy): domain Eukaryota; kingdom Viridiplantae; phylum Streptophyta; class Magnoliopsida; order Asterales; family Asteraceae; genus Erigeron; species Erigeron breviscapus. The sequence continues at coordinate 278,768,209 of CM067167.1, forward strand.
AAAATAAATATATAAATATTATATTAAAAGATGCATAATCTTGCACAATTGTCGTTTTTATATTTTTCGTGGATGAAAAAAGTCGACCAATTCTTTACTATTATACCCTTGTACTAGTTTATATATAAGGGTCTTAACTCTAACCATTGTAACCTACATTTTATTGCTCTAATACATTCCTCTCACCCCTCCAACATTTCTTCTCCTAATCTATCTATCTATTATATTAGCAATTTTGATCCAAAGTCAAGATTTATAATATATACTTTTTTCTTACCTTGTTATCAACAACATAAGAGAACCATTTCTTTCAAATAAGTAAATAAGGTTTTCCAACAAAGATTACCTTTTCTAAAATAGAAACTTACCCTTTTGACTTCAAAAACGGGCTTTTCTGTAAGAATTATTCAACAAAATATTTTTTATATAATTGTTCAATAATTAGCGACTCAAACAATAGAAATAAAAAGAATTTATAGCATACATATATTTCTTTAGAGTTAAGTACTTTTTTCGTCCCTGTGGTTTATCGTTTGTTCATTTTTCGTCCTCGCCGTTAACTTTTGGCTAAAATCATCCCTGTGGTTTACTTTTAGTCCCTGGATCCGTTAACCCCTCACGTGCAAGGCACGTGAGGGGCATTTATGTCTTTTCACCCATGGTTAAGTGCAAAATTCATCCTTATGGTTTGTCGTTTTTTCATTTTTCATCCTTGTACACGGTTGACCATGTTAACGGCGAGGATGAAAAATGCAAAAACGACAAACCACAGGGATGATTTTTGCACTTAAATTGGTGAAAAGACGAAAATGCCCCTCACGTGACTTGCATGTGAAGGGGTTAACGGCAAAGTTATAACGGCAGGGACGAAATGCAAACCACGGGGATGATTTTAGCCAAAAGTTAACGACGAGGACGAAAAGTGATAAAACGATAAACCACAGGGACGAAAAAAGTACTTAACTCTTTCTTTTATAAAACATTTTGCCCTTTTTTCAAGTCATTAAAATTTAAAATACCTAAAATGTGTCTATTCTTACATTATGTCATTATCTATATTTCATCTCTTAAAATATTTACAATACCTTTTCAATAAAAAACCTTTATTCTTAAACCACAAACCATATTCACATATCGCCTAGACGCCTACGCTTCCCTCACCACCACCCCCTCACCACCACCGCCACCATCGGCAATCGCCGCCGCCATCGCCCCGCCACATTACGTAGACAACTTACTAGTATCATATTACTCTGCAAAAACATTTCTCAGTGGCTTTACGTCTTTACTGTAGTACCACCACATTTTTATACATTTTTTTTTGAAAGGTGTGGATCATTTGCTCGCAACAGAGGATCTAGCTTACGTTGTCTTAACCGGGTCCGCGCTAGAGAGCCTCCTTACTCTCAATACCTAGTAGGAGGAGAAACTCCGGGTCCGCGCTAGAGAGCCCCCTCATCCTCAATACCTAGTAGGAGGAGAAACCCCCAATTAAAACGGCCGAAGGCACGACATTTAATTGGGGTAAAACTCTGCCCCCTCTGCAGGACTCAAACCTGCTTCACTGAAGGACTTTATTTGTGAAATTCCTTTAAATGTCTTTCCCATGTCTCGAACTCGAAACCTTTAGCATGTAAAGCTGGTGCTCAACCACTGAGCTATAATGGGAAGTACACATTTTTGTACATGTTCTTAGACGATTAAAACAAGATTTATGGTAATATAGCATTAACGCATTAGAAGTCTTGAAGAACTTTGATTTTATAATAAAAGTGGGCCTTATATAATCGGGGACTTAAGGTAGATATTGAAACTTTCAACTAAAACTCCACCACACACTTTACTAACCTACGTCTTTTCCTGTTGCCTAATTCTAGATTTAAAATTTTCATATTTGCTAGAAAATACTTATTACTAACCCAAACCTTGTCCTTCTAGTAAAGTCTTTATACTTAGGTCGCGTTTGGTTCACAGATTCTGATGGAATCTGATGGAATTGGAATGAGATTCCATTCCTTAGTGTGTTTGGTTGCTCAAAGACGAAGGAATATCATTCCATTGGAATGTAAACATTCCCTCATTTGATGGAATCTCCATTCCTTGAGGGTGGGGAAGGAATCTCATTCCATTCGTTACTTGAATCTTCAGAAAATCAAAAACATTCCGTCAAATTCCATTCCTTCAAATTCCAATTCCACTGAAAGATTCCATTCCTCCTAAAAACATTCTGTGAACCAAACGCGCCCTTAGTGTTAGTGGTATCCTCCACAAGCAGAACTCAAAAATGAATACATTTATCATAAGAGAAAAAAGTAAACAAATGTATTTTAATTAGACTTCATTACATAAACCTTTCATGTAGACATGTAGTTTGTTCAATTATTCATATTTGATATATTCATCATCTATTCCTCATCAATATATTGACAAGTCTAGTGAGGCTACAAAGGTAAAGTTATAATAAAACTCGTCCATCCTTTAACTAAAATTATTAATTTTTTTATTTTTTATTTTTAGACATTTATTTGAAAGATGGATAGTTATAATAAAACTAACTATCCATCTTTCAATAAATGTCAAAAATTAAAAAATAAAAAAATTTCTAAAAATAAATTAGGTATATATATCATTATCTTTTTCACTATAGTATCATCCTTGTAGAGTCGTAGATGTGCTCATATAATTATAAAGACTCATGGTTTATGCTAAAAGTTTATCCTATAGGCTATAGTCATAAATAGTGAAAATAGTTTTAACGAATGATGGATAGTATGAAAAACACGATTTGTGTAATTAAATCTTTATTTTAAATACATTGTCAACTATTGTAAAATACTCCTTTCAAAAAGGGAAAATAAAAAGAAAAAAAAAATTATTGTCAAATAGTGAGTCCGAAAAGAGTCAAAAGACTGGTAAAAGTCACACCGACTAGAGATCCTGCTACAAGTTAGAAATTTTTAGGAGAAGTCATAAAAGTCAAACATAAATAAACGATGATTTTCTCATTTTACAAGTGTGAAATGAAAATATATCAATTTCAACCTCAATCTCAATATAATATAAATTATAAGCACCGACGTGCCATTTCAGAGAAATTCAGACCAATCTTTTGTTTTTCACGTTTTGTTTTTTCTTATTTGTACAATAACAAACGAAAAATTAAGTTTTTCCTATCGAATTAAACTTAAAACATTTTTAAAAAACGTCAAAATGTTAACCGTAAGACCATGTCGTAAGTGGTTTATAACTACATCCGATAACATGTAACTTAGGTTTTAAATTGGGCAATGATAAATCTACATTAAATTTTTGTCATATACAACAATTGTACATATTATACTGCACAGTGTATAACTGTATAAAGCGTGCATTGTTGTAGATGGCAAAAATTTGTTGTAGATTTATCACTCCCCTTTTAAATTATGCAATGTTTTAAATACCGGTATATACCGGCCAGTATTACCGGTACCGGAGAGTATTCCGGTATTTTAAGTCCGGTATTTTCACTATTCAATACCGGCCGGTATTTCCGGTATTTTCATATTTTTTTTTGAATTTTTTTAAAAATTATTTTTATAATACTTTAATGTTATTTTTTTGTTAGTTGTGAACTTTAAAACACATATGTTGTTATGAAATACCTATTTGGTATCATTTTTGAGTGGATTATAATTGTATTAGACTATTTTTATTAAATTGTATCAAGTTTTGTAGGATTTTTATAAAAAAAATTAAAATAGTCGTATCGGCCGGTAATACTAGTAATACCGGAAAATTTTTCCACACGAATATGGCTAAAATACCGGTTTTTAAAACATTGAAATTATGTTCTAATGTTTTAAAAATATTATACAAATCCGATAGCATGTAAGTAATGTTCGCTAAATAGAAACCCATCATCGATTTAATATACTCTGTCTACCAGTTTTGATATTTTCAATGAGATACATTAAGTTATGTTGGTAAGATAAGATCATCATTTTATTATTATTACTACTTGGTTTACAAATGGATAATATTTGATGTAAGAAGATTATTTTTTTACAAAATGTCACTAGGAGTCTAAGGTATCTAAATCTTAATTACAATTCTTATTCTTAAAAAAGTTAATCTTAAATTGTATGATCACATGGAAACAATGAATAGAAATTTCATATTTTAATTATCCCCGACCCCATGCATCGTACGCTACGTTTGTACTTTGTCACCCACGGAGACAAAATCTTAGGACACAAATGTAAACGTATACTTTAACATTAATTACTACCAAATTTTGACTTTGTCAAATGGTATATGTCCTTTTAAAAATCTTTTTTATAATTCTCTTAATATCAAAACAATATAATAAAAATATTCCATTAATTTTATTCTTTGATCTTATCAAATGTCATAATTGATACGATCCGAGATCATGTGCACGTACTAGAAAACCACTCCTCATACATGTTCATGCATAATAATAGGAGTAGTGGGGTTATGCTAAACTTTTCCAATTGCTTTCATATTTTTGCATATCACACTTTTTGTAACCGTACTAGTAGTTATTTCCATTTTCCTATATATATGTAATGTTGGCTTTGCTTTAGGGATTATGAATGAAATATGAAAGTTTAGTCTGTTCTTCTCTCTTTATTCTTGGAGTCTCACCCACTCTACGGGTTTTATCATTGGGAGTTTGTAGGTTTTCTCCGTAAACCTATCAATTGGTGCTTTCATTGGCTTACTCACCTTCCACCATACCTCTAAAACATTACTCACAATCACTTGAAGAAAAAATGGCTACCATCGCTAATCAATTTAATATGATGGTCGACATGTTTTCATTATCCAACAACCGACTCGAAGCGGCCATTGCTAAACTAGACGAAGCCATGGCCAACTTCCTGCCCATTTCAGCCTCCATCGCAACCAATTCTGCAATCTTCAACCAAACTGCCCCTGCCCCGTCACCGTCGCAACCCTTACCCCCTTACCCGACTCATGATACACCAAAAGTGGAGGACAAGAAAACCAGGGTAACCACCACTCTCGCCAATACCATCACCAAAATCCACACCAAGGTTGCCACCCAAATGCTTCCTCTGTCCACTAAGCCCATCCAGAAATCATCAAATTTCCAACTTGTTGAGAAGATATTCTCAGCCCGGGAAGTTCTTTTTGCTCAACCAAACCAACTTGTTTTACAGCCGCCTCAACATTTTGCAACAACCATGATCAAAGTTGACGGCATTCATGAACTTCATTGTGCTTGTTCGGATACGTTTCCTCCCTGTCCTGAATGGAAACCACCCAAGTTTGTGTTTATACAGCTTGGACACGAGCCTCCCTGGCAACCAAGATACAAAAATGTAAGCCTTGAGGACAAGGCTTGTTTTGAGGCGCGGAGTATTGATACGATCCGAGATCATGTGCACGTACTAGAAAACCACTCCTCATACATGTTCATGCATAATAATAGGAGTAGTGGGGTTATGCTAAACTTTTCCAATTGCTTTCATATTTTTGCATATCACACTTTTTGTAACCGTACTAGTAGTTATTTCCATTTTCCTATATATATGTAATGTTGGCTTTGCTTTAGGGATTATGAATGAAATATGAAAGTTTAGTCTGTTCTTCTCTCTTTATTCTTGGAGTCTCACCCACTCTACGGGTTTTATCATTGGGAGTTTGTAGGTTTTCTCCGTAAACCTATCATAATATAATTATATTGTTGTGACTTATGAGGATTATTAGAAGGTATTTTTAAAAAGATATATATCATTTCCGAAAAAAACTTAAACAATGGTGCATCTCATCTCATATCATAATATAATTATATTGTTGTGACTTATGAGGATTATTAGAAGGTATTTTTAAAAAGATATATATCATTTCCGAAAAAAACTTAAACAATGGTGCATCTCATCTCATATCATAAATCTATTCTTAAAAATCACTATAAATAATGCACACATGATTCTATCCGACACACACTTACTTTGCACAGTTACTTTCCTATCTTTAAATCCCCACATCATAAACTCAACCACCATCTTTTTACTTGACATTTTTTATATTCTGTACAAAAATACACCATTTATTCATGTTGCTCAAACCTTTTTTGTAATGTATCTATTTAAATTATGTGATTATAGTTTGTTGTCTTAATGAACATGGGTGGTTTTATCTTTTGTCTCCTAAACAAAAGGCAATCTTAATACACCCTTTTAATTGTATGTGTTTTTATGTATTTGTGTGTGTGTGAGATCTTACATTATGGGTCTCTGACATTATAAGTTAAAGTTTACTTTTTTATGGTTGTTAAAGCTGATTTTGTTGTATTTTTGTAACTATTTGTATGTACTTTTTTTAGATATAAAAACAAGATAGTTGCCATTAAAATTGTGAATAAAGGTGAAACGCCAGAGGAGGTAGCGAAGATAGAAGGCCGTTTTGTGCGAGAAACTGCAATGTTGTCAAAAGTGCAACACAAGAATTTAGTAAAGGTACCCTTTTGGCATTTTAATGTATAACGATATGATCTTGGATTTCAAATGTCTATGAAGTTTTAAAAAAGTTGTATCTTTTATTTTTCTGTTAGTTCATTGGAGCATGCAAGGAACCTGTGATGGTCATAGTAACTGAGCTTCTTACTGGTGGGACTTTAAAAAAATACTTGCTGAATATGCGCCCAAACAGATTGGATGCATGTGTTGTAATAAGTTTTGCACTCGATATCGCTCGTGCAATGGAATGTTTACACTCACACGGAATCATTCACCGTGACTTAAAACCAGGCAAGTTTCACTTTTTTTGCTGTTATATGTTATGCAAAATGTAGAAGTTCTCTATTATAGAATCTTGTTGGCCATATTATTGCGTATTAACTATCTGTTATGTTTAGACCTTTACAATCGATTGGTTATTGTGTTAAATTCGCCTAATTTAGTAGTCGTGTTTAGATAAATGTAGATGATTAGATGGGTCTGTTAAATGGGCCTTTTTGTGTAGGGGAGTTTGATTTGGAAAGTAAATGGTTGATTGATCCTAAGCATTTATTTGTTGGTCCAAAGATTGGTGAAGGTGCACATGCCAAAGTATATGAGGGCAAGTAAGTTTCATCACATTTTAGAAATCCCATTTTATTGGAATGATCTTAACCTGCAAAACTGCATTTTTTTCTAAGAAGTTTTTTCAAAGTGGTTTGCCTAATAATGGAGTATTCTGGGTTTGTTTATATAAGTTGTGGGTCTTGATAAAAATGTATACTTTATGATTAATATTTTTTTTATTGGGTTGTTAAGAGTGTGTTATTTTTGTAACTATTTGTATGTACTTTTTTTAGATATAAAAACAAGATAGTTGCCATTAAAATTGTGAATAAAGGTGAAACGCCAGAGGAGGTAGCGAAGATAGAAGGCCGTTTTGTGCGAGAAACTGCAATGTTGTCAAAAGTGCAACACAAGAATTTAGTAAAGGTACCCTTTTGGCATTTTAATGTATAACGATATGATCTTGGATTTCAAATGTCTATGAATTATAAGTTAATATTTTTTTTATTGGGTTGTTAAGAGTGTGTTTTTGGTTGAAATCTTGAAAATATGGGGTCTGTTGAAAATGGGCCTTTTTGTGTAGGGGAGTTTGATTTGGAAAGTAAATGGTTGATTGATCCTAAGCATTTATTTGTTGGTCCAAAGATTGGTGAAGGTGCACCGAACTAAGCGAGATTTGCACAAGTATCCACCAAGTTCATATTCATCTGATCGATTGTATGATTGTTGTTGTTCTTCCAGGATTGGTTTTTGATTTTGGGGTAAAATAAAGAAAACCATATATATATATATATATATGTATTACTATAGATTATAGATATACATATATATATATAGATTGATATATATATATATATATATATATATATATATATATATATATATATATATATATATATATATATATATATATATATATATATATATATATATATATATATATATATATATATATATATATATATATATATATATATATATATATATATATATATATATATATATATATATATATATATATATATATATATATATATATATATATATATATATATATATATATATATATATATATATATATATATATATATATATATATATATATATATATATATATATATATATATATATATATATATATATATATATATATATATATATATATATATATATATATATATATATATATATATATATATATATATATATATATATATATATATATATATATATATATATATATATATATATATATATATATATATATATATATATATATATATATATATATATATATATATATATATATATATATATATATATATATATATATATATATATATATATATATATATATATATATATATATATATATATATATATATATATATATATATATATATATATATATATATATATATATATATATATATATATATATATATATATATATATATATATATATATATATATATATATATATATATATATATATATATATATATATATATATATATATATATATATATATATATATATATATATATATATATATATATATATATATATATATATATATATATATATATATATATATATATATATATATATATATATATATATATATATATATATATATATATATATATATATATATATATATATATATATATATATATATATATATATATATATATATATATATATATATATATATATATATATATATATATATATATATATATATATATATATATATATATATATATATATATATATATATATATATATATATATATATATATATATATATATATATATATATATATATATATATATATATATATATATATATATATATATATATATATATATATATATATATATATATATATATATATATATATATATATATATATATATATATATATATATATATATATATATATATATATATATATATATATATATATATATATATATATATATATATATATATATATATATATATATATATATATATATATATATATATATATATATATATATATATATATATATATATATATATATATATATATATATATATATATATATATATATATATATATATATATATATATATATATATATATATATATATATATATATATATATATATATATATATATATATATATATATATATATATATATATATATATATATATATATATATATATATATATATATATATATATATATATATATATATATATATATATATATATATATATATATATATATATATATATATATATATATATATATATATATATATATATATATATATATATATATATATATATATATATATATATATATATATATATATATATATATATATATATATATATATATATATATATATATATATATATATATATATATATATATATATATATATATATATATATATATATATATATATATATATATATATATATATATATATATATATATATATATATATATATATATATATATATATATATATATATATATATATATATATATATATATATATATATATATATATATATATATATATATATATATATATATATATATATATATATATATATATATACTTTTTTATGGTTGTTAAGCTCACCTTGTTTCTGGGTTTGTTTATATAAGTTGTGGGTCTTGATAAAAATGTATACTTTATGATTAATATTTTTTTTATTGGGTTGTTAAGAGTGTGTTTTTGGTTGAAATCTTGAAAATATGGGGTCTGTTGAAAATGGGCCTTTTTGTGTAGGGGAGTTTGATTTGGAAAGTAAATGGTTGATTGATCCTAAGCATTTATTTGTTGGTCCAAAGATTGGTGAAGGTGCACATGCCAAAGTATATGAGGGCAAGTAAGTTTCATCACATTTTAGAAATCCCATTTTATTGGAATGATCTTAACCTGCAAAACTGCATTTTTTTCTAAGAAGTTTTTTCAAAGTGGTTTGCCTAATAATGGAGTATTCTGGGTTGTTAAAGCTGATTTTGTTGTATTTTTGTAACTATTTGTATGTACTTTTTTTAGATATAAAAACAAGATAGTTGCCATTAAAATTGTGAATAAAGGTGAAACGCCAGAGGAGGTAGCGAAGATAGAAGGCCGTTTTGTGCGAGAAACTGCAATGTTGTCAAAAGTGCAACACAAGAATTTAGTAAAGGTACCCTTTTGGCATTTTAATGTATAACGATATGATCTTGGATTTCAAATGTCTATGAAGTTTTAAAAAAGTTGTATCTTTTATTTTTCTGTTAGTTCATTGGAGCATGCAAGGAACCTGTGATGGTCATAGTAACTGAGCTTCTTACTGGTGGGACTTTAAAAAAATACTTGCTGAATATGCGCCCAAACAGATTGGATGCATGTGTTGTAATAAGTTTTGCACTCGATATCGCTCGTGCAATGGAATGTTTACACTCACACGGAATCATTCACCGTGACTTAAAACCAGGCAAGTTTCACTTTTTTTGCTGTTATATGTTATGCAAAATGTAGAAGTTCTCTATTATAGATCTTTGGCATATTATTGCATACTAACTATCTGTTATGTTTAGACCTTTACAATCGATTGGTTATTGTGTTAAATTCGCCTAATTTAGTAGTCGTGTTTAGATAAATGTAGATGATTAGATGGGTCTGTTATAGATGCCTCATGACTTCTAGGATAAATTTATTTTCAGAAAACTTGCTGCTTACAGCTGATCATAAATCCATTAAACTTGCTGATTTTGGTTTGGCACGAGAAGAATCGTTGACTGAGATGATGACTGCAGAAACCGGAACCTATCGCTGGATGGCTCCAGAGGTATTCTTTTGATCACCTTTTGTTACTTTCCTGTAGATGTGGCAAAATTGGCTGGCCGTAAGGCTTGGGTTGACCCACTAGCACTATAGATAATTAACGTTCGAAATATGCTTACAAATAGTATGTAAGAACTAAGAATATCTCCTAATATGATTCATGTTTTTTTAAGTCAGTAAAATAAGTTAGGTTGTTGCAAGATTTGTAGACTTTTTTCGTGACTTTCAACTCGTTTGACCTATTTGGCATGTTAGACAAAAATATATAACACTCAATGACCTATTATTTAGGCAAGTGTAACTGGTTTAAGCACTAACAAAACTAACGATTTTTTATTTAGCTTTACAACATGGTAACTCTGAGGCAAGGAGAAAAGAAGCATTATAACCACAAAGTAGACGCCTACAGCTTTGCAATTGTGTTGTGGGAGCTCATACACAATAAATTACCATTTGAGGGCATGTCAAATCTACAGGCTGCCTATGCAGCTGCTTTCAAGGTATTCATCCTCTTCAACTACAGGTGGCAAAATGGGTGGGTCGGATATTGATGTGAAATTTTGGGGGTAATATTCACTTTGGACATGTTCAGTAACGGGTCAAGACAGGTTTGAGTCAGTTTGAGTTGGCTCGCCAACACTTCGTAGTTCTATCTTAAACTAACGATTTTTTATTTAGCTTTACAACATGGTAACTCTGAGGCAAGGAGAAAAGAAGCATTATAACCACAAAGTAGACGCCTACAGCTTTGCAATTGTGTTGTGGGAGCTCATACACAATAAATTACCATTTGAGGGCATGTCAAATCTACAGGCTGCCTATGCAGCTGCTTTCAAGGTATTCATCCTCTTCAACTACAGGTGGCAAAATGGGTGGGTCGGATATTGATGTGAAATTTTGGGGGTAATATTCACTTTGGACATGTTCAGTAACGGGTCAAGACAGGTTTGAGTCAGTTTGAGTTGGCTCGCCAACACTTCGTAGTTCTATTCTTAAATTATTATTTTTATTTAACAAAAAACTATATTACTCTTTAATAATTTACTGAATAAAGCAATTTTGAAGATTTTAAACACTTACTTGTACTTGCTTTAAAATTTAGACTATTTGACCACTTTCCGTCTTTAATACAGTAGTTTTTTGGTTTGAACTGTATTTTTAAAAAAATTATTATGGTCCACATGTTTGTTTCACATAAAATTGACTCAAAACACCCCCCCTCTACTTTCCATATAATTCTTTGAGAAAAGTTTTGTTTAGCAATAAATTATATTTGCAGTGTGGATCCTTATCTAGATAAGCCAAATTGTAGTACCAAACTACCTCAACTAGAATATGTTTTAGTTAGTTATTATTGATTAAGTAGAATATAAGCTACTCCACTCAGATTTGAAATCTTAACAGTCACTCATCATATCTGATCATTAGATAAGAAGGCATTTCATCAAATTAGGTTCAATTTTAGGTTCACAAAACATTTCAACTGACTAGAATAGCTTTCATGATGGCCATATCAAATGGGGCAATAATGTCACTAAAAAGTCAATTGTTTTGGCCAAGTTTGGTGCTCAGACAGGGGCCCTTTTGCTAGAATATCACCAAGCTTTTTTTTTTGAAAGGAATGATTGCAACAAGAAGTAATGTACTTTATGCTTAGTTTTGTTATAGGCATTACACTTTAAAGCCATAAATATGGGATTATACTTTGTTTTATTTTCTACTTGATGCACTAGACTTTATTATTGTTTTGCTTTTAGAAACTACAAATGAATCACTATAGGTGAGATGGTCTCTCAAATAGAAACATAAATTGTTTTTTGTATAGTCCATCATTTGTGGGTTTTGAAAACACAAAGGTTAAAAGGCTTAAACAATGGATTTGTTGTTTCTTTGACTTATTGGGACTTACTGTATTCGAAATCTCTGTGGGACAATCATCGAGCCGTTGATTTTTAAGTAAATAAAAAGACTATCATGTTGATGGACTTATTGTTTCTTGAAAAAATTTCACAGAACGTGAGACCGAATGCTGATGAACTCCCTGAGGATTTGGCTCTAATTGTGACATCATGTTGGAAGGAGGATCCAAACGCTCGCCCAAACTTCACTCAGATAATACAAATGCTTCTTCATTATCTATCAAACAATGCACCACCTGAACCCGCAGCTATCCCACCTCGGATCTTCACTTCCCAGAATGCTGCATATTTACCGGAATCTCCTGGTACAAGCACACTAATTGGGAAAAGAGATGAAACTATTGAAACGCCGAAAAATCCCCAGGAAAACAGCCCAAGAGGCCTGTTCTCTTGCTTTTCTCGGTGTTTTTGACTGTTTTCCTCAAAATGAAGTCTTGGAAACTTACATCTTGTATACAGTAAAAGTAGTGAAGAAAAGAGAAAAGATTAGTTGGGTCGTTTATAGGTGTTTTCTGTTAACTCTCAATGTCGAAATATAAAGTTGTATGATAAGTCTGCAATGGCTTTAGATGAGAAAGGGGTAGTAGGGGGTTGCTGTGATGTTGTAGTTGTAAAACATATGGTGCATCCAAAAGCCCTTTATTATCCCCCACAAGTTATCTATTATCAATGTACCAATCTTTTTATACTTTTTTTAAGTTGTGGACTATTGACACAAAATTGTTTGTATTGCAACCAGAATACCTTTTTCGTCAAATTTCAATGCATCACATCATTTTTTGGAAATGAAAAATCGGTTATAAAAAAAATAAAATCGCCGTTGCCGGGGATCGAACCCGGGTCACCCGCGTGACAGGCGGGAATACTTACCACTATACTACAACGACTTAGTTGTTTATTAAAACTTCATGCTAGTAGATATATAACAACCATACAGCTGCATTTCTCTTGTCAATAATTTTATATGTACATCTATTCTTCATATATCTATAAACATCGATCATTTGCATGTTCTTATAACTTAATATACTTATGTATAATTACGTAAGTAGCTAAAGAACCCGGGTTGTTTAATAAAAATTTTGAATAGTGAAAAAATGATAATGGTTATATATATTCATGAAATAATGAAATGTGAATTAATTGATTCAATTTTGTCATGTTGATTGAAAAAAATATATTTTAAGAATATGCATAAAGATATCGAAAAATATATACTTTAAGAATATGCATAAAGATATTTATTAAACTATATGATAAGAATTTAAAAAGTATATAATAAATTAAGTAATTTAGTTTTAATGGTACAATGATGTCATAAATTATTTAATAAAAAGAAAATAACTTCTTTAAAAAATGTAGAGTTGTCAAGTAAAATATTTAAGTAAAATAATGATGTAATCAAAATGGTTATTTATTATACATAAAGATATAAAGATTACATGAAGCATGATTAAAGTTCAAGGTCTCTCTAGATTTGGGTTCAATTAAATTCCCAATTAAATATACAATTTGCAAATAAAGCTTGAGATCCAACTCAATAAAAATTTAAAAACTTAAAGTCAGACATGTCAAAAAGAAAAAAAAAATCTCTTATCCCCTAATACATTTAGCGTTGTTTTTTATGTTGTTTTACTTTGTTATTTATACCAATTAAATACGGACAGTCATATATTTTCTCATGTAAATAGTTTTTATAGAATTTTGGTATTTAACTAGATTTTAGACCCGTGTCATATACACGGGTTTTACAAAATTATTAATATAAGAATTAGTATGAACAAAAAATACTTATACGTTAAATGTAAAAATATATCTAAAAAGGAATTGAGACATTTAAATGTAAATACTGAATGATAAATCATATCAAGGTTGGATGGTGTAACAGAGTTTCTTTTATACAAACTCTTCTCTACTATTTCAGAGAAACAATATCTTAGCTTTGATTACATAATTGACCGAGTTCTCATTGATGTCTTCCAAAAAAGTAATTTTATTTTCGTTAGCCATGATTGTTAAGAATAATAAAAGTAGCAGCTAGTTCGTGGGGTTTTCAATAATTTTGTCTGTTGTGATTTATTTGTAGGTTTCAGTTTATATAAGAAGAATCTGTATCCTAAATATGATTTGATTTTAATTACTAATAACAACAATGATTATCCTAATTATAGTCTGATTACAATTATTAATAACAACAATATTACAATTAATTTGATTACAGTTAATAATATAAAATAAAATATTGATATAAATATGTAACCTCCCTAACTTTTAACTATATTTTGTTATTAGATAGACATTATGCAATAAAATTTTAATTATTTTTAAATTGGGTTAAAAGTGTAAATTGGTGATGAAAAACCAAAAAGTGTAAATTAATTTAGACATGTGTTGATTTAATTAATTTTGAGAAATTGAGAGCTGTGATTGGTCAATTGAGGTTAGGTCAGTTGTCTTTTAATATATATTAAGATAAGATATGATTAAGATATTGGGAAAAGTTTAATTTTGAGGTGTATTTTAAAATATGAACACTTACAAAATTAGTTTTATGTTTGGTCAAACATTTTTTTTTTTTACCTTACCTCAATTAGTAAGAAAAACAAGTAACCACTAATTAAAGACATGTAGAATTAAAGCCTCACGTGTCGATTAAAGAGAATATTAATTCTGTTTTGGTTTATTGGTAGATTAACAAAAACTTTAATTATTTTTTTATTAAGTTTATACGTTATATATAGATTTTGATTATTTCAATCTTTATGGAAAAAAATTTGAAAAATGGCCATGTTTCCCAAAAACATTTGTAGGATTGAAACTGGTAGTCAACAAAACTGACAAGCTTTACTTTTGCAACTATATACCACTTTCCAAACCCAGACTTATGGAATATATATATTCTTGAAAGTTTCCAGCTTTAAGGTTTGTATTAGTTTGCTGTTATCCATTTTTGTGTGAAAATTGAGACGTATAGCACAATTAACAATACGTAACACAAACCTTCTTGACTAAGAGCACCCCAATGGGTATCACCAATACTATCCAATACAGTGCCACGTCAGCGCCACATCAGCAAAACTTCTTTCCAATACATTTTCCTCATTTCACACCCAATACATTCCAATACACTCCAACATATTTATTTTCAAACTTTTAATAAATAAAACCACAAATATAATTTATAAAATAAACACAAATATTATATTAAATCCTAAAATACCATTTTATTAATAAAAACGAGTACCATACATTAAAAAAAAACATTAAAATACATTTAAAATAAAAAACAATCCTAAAAATGAATTAAACACAACAAGGTTTAAGGAAGACTCCAAATATGCTCGACGAGATCATGACGTAGAGAATGGTGGACGTGTCGGTCTCGAAGTTCCTTGATGGTCCGCTCATGCACCGCTAGCCTCTCCTCGAATGTTCGCCGTGGTAAGTTACGTGGCTCATTAATAAAATCCTCTTCGAAAGAGGTTATGGCATTTCCCGAATCCTCAACAATCATGTTATGCAATATAACACACGCATACATGGTTCGGCGAAATCTTATTAACGCTCATGGCTTTTTCCGGTGCCTGAAGTATCTCCCAACGACCTTGAAGAACTCCGAATGCCCGCTCAACATCTTTTCGAGCACTTTCTTGGTACTTCTTAAACTTTTTCCTTTTCTCGTCTTGCGGGCATGAGAACGACTTCACAAACATAGACCACTCTGGATAAATGCCGTCAGCAAGGTAGTATGCCTTCTTATACTCGGTCCCGTTAACGGTAAATGAAGTATCGGGAGCCGTATCCTCAATTATTTCCCTATATTTTATAAATATGTTACATTTTATAAATAAAACAAGAAATTATATTAAAAAGCGAGAAATCATATTAAAAATACCTAAACAAATTTGACTGATTCAGGACGTTTATGTCGTTGTTAGATCCTGCAGCGCCAAAATATGCATGCCATATCCATAAATCATAAGATGCAACCGCTTCAAGCATGATGGTTGGACGTCCCTTATCACCACGAGTGTATTGCCCTTGCCATGCTTTTGGGCAATTTTTCCATGGCCAATGCATACAATCGATGCTTCCTAACATCCCCGGAAACCCATGAAGTTCTTCGTGTTTGCTTAGCAAACGTTGTATGTCATCAGGCATGGGTCTTCGCAAATACTCGGCTGCATAAAGCTCAAAAACACACTTACAAAAATCTTCTAGACATATTCTAGCTGTTTCCTCCCCCATATGCAAATATTCATCAAGTGAGTCTGGACATTTGCCATACGCCAGTTGTCGTATGGCAGATACACATTTATGGATGGTAGTAAAACCAACCCTTTTCCTTGCATCGACACGTAAGTCTTCCATACGGGTAAAATGGATTGGTTTTGGAGACAAAGAGTAGCTTTGTATATCGCGAATGATGCGCATGAACAAGTTCTTTGACATTCGAAAACGCCGCCTAAAATGGTGTGGCGCAAACGTTGAGTCTTCAATAAAATAATCTATCATGAGTCGGTCAGAAGTCCCATACCGATCTCTATAAACCGGTTCCCGAGTTAAAACTTGGGACGGTTCGTCATCATTGAGCTCGACACAATCTTTCATGATAGCCATGAGCTCGTCATCACTATCGTCATCGCTAAGCAATGGACCCGTGTATGTATGGATGCTCGATATGAAAGACATGGTGATTTTTAGTTTGAAGAATGGATTGGATTTGGATATGAAAGTGTTTGAGTTTTGGTTGAATGAATGAAATAAGTGGGTTAAATAAGTGAATAAATGGTGAAAAAGGTTGATTTTTTTGAAATTTTTGAGAACTAGCCGTTTGAAGTTTGTGGACTAGATTCAAAAAAAAAAATTTTTTTTTACAAAGTAGCCGTTGTGGGAAAAAAAACAAACAAACAACAACAACAACAACAACAACAACAACAACAACAACAACAACAACAACAACAACAACAACAACAACAAGCATTAGGAATACAACAACAACAACAACAACAACAACAACAACAACAACAACAACAACAACAACAACAACAACAACAACAACAACAACAACAACAACAACAACAACCACCACAACAACAACAACAACAACAACAACAACAACAACAACAACAACAACAACAACAACAACAACAACAACAACAACAACAACAACAACAACAACAACAACAACAACAACAACAACAACAACAACAACAACAACAACAACAACAACAACAACAACAACAACAACAACAACAACAACAACAACAACAACAACAACAACAACAACAACAACAACAACAACAACAACAACAACAACAACAACAACAACAACAACAACAACAACAACAACAACAACAACAACAACAACAACAACAACAACAACAACAACAACAACAACAACAACAACAACAACAACAACAACAACAACAACAACAACAACAACAACAACAACAACAACAACAACAACAACAACAACAACAACAACAACAACAACAACAACAACAACAACAACAACAACAACAACAACAACAACAACAACAACAACAACAACAACAACAACAACAACAACAACAACAACAACAACAACAACAACAACAACAACAACAACAACAACAACAACAACAACAACAACAACAACAACAACAACAACAACAACAACAACAACAACAACAACAACAACAACAACAACAACAACAACAACAACAACAACAACAACAACAACAACAACAACAACAACAACAACAACAACAACAACAACAACAACAACAACAACAACAACAACAACAACAACAACAACAACAACAACAACAACAACAACAACAACAACAACAACAACAACAACAACAACAACAACAACAACAACAACAACAACAACAACAACAACAACAACAACAACAACAACAACAACAACAACAACAACAACAACAACAACAACAACAACAACAACAACAACAACAACAACAACAACAACAACAACAACAACAACAACAACAACAACAACAACAACAACAACAACAACAACAACAACAACAACAACAACAACAACAACAACAACAACAACAACAACAACAACAACAACAACAACAACAACAACAACAACAACAACAACAACAACAACAACAACAACAACAACAACAACAACAACAACAACAACAACAACAACAACAACAACAACAACAACAACAACAACAACAACAACAACAACAACAACAACAACAACAACAACAACAACAACAACAAAAGATTAGTTTGAGATGTAAATAATGTTATCCTCGTTGAATATAAAGACTATACTAGATTTTTTATTTTACATATTTCTTACATTTTAATTGTTATGCTCGTGAACTCTACTTACAACTTAATATTTAATTTATTAGGTATTATAGATAAAAATGAAAAAAATGACAGACCTAATTAATAAGTCTAAGAATAAATGATGATATATTGCATGGCTAGACTTACTATTATGTCTGTTTATTTATACTCTACATTTAGAAAAGATTTATGTTTGATTTGATTTTTGTCACTTGTTAAACTATTCTTCACAAATAACCTTCTTTTTCAATTATATAACCAATATATATTAATTGAATTTAAAAATGTTTATCAACATACTTCACGAGAAATATATACTATATACACTAAATTTATATAATCCAATTTGGTTAATAAATTCTTTAACGTGATTTATGTCGAGAAAAACATAATTTTTTTAAAATTTAATCATTAAAACTTAATAATTACAATCTTCATAATAACGAAATTTTAAAATCATAAATGTTATGTTTTCATTGATATATGACATAAAAATGACGTGAGGGAAGAGGTTAAACTATAAAGAAGATTAGTTTGAGATGTAAATAATGTTATCCTCGTTGAATATAAAGACTATACTAGATTTTTTATTTTACATATTTCTTACATTTTAATTGTTATGCTCGTGAACTCTACTTACAACTTAATATTTAAGTTATTATTATAGATAAAAATGAAAAAAATGACAGACCTAATTAATAAGTCTAAGAATAAATGATGATATATTGCATGGCTAGACTTACTATTATGTCTGTTTATTTATACTCTACATTTAGAAAAGATTTATGTTTGATTTGATTTTTGTCACTTGTTAAACTATTCTTCACAAATAACCTTCTTTTTCAATTATATAACCAATATATATTAATTGAATTTAAAAATGTTTATCAACATACTTCACGAGAAATATATACTATATACACTAAATTTATATAATCCAATTTGGTTAATAAATTCTTTAACGTGATTTATGTCGAGAAAAACATAATTTTTTTAAAATTTAATCATTAAAACTTAATAATTACAATCTTCATAATAACGAAATTTTAAAATCATAAATGTTATGTTTTCATTGATATATGACATAAAAATGACGTGAGGGAAGAGGTTAAACTATAAAGAAGATTAGTTTGAGATGTAAATAATGTTATCCTCGTTGAATATAAAGACTATACTAGATTTTTTATTTTACATATTTCTTACATTTTAATTGTTATGCTCGTGAACTCTACTTACAACTTAATATTTAATTTATTAGGTATTATAGATAAAAATGAAAAAAATGACAGACCTAATTAATAAGTCTAAGAATAAATGATGATATATTGCATGGCTAGACTTACTATTATGTCTGTTTATTTATACTCTACATTTAGAAAAGATTTATGTTTGATTTGATTTTTGTCACTTGTTAAACTATTCTTCACAAATAACCTTCTTTTTCAATTATATAACCAATATATATTAATTGAATTTAAAAATGTTTATCAACATACTTCACGAGAAATATATACTATATACACTAAATTTATATAATCCAATTTGGTTAATAAATTCTTTAACGTGATTTATGTCGAGAAAAACATAATTTTTTTAAAATTTAATCATTAAAACTTAATAATTACAATCTTCATAATAACGAAATTTTAAAATCATAAATGTTATGTTTTCATTGATATATGACATAAAAATGACGTGAGGGAAGAGGTTAAACTATAAAGAAGATTAGTTTGAGATGTAAATAATGTTATCCTCGTTGAATATAAAGACTATACTAGATTTTTTATTTTACATATTTCTTACATTTTAATTGTTCTCGTTAACTCTACTTACAACTTAATATTTAAGGTATTATTATAGATAAAAATGAAAAAAATGACAGACCTAATTAATAAGTCTAAGAATAAATGATGATATATTGCATGGCTAGACTTACTATTATGTCTGTTTATTTATACTCTACATTTAGAAAAGATTTATGTTTGATTTGATTTTTGTCACTTGTTAAACTATTCTTCACAAATAACCTTCTTTTTCAATTATATAACCAATATATATTAATTGAATTTAAAAATGTTTATCAACATACTTCACGAGAAATATATACTATATACACTAAATTTATATAATCCAATTTGGTTAATAAATTCTTTAACGTGATTTATGTCGAGAAAAACATAATTTTTTTAAAATTTAATCATTAAAACTTAATAATTACAATCTTCATAATAACGAAATTTTAAAATCATAAATGTTATGTTTTCATTGATATATGACATAAAAATGACGTGAGGGAAGAGGTTAAACTATAAAGAAGATTAGTTTGAGATGTAAATAATGTTATCCTCGTTGAATATAAAGACTATACTAGATTTTTTATTTTACATATTTCTTACATTTTAATTGTTCCGTTTGTTAACTTTACTTAGAAGTTAATATTTAAGTTATTATTAGTAACAATAATATCTTAAGTTTTATTTAGTCAATAAGTAAGATGATAATGTATATATGTTATTCACAAAAAATAAAATTGTTGTTGTTGTTGTAGAAAAAGAAAATTGTTAGTA
Organism: Erigeron breviscapus; assembly: GCA_034093135.1. NCBI lineage: Eukaryota > Viridiplantae > Streptophyta > Magnoliopsida > Asterales > Asteraceae > Erigeron > Erigeron breviscapus. Next base: position 278,789,896 of record CM067167.1, read on the forward strand.
AAGAAATATGATTGCTATGTAAAGGTGTTATTTGTAAAAGAAAACTATAAGTTGATGTGTTTGACTAAAATATCACACTGTGTATAAAGCATAATATTTAAAAAGTGTTTGCTAAAATGAACAATTAACATATTCTTATTTGGCATTATTTTGTTAGTATGAGATTGACATTTCTTATTTTTAAATAAACTAAAATGTTCAGGATAATCAAATGTGATGATTTTAATTTGGGAGCTTTTGTACCATTTTGTTCTTAACAGGTATAGCTAAAGAATGACTGATGTATTGTTATAAACGGAAATGAGCTTAATTGAAGGTTTAATGGAGGTTTTAGGTTAGTGTGTGTAAAGTGTGTTTGTGTATGAAATGGAGGTTGAAGATGATAGGGAGGAGAGAGAAAGTAATTAGATTAAGTGTGTGTTTATTATGAAAAGGCTTAGTTACAAATGAAGTGGTTAGGGGTTTATATACAAATCATCCTATTTATACTAAAACCCTTTTCACAATAACTAATTTACAATTAAACATCATTTTACAATTCTAACATGTATTTTCAAAATAAAAAATAAAAAACTGATAAACCTAATTAATAAGTCTATATAGCATGACTAGACTTATTATTAGGTCTATTTATTAATACTCTACTTTTGAAAAAGGTTGATGTTTGATTTGATTTTTGACACTTGTTGATTATGTTTATTTTTTACAAATGACATTTATTCAATTAAAAGGTCTATTTATTAATACTCTACTTTTGAAATATTGATGTTTGATTTGATTTTTGACACTTGTTGATTATGTTTATTATTCTTTACAAATGACATTTTTTTTCAATTTTATAACCAATATGCCATTGTATTCAAGATTAGTTTTTGTCATTTATTTCGCAAGTAGTACTAATTAAAATTTCCAGCCTTTTGTTTTTAAATTCGATTTACACTTACTGATAAACGCCTAAAGTACATGATTTTAATGGGTAAAATTGGATTGTTTTGTGCTTGTTAATAGACGAGTAGGGCGTTTTTATGTTTGTTTAAGTGTTTCAGGTCATTGGTGACAATTTGGAGCTAAATGGATCATAAACGAGTAAAGCAAAGTTCAAGAACCAAGTTAAGAAGCAAATCTGGAAATTCGAAGTTACAAAGGGCGTAAGCTACGTCTGTCTGGGGCGTAGGTTACGCCAGGCAAAATCCAAGGGGCGTACCTTACGCCCAGTCTGGGCGTAGGTTACGCCAGTTGCTGTGCAGAAAATCCGAATTTTTGGGTTTTAATTAATTTTCAGTTTATATGACTTTTATTCATGACTTGGGAAGTTACCATTCAGAATATTCACTCACAATAGCAGTTCCTAACATAGAGAAGACCCCAATATCATCATCAAATCACCAATTCATGAAGATGAAATTCAAATTGAAAATTCAATGATGAAGATGATAGGCTAGGTTTTCTTTTGATCATTCTGTAAGTCCCAACTTGTTAGATGGTACTACTGAAGACACCTCTATGTCGATGGTGGAGTTACTTTGCAATATACTTACTAAACTGGAGACGACCAGTTAGATAAGTATATACCAAGTTCTAGATAGATTACTTATATAAAAGACAATAAGTAAAGAACAATGCAATAATACAAATAACTTGTAAACAATCTTGATGAGACAATATGTAGTTTTCAAAGTGTAATTTATTTATTGATATTAAACAAATTACAAGGTTGATGCGGAACCAAGATAATACACGAATGTAAATATCCTAACAACCTATGAAATACAATTGATCTATACTCGGAATTTCTCTTCAACAATCGAAACACTTAAAGTAGTGAAATGTTCCTTTTAGCGATTGAGAGAATATTGCACAAGTTCACCAAGAATATTGCAGGTTTGCAAAGTATGAAGTTATTCGTTTTGTGAAGTAACTTGTAATTCTTGGTTGTGCAATGACTTGTATTTATAGGCAAAGTTAACATTGGGATGTTAACTTTAGCCGTACAAATGTGGTTGGAAGCATTTAAGGAATAGCATTTAATTCCTTAAAAAGTGTTGTAAAGTCGCATGTTACAGTGACTTTACACAACCACCTTTATGTACCTTTTAATACTTAAATAATAAGACAAGGCTTATTATCCGGGTAAAGGTACATAAAGTATACAAGTCAATTCCTCGTAATCAGTGTAAAGCTTTGTAAGGGCTTTCCACTGATGGTCTCCAGTTTGTAACTGACTAGAATGTCAACTGGGCTTCGCTGCCATTGCCATTCTCTTTCTTCCATTTGTTGTCTTCGACTTCAACTGGAATGTTTCTTCAACTTGGTCAGTTCTCAACTGGAGGAAGTCTTCAGTTGCGTTACTGTACGGTGCAACTGGACTTCAATATATTTCTCGACAAATCTTCTTGGTCACCAGTTTACTGGTCACCAGATGCAACTGGTGAACTGGTCAGTGTGAACTGGTGACTGGCCAGTTCCAGGTGAACTGGTCCTAACAAATTCCCCCTATTTGTCTAGAAATATAGTCTAAGTCTTTTCTAGTTCTTGTATCTATACAAGTGTGAACTATAGAGACTTGTTTGATTTAAATCTATTTAAGTTATCTAAGGCATTTTTATAGATCAATAAATGCCTTAGGTTTTTCTTTTTATGTTTGTTAGATTTTAATCATTTATCTACCTTGTGGTTACAAACTGGTAACTTCTTTTATACAAGGGAAGAACTTTACATAAGTTACAACAGAATGTAAAACAATTACAAGAAGATAAAAATGAAGACAGAACTTAAACAGATGGCCCTTCGCCAGTTCTTCTTCTTTTGGTCACAAGAGAAATAGGTTGAGTGTCTTCAGGGTCAATATTCAGCCTTTGCTCCAGATTCTCTTTATGTTGAATCTTGCCCTTTAGGAAATTTACCCATGCCTTTTCAAACCTATTCTTTTGTGCCTTCGCATCTAGCACATTTACCATCTCGACCCACTCACTGAACCCAAACTGCAACACACCAGGATCATCAGTTCTTACTAGTGGCCCACCAGCATACTTTACTTCAACTTGAAAGACTTTGGTGCCTGGCTTAATTGTAATGTTGACATTAGTTATAGTACCACCATGTCTCCTGGTTGACATGATCTGGGAGTAGTAGTTTCTTGCTTCAGTTTCATTAGTGATTTTAATACTCCCAGCACCAGCAGCCAGTACGGCAGACTTAATGTCTTCATTTGTGACCTCGCCAGTTGGTTCAACGAATGTTCTAAGATCAGCATCCCTGGCAGCTTTGGTCAGTGGTCTTCTAGGTTGTGGAATCCTTCTTCTTGGTGGATTCATCACTTCCTTCACAACCTTCTTTACATTGGCAATTCTCTTCAGAATCCCACTGGCCCTTAACTCCTTAGCCCTCTCCAAAGAAATGTTCAAGCTTCTGGCATCAAATTCAGCCTCATCCTCATGATAGTGTCTTTCCAGTTCAACATCTAGCATTTCATTTAACTGGTCAACTATCCTAGGATCATTCTTGATACTGAGATACTCCTCCTTAGTGATACCTAGAAGATTGGCATCACTCATATCTAGCAACTTCAATTGTGTGAGATGTGCCCTGGCTTCAGCTTGGTTCCTTTGTTTCATTTTCTTTCGTTCTTTAATGCTATCACCAAGTCTGGCCAGTCTTCTACTATCACTATCTGAAACTGGAGGCAGTACATCAACATTACCAGTCTCAAGCATTTCCATTTCAGTGGCCGGCTGGGCTTCATCAGTTACTTTGCCCTTTCCCTTATCCAACACATTCCCCCTTACACTAGCATCACCAGTTTGCTCACCAGCATCAGTACTGGTAGCTAAGCTTAATTCCCTTCTTGGTACAACTGGTGGTGCAAGGACTGTACTTCTTTCCCCCTTGGCAGCTTCTAGACCTGCCCTTATTGCTTCCCATTCAGTGGGGTGTGATGGCAACCGGTCAAGAGGCTGCCACGACTGCATGTCCTTGCACTCTTTAAAAATCCCACACATCATTCTGAAGGACCTCCAAAGGTGGCTGGTTTCTTTAGACTGGGCCAAGACATTTGCAACAACTTTGTCTTGACCAGTTTTTAATTCATTCAAAACCTTTGATTCTTCATCAATACCAGCACCCACCTTTTCCTTCATATCATCATCCCTCTTCTTCAAATTCTCCACTTCATTGGCCAGTTTGTTCAATGTTTCAGTGTGAAGAGATACTTGGGTGCTCAAACCTTCAATGCTGCCCCTCAACTGGTTGATCTCACTGGTAAGTGGGGCCAGATCAACCTGAGGAGTGGCCAGCTTGGTGATCTCAGATATCACCCTTTCAACCAAACGCTCTTCTCTAGCACCCAACATATCCTCCATCTTCTGACCAACTGAAGATACCAACTGCTCACCAAGGCCAGTTAAATCTAGGCCAGGTCTCTCAATTAGTTCCTTGACCTGCCTTTCAATTTCCTTCAAATCTACTTCAGAAGTTCTGACAGTGTTGGTAAGTAGACTTGAGATAGAACTGGTGACCTTGGAGTGAGTTAGGTCAAAGGCTTCCTTCAATGTACCTGCCAGATTGTTACTGCCAGTGACCAACTCATTCAATTTATGAAACACCAAGTCCTCATTTGATGAGAACTTGTTTATCCCCAGATCAACCACCTTGATATTTGTCAATGAGTCTTTGTGGTATCTGGAGAAGGACTTGGTGTTCTTATCAAGTGTCTTCTGAATCTCCTCCACCCTGGTTAGAAGGTTTTGGAGATCGGATTGTATAGAGACAACTTGACTGTCCAGTGACAAAGAAGAAGGTGTCACTGGACCACGAGCAGTTACTACTGGAGCAACTGGAGGAGGCAAACTAATGGAAGTCTCCCCAGTTGTCAGGCCAGCAGTTGAATATATAGGAGGAGTGGTAGAAGAAGAAAGGATAGGAAATTCAATGTGTTGTTCATGCTGAGAAAGCTCAGGTGTGAACAACGGCGACGGTGGTGGGGGCATTTCTCGAGCAAATGAGAATTGCCCAGTTGGTAAAGGAGCGGAATATATTGGTAAGGAAATATTTGTAGGCACATTTTGCTCAGGTGGTGAAAGTGAAATTGATGCGTCTGGAGGGCAGACTGGAGATGAAGGGTCTTGTGCTTGTACAGAAGCATCAAGAATCTCCAAGTCTGTTTCAGTACCTTCTGAATCCGAAGATTCAATAAGGATTTCCTCGTCGTTAACACCCATGTCCAGATCCATGAATGTGACAGAGGGCTGACCAGTTACCTGGTCAGTCTCCAGATGACCTTCCCCAGTTTCCTGGATGGGTGCATCTGTTGGTGGATCAGATACCGAAGTATCTTCACCAGGGATAGATGTGATGGGGGTTGCTTCGGTTATGATTGCTCTATCCTCAATCACAACATTAGACACACTGGAGGGTCCCTCATTATTTTGAGGCCCGCCCAGTTGCCTTTCTGACTCACCTTCAAGAGGTGCATCAGTTGAAGCGAATGCCAGCTGCATTCGTTCAGGAATTTCAACCTCACCAGCTTCAGATACTAGTGAGTCTAGATTCCTAAGCATATCTGGGGCATTGAATGGAGAGTTTGTATCATTGTATGCTTCCCTGCCCAGAATTTGCTTGAAACAGAGTGAGAGGAACCTTGAAAAGGGGATACATACACCCCTGGAGCCCTTCAGTTTTTGTACCAGGCTTCTGTACAAGATGTCTGCAAAGTCCACCCTCAAACCATTCCACAAGCAGTAAGCCATCTCTGCTTGTGTGGAGTTGATCTGGTCAAGTCCACCAGAACTCCCACCCATACTTTCCACCAGGTGGATGAAAAAATACCTCCATGAAGGAGTAAGACCCTTCATGGTCATCGCACCTTTTGTCTTGAGCACCCCATTCTCCAAGCACTCTTTGTGTCCCATTTCCAGGAGCACTTGGCGAAAATTAATGTTAGGGGGCAAGACGACTGGAGATTCATTCTCTCTCCAGTAGTTAAGGCGTAAGGCATCCCTTAACACGTCAGAGGTCAAGGTACACTGGATTGTTCCATCCTTTAAAGTGAAATTGATGGAGGAACAATCAGAAGAAAGAACAGCAGTGTACCAAAACTCACACAAGTAGTTGTGAAACAACTTGCGTGGGTTTAGAGAGAACGAGGGTCCTATTGGAGAATTCTTTAAAAACTTTCGAATTCTACCAATAAGGGTATCGGACCCTTGATTTCCTCGAAGGCTGGCCATAGGATTATTAGGGTTTAATTTAAGCGCAGCACAATAAGGAGCACCAGGTGCCTGTTTGGCATCTGGCGAGGGATTATATGGAACAGTCAAGAGATTTACATCTCTCGAACGGGATGATCTAGGAGCCATTGAATGAAATTGAAACTTGGAATTTAGGGTTTTGAGTTTTGAAGCAAAGAGAAGAATGAAGCAATGTATATGATTGGAAGTAAATGAAGAGAGTAAATGAAGAGAATGAAAAGAGAGTAAATGAGTTATGAAGTAAATAAGGGTATTTATAAGGGGATTAAATGAAGAGAGTAAATGAAGAGAGTAAATGAAGAGGAAATGAAGCAATTGTTGATGATTGAAGAGTAAATGAAGAGAGTAAATGAAGATAATGAAGAGAGTAAATGAAGAGAGTAAATGAAGAGAGTAAATGAAGAGGATGAAAAGAAAGTAAATGAAGAGAGTAAATGAAGAGGTAATGAAGAGAGTAAATGAAGAGAGTAAATGAAGAGAGAAATAAGAGAGTAAATGAGTTTTGGAGTAATGGAAGTAAATGAAGAGAGTAAATGAAGAGAATGAAAAAGAAAGTAAATGAGTTTTGGAGTAAATAAGGGTATTTATAAGGTGATTAAGATAATGAAGAGAGTAAATGAAGAGAATGAAAAGAGAGTAAATGAGTTATGAAGTAAATGAAGAGAGTAAATGAAGAGAGTAAATGAAGAGGATGAAGAAGTAAATGAAGAGAGTAAATGAAGAGAATGAAAAAGAGAGTAAATGTGTTATGAAGTAAATAAGGGTATTTATAAGGGGATTCAAGATCCCAATGTAAACCCACAAATCATAATGAAGAGAGTAAATGTGGAGAGTAAATGAAGAGAGTAAATGAAGATAATGAAAAGAGAGTAAATGAGTTTCGGAGTAAATAAGGGTATTTATATGGAATTTCAAGATCCCAATGAAGAGAGTAAATGAAGAGAGTAAATGAAGAGAGTAAATGAAGAGAGTAAATGAAGAAGTAATGAAGAGAGTATGAGAGAGAAATGAAGAGAGAAATGAAGCAATGTAATGATGAGAAGTAAATGAAGAGAGTAAATGAATAGAATGAAAAAGAAAGTAAATGAGTTTTGGAGTAAATAAGGGGTAATAAGGGGATTAAAGATCCCAAGATAAATGAAGAGAGTAAATGAAGAGAGTAAATGAAGAAGTAAATGAAGAGAGTAAATGAAGAGAGTAAATAAGAGAGTAAATGAGAGAGTAAATGAAGGGTATTTATATGGAATTTCAAGATCCCAATGAAGAGAGCAAAGAGAAGAATGAAGCAATGTATATGATTGGAAGTAAATGAAGAGAGTAAATGAAGAGAATGAAAAAGAAAGTAAATGAGTTTTGGAGTAAATAAGGGTATTTATAAGGAGATTCAATGAAGAGAGTAAATGAAGAAGTAAATGAAGAGAAATGAAGAAGTAATAAGATTGAAGTAAATGAAGAGAGTAAATGAATAGAATGAAAAAGAAAGTAAATGAGTTTTGGAAGTAAATGAAGAGAGTAAATGAAGAGAATGAAAAGAGAGTAAATGAGTTTTAGAGTAAATAAGGGTATTTATAAGGGGATTCAAGATCCCAATGTAAAACCAAAATTATATTTTATTAAACCAAATCAATTTTGAAGATATTTTGACAAAATGATTTTTGAATTTTGAAATAAAATATAATTTTCCATGTAAGCATTAAATGTTACCATGTCAGCATTAAATGCTACGACGGCTTACTTTACCCATTACCCCACACACTTTTTGTTTTCCCAACACAAACAGTTGTCAAGTACTTAAAATGGTTCCAAACACGTCAGATCACGATATCAAGTGGTTTAAAACACTCGAGTATCATGACGTGTCACACATATAGACCAGGTATTGTAACGTTATAAAAATTTAGACAAAGACTGAACCTGGTAACTGGAGGATTAGTCCAGTACCAGTTTCCAACTGAAGAGTTCTCCAGTTGCATTTTCAAACAAAAACGAATTTTAGTCAGAAAATTATTTTGAGTCTTTCCCCCTAAAATGATGATCCAGTAATCAATTAGTGCCAAGATAGTATCACAAAGGCGTTCGATAGCCTGGCGAGCAAAGATTATCTGGACCTCCTCAACTGGAGAACTTCATCAGTGTCACTGACGCGTTCAATAACAAAGAAAGCTCCAGTTAAGGGTTCAACATTCCCAGTTCGCTGATGAGATGTTTAAAGGTTTTCTCATCGAGAGGTTTAGTAAAAACATCAGCTAACTGTTTGTCAGTGGGGATGAAATGAATTTCAATATCACCTTTCATAACATGATCTCTAATGAAATGATACCTGATATCAATATGCTTTGTTTTTGAGTGCATCACTGGATTGTGAGAGATAGCAATTGCACTGGTGTTGTCACAAAAGATTGGGGTCTTGGTATACTTTTGACCATAATCTAGTAACTGGTTTTTGATCCAGAGAATCTGGGCACAACAACTGGCCGCAGAAATGTACTCTGCCTCAGCAGTGGACATAGAGACTGAAGTCTGCTTCTTGCTGGTCCAACTCACCAGTTTTCCTCCAAGCCACCAGTTTTCCTCCAAGGAAATGACAACCACCAGTTGTGGATTTTCTATCAATCTTACAACCTGCATGATCAGAATCTGAATAACCCATTAGATCTAATCCTGAGCCTTTGGGGTACCAAAGACCAAGATTAGGACACCCTTTCAGGTATCTAAAGATACGCTTTACAGCGTTCAAATGTGATTCTTTAGGGTTAGCCTGAAACCTGGCACATAAACATGTTGCAAACATTATATCTGGTCGACTGGCAGTTAAGTACATCAGTGAACCAACCATACCTCTATAGTCAGTTATGTTAACTGGTTTGCCAGTTGGGTCAGAGTCCAAATTCAATGGTGCTGCAATAGGTGTGTTTTTCGATGGGATTGAATCATATTTGTATTTTCTTAACAAATCTCTGACATATTTTCCTTGGTTTATGAAAATTCCATTTTCAGTTTGCTTAATCTGAAGACCTAAGAAAAATGTTAATTCACCCATTAAACTCATCTCATATTCAGATGACATGATTTTAGAAAACTTTTTACACATTGCATCATCAGTTGAACCAAAAATAATGTCATCAACATAAATTTGTACCAATAAGATATTACCTCTTTCTTTCAAGATAAACAAGGTATTATCTATTGCACCTCTTTGAAAGCCATTTTTAAGAAGATGTTTAGTTAAAGTATCATACCAGGCTCTTGGGGCTTGTCTTAGACCATACAATGCTTTGTTCAGTCTATAAACCCAATGAGGATGCTTCTCATCGATGAAACCTGGAGTCTGCTTAACATAAACTTCTTCTTCCAATGTTCCATTAAGGAACGCACTTTTGACATCCATCTGGAAGACCTTGAACTGCAGATGGGCTGCATAAGCCAAGAATATTCTAATGGCTTCAAGTCTTGCAACTGGAGCAAAAGTCTCATCAAAGTCAACGCCCTCTGCTTGACAATAACCCTGGGCAACTAGTCTGGCCTTGTTTCTTACAACATGGCCATCTTCATCCATTTTATTTCGGTAGACCCATCTGGTACCAATAGGTTCTTTCTTTAACCCTGGTGGACAAGGAACAAGCTCCCAAACATTGTTCCTTTCAAACTGGAGGAGCTCTTCTTGCATAGCTTCCACCCAGCTTGGGTCTGCCATAGCCTCGTCAATCTTCTTTGGTTCAATTAAAGATAAGAAGGTGACGTTTAAGCATTGCTCACTGGTGGCTCTTCTAGTCTGAACCCCACTAGTTGGATTACCCACAATTTGTTCAATTGGGTGGGCTTTAGTCCATCTAGTGTATTGACTAGGCTGGTGAACTACAATATCAGTGCAAGTTACCTGGAGATCTTCTTCAGTTGCAGCAGCATCTGGAGAAGGATCAGTCCAAACAACTTCTACATCCTCATCAGAGTCAATGAGGTCTCGATTGGCATCATGAAATTCCTCAGTTGAAGGTATTTCATGAGTAACTGGAGAAGTAGGTGCTTGAACTGGTGCTGATATTGGAGTGGCACGTACATCTGATCCAATCACCAATTCTTGTGGTAAGTTAAAATTGATGGAGGGATAAAATGATGTGTCACTAGTGCTTTTCTTCTTCTTGACTGGTTCCAGTTTGTTGTAACTGGAAGCATCTTCTGGTGAAACAACTGACCGATGAACTTGGTCAGTTTCACCAAAGTTGATTGGAATGACTGGAGAAATATCAAGGCTTGGTCTCTTGTTGATTGCTTCAGTTGATTCATCGAATGTGACATGAATTGTCTCATGCACCTTTTGGAGTCTATAATTATAAACTCTAAAGGCCTTTCGAATATCTGAATAGCCTAAAAATACCCCTTCATCAGCTTTTGCATCAAACTTTCCAAGCTGACTGGAATCGTTCAGTATATAAACTGGACAACCAAATACATGGAAATATCCAATATTTGGTTTACGATTCCTGAGTACTTCGTAGGCAGTCTTCTTATGTCTCTTGATGTAGACTGACCGGTTTTGGGTGTGACAAGCAGTTGCAACTGCCTCAGCCCAAAAACTGGTGGGAAGACCAGATTCAGATAGCATGCTTCTGGCCGCTTCTATCAGTGTACGATTCTTTCTTTCAACAACTCCATTTTGCTCTGGAGAGTGAACTGATGAGAAGTTTTGAGAGATGCCAGTGTCAGTGCAAAATGTTTCAAGTACCTTATTTTGGAATTCAGTACCATTATCACTTCGCAACTGACAAACTTTTCGAGTGTACTTGAGCTCAATTCTTTTGATAAGCGAGATGATTTCAGCAGGTGCATCACTTTTGGATCTGATGAATACCACCCAGCAATATCTGGTGAATTCATCAACCACAACTAGAGTGTATTTCTTTCCAGCTCTAGTTTGAACATTCACTGGACCAAAAAGATCCATATGAAGCATGTGAAGAGGTTCAGTGATGCTAAAATTTTGCCTAGTTTTGAAACTGGCTCTCTTCTGCTTACCCATCTCACACCCTGGACATGGCTTTTCCTTATTGAAGGAAATCTGGGGTATCCCATCAACCAGTTGTTTGCGAGACAACTTGTTAATGTTCTTGAAATTAAGGTGGGATAACCTTTTATGCCATAGCCAGTTGGTGTCCTCATCAGCTTTGGTATAGAAACATTGCTCTTTTGGAGCTGGTTCCATATCCATGATGTACACATTCCCTTTTCTTGGTGCAATCATCACCACTTTCCAATCCTTGTTAAATATGGTGCCTTGTGCAATATCGAACAATACTCTGAAGCCATCATCGCAAAGTTGGCTTACACTGATCAAGTTATATTTCAAACCATTCACAAATGCAACTCTTTTGAATTCGACTTGTCCATTATTGAGCACACCATATCCTTCAGTCTTTCCAGATTGATCGTTACCAAACGTCACTGTCGGTCCATCTTGGACAGTGAACTCTTCCAGTAGGGGCTTACATCCGGTCATAGTCCGGCCAGCAGCGCTGTCCAGATACCAGATATTTTTCTTTCGATCGCCCTACACACACACAAAAATCATTAGTTATTTTTGTGAACCCATCTTTTCTTGATGGGTCCACTGGACTTCTCTACAGAAGCCACAGTTGATTGTTGAGGTGTTGAACTGGAGGCTACATCTGGAGCATTATCACCAGCTCCAGGTGCAGAAGTAAAAACGATTGGTATTTGATACTTACTCACCTTAAGTTTACCAGATTTTGTTCCTGATGGAACATTCTTTTGTTTAGGTACAGAAGGGAGTGATTTAATATTTTGTTTTAAAACTGGAGGTGGTGAACCTCCTTCCAGATTGTTAATCCGGGCAGTGCAACTCTGAACCTGCCGAGACAAAAGTTGGAGTTGCCTTTCCAGATTAACCAAAATATTGTTTTGTTCAGGCAGTTGAACCTTGGACATTGGTTCAACTGGAGATTTAGTCTGTCGGGTCTTGGGCTCCTTAGACTTATGAGGTAAAGGCTTGTTAACAGTGGCCTTTTTGACTGGAGCTTTAGCCTGTTTGGCTCCAGTTTTAACCTCAATGGGGGTGGTCTCATTGGTTTCAGTTTCAACAGCTTCAGGTTGATCATAAGGTGTTTCAACCTGGAGAGCTGGAGGCAATGCATGAAGATCTGGTATAAGAGCTGCCATCTCCAGATCTTCAGATTTCCATGCATTTTTCTGGGCATCGATAGTTCTTGAAAATGCATCATAGTTTTTGCCAGATGCTTTTACCCAGGACTTGATAATCTTTTGAGCTTTTTCAAAATCATAAGACAGTTTTTGATTATCAAGTTCTAATGCCTCAATCTTTAAAACTGACTCCTTGAGAGCCAACTGGACACTTTGCAAATCATTCAGTTGTGGTTTGACATTGTTCAGTTCAATTAAGATAGTGTCTAAATATCTTTCACTATCAGCTCTAACAGTTTCTACAAATGCCAAATCACCACTTAATGATTCAGCCAGGTCCAGTTTTAATTCAGGGTCAACCTGGTGATCATAATCACATACCTTTTTCAGTATGATGTCCACCCATCTTCCAGAGATGACATCATCTTTCACCACATGCTGCTGTTGTTGATCTTCCAAGGCCATGAAACACATGTCCCTTTCCTCTTCTTCATCATCAGATGAGTCATCAGAGTACTCCCATTTTCCTTCAGTTTGTGCAATTAAGCACTGGTCCTTTTTCTTATCCATGGACAGAAGGGCAATCTGGGCCTTAAGCTGCTTGTATTTAGCTTTGTAGCTATCATCAGGCCGATTGTAATTAGGGACAGAGGGGCCAGTTTGGTTATTCAACTGACTAGATCTGCATTCCTTCATAAAATGACCTTTCTTGCCACACTTATAGCATGTAAGATTGGTCTTATCCAGAGAGCTGGAGCTGGAAGCATTGTTGGGGCCATTAAATCTTTTAGATTTATGCTTAAACCTATTAAAGGTTTTAGCAATCATGGCGACCAGATCATCATCGTCAGTTTCATCATAACCTTCACTGTTTTCAGTGGTCAGCCCAGAGTTTAAGAAACTGTTCAACATCTCCTTCATCGAGTGTGCCTGGACACTCTCAGCAGACATTAAAGCAGCACAAGGTCGCTCAATTGTATTAGCAACCTTGGGACTCTGAGCATGGTTCATGGCATCTTGCTCAGCCACAAGTCTTGCAGCATTATTATCTTCAGTGAATCTGAAGGCTCCATAGAGCGATGCAAGAGTGTGAGAGTGCAAGGTTTTACCTTGTCTCAAGACAAGAACCATGTTTTCCCATTTGGAAGGAAGAATATCACAAAACTTCTCAAGAAGAATATCCTTATCCTTCTCTACACCCAAACCTCTCAATTGATTGATGAGGCTAGAAAATCTGGTATATGTACCAGTTAAACTTTCATTGGGCAAGGCAAAGAAGGATTCATACTTCTTGTTCAAGGCAACTTTTCTGGTGACGATTGTGTCATCACCTCCTTCAAATTGAATCACTAATTCATCCCACATAGACTTGGCACTGGGAAACAACACAAGTGTTGGAATTAGGTCTTCAGGGACAGCCCCAAGGATCATGTTTTTCAGTCTGGTGTCCAAGTCCACCAGTCTGCGATCCTCATCAGACCAATGGTCTTCTGGCTTTTCCCTTGAGCCTCTTCTTCCAGTTGGATCAAGAAGAGGACTCACCCCAATAGACATAGGTATATATGGTCCATCCTTAAGGATTTTCAACATATACCTCTCAATACCACCAAAATGCAACAGCATTCTAGCTTTCCATGTACCAAAAGTCTCACTGTTTCCATCAAATTTTGGAACAGGAGTGTTGGAGTAATGTACATGGACGTGGTTTGGGGTAGAAGGAGGAGGAGGGTTGGTGTTAACGTTTTGAAAAGGTGGTGAATTATTGTTCAATGGGTTTTCACCTAAACCAGAACCATCTCCACCTTCAGTAGTGTTCATCTTTGCAGATCTAGGCAAGTTTATTAGCCTTCTGCTCTGATACCACTTGTAAGTCCCAACTTGTTAGATGGTACTACTGAAGACACCTCTATGTCGATGGTGGAGTTACTTTGCAATATACTTACTAAACTGGAGACGACCAGTTAGATAAGTATATACCAAGTTCTAGATAGATTACTTATATAAAAGACAATAAGTAAAGAACAATGCAATAATACAAATAACTTGTAAACAATCTTGATGAGACAATATGTAGTTTTCAAAGTGTAATTTATTTATTGATATTAAACAAATTACAAGGTTGATGCGGAACCAAGATAATACACGAATGTAAATATCCTAACAACCTATGAAATACAATTGATCTATACTCGGAATTTCTCTTCAACAATCGAAACACTTAAAGTAGTGAAATGTTCCTTTTAGCGATTGAGAGAATATTGCACAAGTTCACCAAGAATATTGCAGGTTTGCAAAGTATGAAGTTATTCGTTTTGTGAAGTAACTTGTAATTCTTGGTTGTGCAATGACTTGTATTTATAGGCAAAGTTAACATTGGGATGTTAACTTTAGCCGTACAAATGTGGTTGGAAGCATTTAAGGAATAGCATTTAATTCCTTAAAAAGTGTTGTAAAGTCGCATGTTACAGTGACTTTACACAACCACCTTTATGTACCTTTTAATACTTAAATAATAAGATAAGGCTTATTATCCGGGTAAAGGTACATAAAGTATACAAGTCAATTCCTCGTAATCAGTGTAAAGCTTTGTAAGGGCTTTCCACTGATGGTCTCCAGTTTGTAACTGACTAGAATGTCAACTGGGCTTCGCTGCCATTGCCATTCTCTTTCTTCCATTTGTTGTCTTCGACTTCAACTGGAATGTTTCTTCAACTTGGTCAGTTCTCAACTGGAGGAAGTCTTCAGTTGCGTTACTGTACGGTGCAACTGGACTTCAATATATTTCTCGACAAATCTTCTTGGTCACCAGTTTACTGGTCACCAGATGCAACTGGTGAACTGGTCAGTGTGAACTGGTGACTGGCCAGTTCCAGGTGAACTGGTCCTAACAAATTCCCCCTATTTGTCTAGAATATAGTCTAAGTCTTTTTCTAGTTCTTGTATCTATACAAGTGTGAACTATAGAGACTTGTTCGATTTAAATCTATTTAAGTTAACAAAGTCAAAGTCAAAATTGCAATATCCGGTTGAAAAAGTCAAAGTATATGGTCATAAATGAAAATCAATTCAATTATCCATGTAAGTTGATCAAAAAGAACCAAAATGAAATGTTCCAAAATCATTCTAGTAAATCACCCAAATGAGAATCATTACCGTGTTTCATTCCATATTTCCATCAATCTTGTATGAATGCCGAAGTGATAATTTGGTGTTATGAGGTCTTGGTTTGATTTGTGTACTAGCCTATGACTTTTAGTGTTGCAATAATGGGTTGAGAGCTTCATATACATATATTAGCACATCTTTTGCTAATTCACTCAAAATATGAACCGAGGGGAGTGCACATTGTGAGAGTGTGATGCATGTATTGTGGCAAACTTGAGGTTTATTAGGTTTAATTGCACATTTATATATTTCTATTTGCTAGTCGTAAATCTTTTGATAGTTGTAAGTCTCATGAGTTGGTTGTGTTATGTGATTTGGTTTGCATTACTTAGTTTCGCCCAAGTGTACTTTGAAGATTGCTTGAGAGTTGAGTTTTACAAGTATGTATAATTGATATAACTCTTATATGGTGTTTCTTTGGTAATAGGAAGTATTATGAGATTGTAAATTGACTTGTCACATGATGAATGCCTTTTTCGGGACGAAAAAGAGTTAAGTTGGGGAATGTGATAAACGCCTAAAGTACATGATTTTAATGGGTAAAATTGGATTGTTTTGTGCTTGTTAATAGACGAGTAGGGCGTTTTTATGTTTGTTTAAGTGTTTCAGGTCATTGGTGACAATTTGGAGCTAAATGGATCATAAACGAGTCAAGCAAAGTCAAGAACCAAGTTAAGAAGCAAATCTGGAAATTTGAAGTTACAAAGGGCGTAAGCTACGTCTGTCTGGGGCGTAGGTTACGCCAGGCAAAATCCAAGGGGCGTACCTTACGCCCAGTCTGGGCGTAGGTTACGCCAGTTGCTGTGCAAAAAATCCGAATTTTTGGGTTTTAATTAATTTTCAGTTTATATGACTTTTATTCACGACTTGGGAAGTTACCATTCAGAATATTCACTCACAATAGCAGTTCCTAACATAGAGAAGACCCCAATATCATCATCAAATCACCAATTCATGAAGATGACAATTCAAATTGAAGATTCAATGATGAAGATGATAGGCTAGGTTTTCTTTTGATCATTCTCATGTGAACAATTATGTAAGCCATTTATGTTCAACCTTTCTCATACTCATGTTGGATTAGATGTTTAATTCTTCATTAGTCTTTTACATCTAATGTTGTTTGGATTGTTTGAATGATTATTTGTTTATGACTTGAATGAAATTCATCTATCATTTGGTTTTAACTTGTTAAGTAATCATTGATTATTGAATGAATCTCTCATGAACTTGTAGTTTTACTTTAATGAATTAGAAGTCTAGTTGTGTCAATTCCCCGGTTTTCGTTATCGTGAATCATCACAACCGATTAATTTAATTCTTGAGTTCATTCAATCCAAACATTATAACGAATCATGTCTATGTGATTTCCAATGAGTATAAGTTAGGTTACATATTTGAAAGCATAATTGGGAGCATGAGAATGGTCTACTTTTTATTTAATTGAATTATTTTGTTAAGTTCATAATCAATTTTAGTTGTTAATCAAATCAATCAATCAATCAATCAATCAATAATCAATCAATCAAATCAATCAATCAAACATTCAATAAGTACAAAAGCATATCAAAACCATCATATCACAAATCAATCAAACTACAATGCAATCATTTCAATAATCCTCCAATCAATCAATCAATCAATCAATCAATCAATCAATCAATCAATCAATCAATCAATCAATCAATCAATCAATCAATCAATCAATCAATCAATCAATCAATCAATCAATCAATCAATCAATCAATCAATCAATCAATCAATCAATCAATCAATCAATCAATCAATCAATCAATCAATCAATCAATCAATCAATCAATCAATCAATCAATCAATCAATCAATCAATCAATCAATCAATCAATCAATCAATCAATCAATCAATCAATCAATCAATCAATCAATCAATCAATCAATCAATCAATCAATCAATCAATCAATCAATCAATCAATCAATCAATCAATCAATCAATCAATCAATCAATCAATCAATCAATCAATCAATCAATCAATCGAACCAATTTAACCAATCTCACGTCAGGAACCATCACACCAATCCAACAACTAAAACAATCAATCAAACAATCAATCAATCAAACAATCAATCAATCAAACAATCAATCAATCAATCAATCAATCAATCAATCAATCAATCAATCAATCAATCAATCAATCAATCAATCAATCAATCAATCAATCAATCAATCAATCAATCAATCAATCAATCAATCAATCAATCAATCAATCAATCAATCAATCAATAACCAATCAAATCAAACAATCAATCATAATCAATCCATCAATCAATCAATCAATCAATAATCAATCAATCAATCAATCAATCAATCAAACAATAAGTTAAACCGTCAATCAATTGATAATTAATTCAATCAATAATCATAATCAATTTTAGTTGTTAATCAAATCAATCAATCAATCAATCAATTTTAAGTTTATGTCTAGTTTACTTAACTTTGTAAATTGTTTAACACTTTCCCATGATTCCCTGAGGATACGATACTCGACTTACCCATACTAGTTATAGGTATTTAGTTTATATTTTTGATCGGTCCAACGACATCGATCAAATTTTGGCGCCGCTGCCGGGGAATCGGTGTGCAAAGTGTTAAAATTTGTTTTTAAATTAGTTTACTTAAAATTTTCAGATTTGCTTCTTAACTTGGTTCTTTACTTTGCTTGACTCGTTTATGATCCATTTAGCTCCAAATTGTCACCAATGACCTGAAACACTTAAACAAACATAAAAACGCCCTACTCGTCTATTAACAAGCACAAAACAATCCAATTTTACCCATTAAACTGTGCAGAAAATCAGAATTTTTGGGTTTTAATTAATTTTCAGTTTATATGACTTTTATTCACGACTTGGGAAGTTACCATTCAGAATATTCACTCACAATAGCAGTTCCTAACATAGAGAAGACCCCAATATCATCATCAAATCACCAATTCATGAAGATGACAATTCAAATTGAAGATTCAATGATGAAGATGATAGGCTAGGTTTTCTTTTGATCATTCTCATGTGAACAATTATGTAAGCCATTTATGTTCAACCTTTCTCATACTCATGTTGGATTAGATGTTTAATTCTTCATTAGTCTTTTACATCTAATGTTGTTTGGATTGTTTGAATGATTATTTGTTTATGACTTGAATGAAATTCATCTATCATTTGGTTTTAACTTGTTAAGTAATCATTGATTATTGAATGAATCTCTCATGAACTTGTAGTTTTACTTTAATGAATTAGAAGTCTAGTTGTGTCAATTCCCCGGTTTTCGTTATCGTGAATCATCACAACCGATTAATTTAATTCTTGAGTTCATTCAATCCAAACATTATAACGAATCATGTCTATGTGATTTCCAATGAGTATAAGTTAGGTTACATATTTGAAAGCATAATTGGGAGCATGAGAATGGTCTACTTTTTATTTAATTGAATTATTTTGTTAAGTTCATAATCAAATTTAGTTGTTAATCAAATCAATCAATCAATCAATTTTAAGTTTATGTCTAGTTACTTAACTTTGTAAATTGTTTAACACTTTCCCATGATTCCCTGAGGATATGATACTCGACTTACCCATACTAGTTATAGGTATTTAGTTTATATTTTTGATCGGTCCAACGACATCGATCAAATTTTGGCGCCGCTGCCGGGGAATCGGTGTGCAAAGTGTTAAAATTTGTTTTTAAATTAGTTTACTTAAAATTTTCAGAAAAATACAAAAAGAATTAGTTTAGTTTTAGTTAGTAGTTGTTTATTTCCTTTTAATTTTTGTAGTTCAGTGTTACCCGAGGTGTGTTGCTTGTGTAGATTACAGGTTGTTTATGCATACGAGGTATTCAAAGAAGAAATCACCTTTGTTGTTTGATCCGGAAATTGAGAAAACAGCTAGGAGAAACCAAGTACTTCACCGTGCAACCATGAGTGACCCCGGTAACTCACAAAGAAACATTCCACCTACCGGAACTCCACCACCAATCATCCAACCCACCGGAGTTCAACAAGAAACCAACCTTCACCCAAACAACCAACTTCTAAACCAACATCAACAACAAAACCCACCCCGATCCGTGAGGAGTGGTTTCACAACTCCTCACCGATTTGGAACACCAACCTATGTTGGAGATGGATCAAGGTATACGGAAGAGTCGGTGTATGATAGAGTTGATAATTGGGACGATGGGAGGTTTGATGATCATTCGGATGGGTATGATTGGAATGATGGAGAAGATTATGTACAACCACAAAACATTCAATACCCCCAATATAACCAACCTCAATACATCAACCAAAGAGTTCCTCAAGGACCACCACCACGTCAATACCGTCGTGGAATTCCACCCAATCACCAACCACACAACCGTGCCATGCCAAACATGAACTATCAACCTCCACCACAAGGAGTTGATAGTCATTTCCGACCCGCCATAGCCATTAATGCTTCACCTATAGTACCACCGGTTTTGAGGGGTAGAGCTTTTGAAGTTAGACCTCAATGTTTGAGTATTTTACCGAGTTTCTATGGTAAAGCATCGGAGGAGCCTTATTTGCATTTGTCGGAAGTTTGAGGCCATTTGTGGAACTATTGGAGGGCAAGGATTTTCACCGGATGAAGTTAAACTAGTCTTGTTTCAGTTCACTTTGAAGGATAAAGCAAAGCAATGGTTCTTAGCATTGCCATCGGGAAGCATCTTTACATGGGCTGAAATGCAACAACAATTTTTGGATGAATATTATACCATGCAAAAGACTAGTGATGCAAGGACTTCCATTAGAACTTTTCAACAACAATCGGGTGAAACATTTCATGAATCATTCAAGAGGTTTAATGAGTTGTTGAGAACATGTCCACACCATGGGATTGCTAAATGGGAGTTGATCACGGATTTCTATGATGGTTTATTACCGGAAGAGAAAAGAGATGTGAATTCAATTAGCAATGGGACTTTCTTGACTAATCCCGAAGATGTTGATTGGGAATTCTTGGAGAAAATGAGTGTGAATTCGAAAAGGCAAGCTCAATCGAATAGGAGAACAAGACATCCAATAGCTTCTACTTCATCAACAAGTGATCAAGCCACCAAAGATCGACTTGAAGCATTGGAACGAAAGTTTGCTAAGTTGGGGAAAGCTGAAAATCGGGGTGTTGCTCAAGTTTCTCAAGAATACCCGATTTGTGAGAGTTGTGATGAACTTGGACATACGGATTTGCAATGTCCATTGGTCCCGGAACATGTTGAAGAAGTGAATCAGGTGTATGGAGAAAAGAGGCCATTTGACATGAACTCCAACACTTATCATCCGGGAATGAGAAACCATCAAAATCTTCGGTATGGAAATTCTTCAAACCAACTCAACCCGAACTTTCAAGGAAACAACTAAACCGGTGGAGCACCATCTCAACAATTCCAAGGCCGAAATTACAAACAAGGGAATTACCAAGGTGGCCAAAATCAGGGAGGATTCAATAGAGGCTACCCAAGGAACTATCAACAAGGTAATAATCAAGGTGGGCCTTCGGGAGGTAATGATGTGTCAACCCGGGAGATCATGGAGTACTTGAAAGAAATGGATAGGAAGAATGAGATTCGGGATAAAACGGTTGAGAGTTTGCAAAAGCAAGTTGGGCAATTGGCGGAGGATGTATCGGAATTGAGGAAGAATCCGGGAAAGCTACCAAGTGATACGAAGATCAATCCACAACATCAAAGTGGCGGCTCCAAGAATGTCAAAAATGTGGAAATCAACAATGTAAGTCTTCTTCGTAGTGGTAAAGTTTATGATAATAAAGTTGTGCCTCCATCATCACTTGTTGATGATGTGGTGGAGGATGTTGATGAGAATGAAGATAGTGAGCATGACCCGGAACTTGTTCTACCTAAATTAACTAAAAAAGTATCTTTTAAAGAGGTAGAAAACAATAGGTCTAGTGAAAAATTTTCTGAAAAACAAGGAAAGGATATGGAGGGTAATACCATTCCTTTTCCTTTGGCGTTGATTGATCCAAAACTTAGGCCTACACTTAAGAAAAGAGGTCCACATTGTTGGGTTAATCTTGATGGGTATGGATTAAATGGCTTCGGGTCAAGAAGTCAATGAGTCGGTTTTTAATTATCATGTGTCTAGTGTCTAAGTATGTGTCTTTAGTAAGTTTAAAGTAGTTATTTGGCAAGTTATTTAGTATGTTTTGTTATGCACGTTGGGTAGAATGTGGTCATAGAAAGTGGCAAGTGTTTGACCGGGTATTTAGGAGAAAGTAGTTTTTTTCCTATTAGTAAGTAAGTGGTTGTAAGGCTATAAGTAGCCCTTTTCATTATTCAGTAAAGTAGAGCAGTTGAAGCACTTTTCTTTCTGCAAGTTTTCTTTTCCATATTCACATACATATTGAGTGAGTAAGTATATATTTGGGGGCCTGAACCTACACACATGAGGAAGAAATGTGGGAAATTTTTAAACAAGTGAAAATCAATATACCTCTTATTGACATAATCAAGCAAGTTCCGGCTTATGCTAAGTACCTTAAGGAGTTGTGTACCCAAAAACGGCACCATAAGCTTCCAAAGAAAATTGTTTTAAATGAGGAAGTTAGTGCCGTTGTGATGGGTATACTCCCACCTAAACTCCAAGATCCGGGAGCGCCTTTAATTACTATTCAAGTTGGTGATTTCAAAATGAATAAGGCACTTTTGGATATGGGGGAGGGTGTGAGTATCTTACCGGGTAGTTTGTATGATCAATATGACTTTGGACCCTTGGTGATGGCTGATTTGTCACTAAAACTTCCAAGAGGAATTGTCCAAGATGTCATTGTTAAAGTGGAGGACTTCTATTACCCCGTAGACTTTTTGGTACTTGATTTTGCACCAAGCGGTAATGGTAATGTTAGGCAGCCCAATGTCATCATGGGTAGACCCTTTTTGGCCACCGCTAATGCATTAATTGATTGTAGAAGGGGTACGGTTGAAATGACTTTTGGCAACCGTAAAATAAGATTGAATGTTTTTGCTAGTGTTCCTAACCCCGTAGTTAGTGACGAATGCTTTATGGCGGACGTCATTGATAGTGTATTCCTCATGAAAATGAGGAAGACACACGGGAGAATTGTGCTTTGGTTGACAAGTTAATCTTGGAGCATAGTGAAACATTGAAGAAGGAAGAAAAGGATTGGGAGATTATGGCAATTCAAGAAGGTAGACCACCATGGACTCATTTAGTGGAAAGTCTACCGGACCATATTGACACCCATCTCAAGCCATCAATCGAGAGTCCACCACAAGTTGAGTTGAAAGAGCTCCCATCTCATTTGAAGTATGCATTTTTGGGAGATGAAAAGACTTTGCCGGTGATCATTGCATCAAATTTGGAAGAAATGCAAGAAAGAGCATTACTTAAGGTGCTCAAGGAATACAAGGCGGCCATTGGATGGACAATTGCCGATTTGAAAGGCATTAGTCCATCAATTGTGATGCATAAGATAATCATCGATTCTGAAGCAAAGCCCTCACGTGATGCTCAAAGAAGATTGAATCCTCATATGCGTGAAGTTGTGAAAAAGGAGGTGCTAAAGTGGTTGGATGCTGGAATTATTTACCCAATTTCGGATAGTACATGGGTAAGTCCAACACAAACGGTACCTAAGAAAGCTGGAATTCAAGTGGTGAAAGGAGATAGTGGTGAGAAAATTGCTACCCGACCCATCACCGGGTGGAGGGTGTGCATTGACTACCGAAAGTTGAACACCGCTACTTCAAAAGATCATTTCCCATTGCCATTCATTGATCAAATCATCGAAAAACTTGCAGGTCAGAAGTTTTACTGTTTTCTAGATGGTTATTCAGGTTATAATCAAATTGCTATCCATCCCGATGACCAACACAAGACCACATTTACATGCCCATATGGGACTTTTGCCTTTAGGCGAATGCCATTCGGGTTATGTAATGCTCCCGCCACCTTTCAAAGGTGCATGATGAGTATCTTCTCGGATATGGTCGGTGATTCCCTAGAAATCTTTATGGATGATTTTTCAATTTTTGGCCAAACCTTTGATAATTGTCTTAATGAGCTAACTAAAGTCTTGAAAAGATGTGTTGAGACAAATTTGGTTTTAAGTTGGGAAAAGAGCCACTTTATGGTTCAAGAGGGGACGGTTTTGGGTCATGTAATTTCAAATAAAGGCATGGAAGTTGACCGGGCCAAAATCAAAGTCATTTCTACTTTACCCCCTCCAACCAATGTCAAGGGTGTCCGTTCTTTTCTTGGACATGCTGGTTTTTATAGAAGGTTTATAAAAGGGTTTAGTGTCATTACCAAACCATTGTGCAATTTGTTGTTGAAAGATGTGCCATTTGTGTTTGATAATGAGTGTCTAAAATCTTTTGAAACTTTGAAAGAGAAATTGGTTGAAGCCCCCATTTTGCAATCACCTAATTGGTCCATGCCTTTTGAAATTATGTGTGATGCAAGCGACTTTGCCATTGGGGCTGTTTTGGTACAACGGGTAGATAAGAAACCCGTTGTGATTTATTATGCGAGCAAGACATTATCGGATGCCCAATTGAATTATACAACCACCGAAAAAGAATTGCTTGCGGTTGTTTATGCTCTTGACAAGTTTCGTTCTTATATTTGTGGTAGCAAAGTTATTGTGTACACAGATCATAGCGCGGTCAAGCATTTGATGGAAAAGAAGGATGCAAAGCCAAGGCTAATTAGATGGGTGTTGCTACTACAAGAGTTTGACTTGGAGATCCGAGACAAGAAAGGAAGTGAGAACGTGGTGGCAGACCACTTGTCAAGAATTCAAGCTATGGATGATGATTCAACCAAGGAGATTAATGAGACGTTTCCGGATGAACATTTACTAACCGTTTCTGTTGTCCCTTGGTATGCAAACATTGTTAATTTTCTGTCCGCAGGTAAGATACCGGAACATTGGGCTAAAAGGAAGAAGCAACAATTCTTGGCACAAGCAAAGCAATACATTTGGGATGAGCCGGACTTGTTCAAAGTTGGCCCGGATCAATTGGTGAGAAGATGTGTTCCAGAAGAAGAGGTGTTGACTCATGCACACTCATTTGCATGTGGAGGTCACTTCAGCGGTCAAAAGACAGGTTATAAGGTTCTTATGTGTGGTTTGTTTTGGCCTAGCATTTTTAAAGATGCCGCTGAATTTGTTAAGAAGTGTGTTAGGTGTCAACAACTAGGTAGTATCACCAAGAGGAATGAAATGCCCATGCAACCCATTTTAGTTGTTAATATTTTTGATGTTTGGGGCATTGACTTTATGGGTCCCTTCCCTAATTCCTTTGGTAATTACTACATTCTAGTGGCCGTAGATTATGTGTCTAAATGGGTGGAAGCCATTGCCACTAGGACCAATGACCATACCGTTGTGTGTAAGTTTGTCCAAAGTAACATTTTCTCAAGATTTGGAATCCCTCGTGTGATCATAAGCGATGGGGGGTCTCACTTTAAAAAATTTCAGTTTGGCAAACTTCTCAAGCGGTATGGCATAAACCACCGGATTGCCACCCCATATCACCCACAAACAAGTGGGCAAGTTGAAGTGTCTAATAGGCAAATTAAAGAAATTTTGCAAAAGACGGTAAGACCCGATAGAAAAGATTGGTCAACCAAATTGAATGATGCTTTGTGGGCTTACCGTACCGCTTTTAAGACACCTATTGGCACTACTCCTTACTGGTTGGTTTATGGGAAATGTTGTCATCTTCCAATTGAGCTTGCACATAGAGCATTGTGGGTCGTTAAGGCCGTTAACATGGATTTTGAGAATGCAGGAAAAGAGAGAAAATTGCAGCTATGTGAGTTGGAAGAGTTGAGAAATGAGGCTTATGAATGCGCATCAACCTACAAAGACAAGATGAAAGCGGTTCATGATGCTAAATTGAAGAAAAAGGTGTTCGAAGTTGGCCAAAAGGTGTGGCTTTACAATTCAAGGCTCAAATTCTTTCCCGGAAAACTCAAAAGCAAGTGGATGGGTCCGTATGTCATTACAAGAGTTGGAAAGTTTGGAGAGATTGAGATTGAGGATCCGAAGGATGGAGTTAAGCAAATGGTCAATGGACACCGTTTGAAGCCTTATTTGGATGCAAGCGACATCAATGAAGCTACAAAGGAAATGGTGAACTTCATATCAAGTCCACCATCTTATGAGGTTGCATGAATCAAATCGAGGTAATGTCGGGCTGAGGACAATAAACTTAGCGCTAAACGGGAGGCAACCCGTTGTTTGTTTGTTTGTTTGTTTTAAAGCTTCAATTTCGGTATGTTTTCATTTTCGTAACTTTAGTTTAATTGTTTTGGTAATTTTGTTGCATAATCACACATGGAAACTTAATTCCCAGCACTTATGTTTGAGAATTAAGTTGGGGAAGGTCGGTTTGGTGAAAAAGGAAACGTTTTGCAATTAATCGAACCATTAACTTATCTCTAGTTTGAAGTGTACATTGAGGACAATGTACATTTAAGTTGGGGAAGGGAGTTCATTTTTAATATAATTGCAAGTTTTTGAAATCATTTTTGGCTGTAGTTAAAAAATAAAAATAAAAAAAAAAGGTTCAAGGGGCGTAAGCTACGGTGCTAACCGGCGTAGCTTACGGTCCAAGGGAAACCAAAAAACCTCAATTTTGGCGTAATTACGCTCACCTTGGCGTAAGTTACGGTGCCCTGGAAATGCTTGTGGGACATTACGCCAAAAATCCTCTGATTACGCTGCACAAGACGCCAAAAGTAACTTTTCCCGAGAAGCGTAAGTTACGCTCAACATAGGCGTAGGTTACGCTCAGTGTCTTTTAACGGGCGTAGGTTACGGTCACCTTTAGCGTAGGTTACAACAGTTAAAAGTGAGGCAGGGTAGGGTTTTGGCCGGGCGTAGGTTACGGTCACCTTTAGCGTAGGTTACGACAACTGATAATAAAGAGGCGTAAGGTACGCCGGTCTTCGGCGTAAGTTACGGTGGGTGCTGTCAGGAATTTTTTTTTATTTAATAAAAATCCGAAAAAATCAAAAACTTTTAACTTAAGCCATACAATATCAGATGTTCTTTATTTTTCACCCACTCAATTTTCAGTTCTCTCTCTCACGATCTCCATTCTTTTTCCCCAATTAAGTTCTTTCAAAACCCTAACATTCAATCATCAATTACTCCTTCAATTCTCCATCAATTTTAACAATTCTTTAGGCTAAATTGCATAACTTTTCAAGGGATACAAAACCCCCATAATTGTTTGTGAATTTTCAGCCTAATTTTTCGAGTTTCAAGTGAGTGTTAATTTCGAAATTTTTGCAATTTCTTCTTTAATTTTGCTTTAATTCACTAACCTTTACTAAAGTGTGTTAATTGTGGTTAGTTTTGTTGATAGGATGAAGAAAGCAGCAAATAAATTGATGAGGAGTTTAAGCAAGAAAGGTGATACTTCATCAAGTCAACAACCAAAGAAGAAGAAAAGGCCAATGGTTCAAGATGAATCATCAGAAGAAGAAAACTCACCAAACTCACCACAGGCAAGTGAAGAGATGGAGGTTGAAGTCGAAAAACCCGAATGGAGACAAGGTATACCTTTATATACTTTACCTCTTGAGTGGCAATCAGTCTTGTTTAAAGAAAAGATGACTGAGGCCAAACATCTTGTTGATCAATTGTTGGGTGAAATAACACTTGTCTTGTCGGAATTTAGAGGGTTTGGGATGGTTGAAGCCTTTGAAAATATGGGATGGAAACAAACCTTAGTTTGGAGTAATAATGATAATTCTGAGGTTTACTTGAATGGTATCATGGATTGGTTGAGTACTTTAGAATTGACTTCCGGTAATAATCCCCCTGTAACTACTAAGTTAACTGGCACCGTTAATGGAAAAAAGGTAACAATGTCTTTTGCTACCTTAGATAAGATAGCCAAATTTGACACGGGTGCTACTTCGGGGAGGGATTTTGATTATGTGGATGAGAAGTATTTAACGGGGGCGGAAACGCCTACTAATTGGATTGATATGCTTACTGAGGTTTTTGATGTTACACGAGACAATTTAAGCACAACCTTTAGATTAGAGCGTGCTTTGTTGAAACCACTGCCCCGGTTAATTATGTCAATTCTACTTTGGAATGTGTGCCCCCGAACTAGTGACAAGAGCATGGTTAGGCACCAGGATGTTATTGTGTTATATGCTTTGGTCACGGGAAACCTAGCCTTATCACTTAGACAGATTATAATGTTTAACATTTGGGAGGCAAGAAATAAAAGGAACAAGCTTGTCATTCCTCACCCTAAACTCATCTCCCGCCTACTTCAAATGAACAAGGTAATCCCAAAGGAGACCAATTTGCAATATTTGGATCATACTCCTTATACCATGAAGCGGTTGTTGAAAGGGAATGAGTGGGAGTTTCAGGATCATCCACAATTCAAACTCCTTAAGGATTTGAAAACTTTTGGTTATTTGATAGCTCCTAAGCAGGGGGTTACTAGGGAAGAGGCGATAGCACAGTTAGAACAAATTGGTGCTAATCAGAGAGGTGAGTCTAGTGCAGCTAGAGGGGGTGCTAAAGGAAGGAGAGATGGTTTGTTAGGTGCTGGGATAGGAGGTACTGGGCCGAGTTTTGGTTATAAGCAGCCTGGCGATTATAATCAGTGGACATCCTATGAGAGGAATATGTGGGATATGACTGCTCAGCAGGGTGTGCAGCGGAGGAGTTATGAGTTAGGTATGGTATATGCTCATGAGCAGAATGTGAGGAGGCAGTTTGAGTACTCAGAGCGAGTACGCCATCACCAGGACCACATTGCGGGACTTGACTATGTGGAGACTCCTCCTTCATATGATTACAGGCAGCCGTATGTTCCTACATCCCATCCAGCTTATCCTCAGAGCCACGATTCTGAGTGGTTTCCCAGACATTCTTGTGTTGGTCGAGTTAAGGATACCTCGGGTACTCCACCAGCAGCCTCTGATCCATTTGAGGCCCAATCTCTATATCGGGGCTTAATGGAGTCGATCTTTGGACCGCAAGGTCCACGGCAGTGATTGGTACCTTCTATTTATCTTTCTGTTCTTCTTGTGTGACTATGTGTTTGTTTTTGTGTTTTTGCATTTTCAATTCGTAGGTAGATTTCAATTTCTTGTTAATTTCAATTATGTTTCTAGTTTAGATGTTGATTTACTTTCTTGTAGTATGGAATTGACCCTTAGGGGAAAAATATTCGAGTTATATTGGCTATACATGTTTGTAAAATGAGATTTTCTTGTGATTGGATTTGTACATGTAAGTGGGGCTAGGTAGTGTAGGCTAGATTGCATGACATGGTTGACTTATGAGCGTCTTGATAGAGTTGCTAGCAAGTAAAAACATAGAAATGTGCAAATAAGGGTAATATGCCAATTGTGAGTCATAATGCATGTATCACACTTATATATCCGTTATATCCTTCAATTTCATGAGAGAAAAACGCCTCATCGACGATTGATTTAGATTGTTAGCGTAGCATGATTTCTCATGATTACTATATTGTGTGAACCCATTATTGTACATTAGGTTAGAACTAGTGCACTTACCGTGTCGAGACCTCTAACCCGGATTATGTGCTTAAAATCATAAAACAATCATACAATCCACTCCATATTCCATCTCACCTCGTCATGAAATCCGTTAATTGTTCAAAGTTGTGTTGTTTATGATGATGAATTGAAAGAAAGAACAAAGTCAAAGTCAAAATTGCAATATCCGGTTGAAAAGTCAAAGTATATGGTCATAAATGAAAATCAATTCAATTATCCATGTAAGTTGATCAAAAAGAACCAAAATGAAATGTTCCAAAATCATTCTAGTAAATCACCCAAATGAGAATCATTACCGTGTTTCATTCCATATTTCCATCAATCTTGTATGAATGCCGAAGTGATAATTTGGTGTTATGAGGTCTTGGTTTGATTTGTGTACTAGCCTATGACTTTTAGTGTGCAATAATGGGTTGAGAGCTTCATATACATATATTAGCACATCTTTTGCTAATTCACTCAAAATATGAACCGAGGGGAGTGCACATTGTGAGAGTGTGATGCATGTATTGTGGCAAACTTGAGGTTTATTAGGTTTAATTGCACATTTATATATTTCTATTTGCTAGTCGTAAATCTTTTGATAGTTGTAAGTCTCATGAGTTGGTTGTGTTATGTGATTTGGTTTGCATTACTTAGTTTCGCCCAAGTGTACTTTGAAGATTGCTTGAGAGTTGAGTTTTACAAGTATGTATAATTGATATAACTCTTATATGGTGTTTCTTTGGTAATAGGAAGTATTATGAGATTGTAAATTGACTTGTCACATGATGAATGCCTTTTTCGGGACGAAAAAGAGTTAAGTTGGGGAATGTGATAAACGCCTAAACTGTCTAACTTTAAGATATAAAAATACATAAAACCCCCCCAAAAATACCCAACACAACAAAAAAAAAAAAAAAAAAGATTGGATGACTCAAAAGTAAAAAAGTGTGAAAAAAAAACAAAAAGTAACCCGAAGTAAAAAATCTAAAAGCGATTGATGAACGCCAAAAATACATGATTTTAATGGGTAAAATTGGATTGTTTTGTGCTTGTTAATAGACGAGTAGGCGTTTTTATGTTTGTTTAAGTGTTTCAGGTCATTGGTGACAATTTGGAGCTAAATGGATCATAAACGAGTCAAGCAAAGTCAAGAACCAAGTTAAGAAGCAAATCTGGAAATTTGAAGTTACAAAGGGCGTAAGCTACGTCTGTCTGGGGCGTAGGTTACGCCAGGCAAAATCCAAGGGGCGTACCTTACGCCCAGTCTGGGCGTAGGTTACGCCAGTTGCTGTGCAAAAAATCCGAATTTTTGGGTTTTAATTAATTTTCAGTTTATATGACTTTTATTCACGACTTGGGAAGTTACCATTCAGAATATTCACTCACAATAGCAGTTCCTAACATAGAGAAGACCCCAATATCATCATCAAATCACCAATTCATGAAGATGACAATTCAAATTGAAGATTCAATGATGAAGATGATAGGCTAGGTTTTCTTTTGATCATTCTCATGTGAACAATTATGTAAGCCATTTATGTTCAACCTTTCTCATACTCATGTTGGATTAGATGTTTAATTCTTCATTAGTCTTTTACATCTAATGTTGTTTGGATTGTTTGAATGATTATTTGTTTATGACTTGAATGAAATTCATCTATCATTTGGTTTTAACTTGTTAAGTAATCATTGATTATTGAATGAATCTCTCATGAACTTGTAGTTTTACTTTAATGAATTAGAAGTCTAGTTGTGTCAATTCCCCGGTTTTCGTTATCGTGATTCATCACAACCGATTAATTTAATTCTTGAGTTCATTCAATCCAAACATTATAACGAATCATGTCTATGTGATTTCCAATGAGTATAAGTTAGGTTACATATTTGAAAGCATAATTGGGAGCATGAGAATGGTCTACTTTTTATTTAATTGAATTATTTTGTTAAGTTCATAATCAATTTTAGTTGTTAATCAAATCAATCAATCAATCAATTTTAAGTTTATGTCTAGTTTACTTAACTTTGTAAATTGTTTAACACTTTCTCATGATTCCCTGAGGATACGATACTCGACTTACCCATACTAGTTATAGGTATTTAGTTTATATTTTTGATCGGTCCAACGACATCGATCAAATTTTGGCGCCGCTGCCGGGGAATCGGTGTGCAAAGTGTTAAAATTTGTTTTTAAATTAGTTTACTTAAAATTTTCAAAAAAATACAAAAAGAATTAGTTTAGTTTTAGTTAGTAGTTGTTTATTTCCTTTTAATTTTTGTAGTTCAGTGTTACCCGAGGTGTGTTGCTTGTGTAGATTACAGGTTGTTTATGCATACGAGGTATTCAAAGAAGAAATCACCTTTGTTGTTTGATCCGGAAATTGAGAAAACAGCTAGGAGAAACCGAGTACTTCACCGTGCAACCATGAGTGACCCCGGTAACTCACAAAGAAACATTCCACCTACCGGAACTCCACCACCAATCATCCAACCCACCGGAGTTCAACAAGAAACCAACCTTGACCCAAACAACCAACTTCTAAACCAACATCAACAACAAAACCCACCCCGATCCGTGAGGAGTGGTTTCACAACTCCTCACCGATTTGGAACACCAACCTATGTTGGAGATGGATCAAGGTATACGGAAGAGTCGGTGTATGATAGAGTTGATAATTGGGACGATGGGAGGTTTGATGATCATTCGGATGGGTATGATTGGAATGATGGGGAAGATTATGTACAACCACAAAACATTCAATACCCCCAATATAACCAACCTCAATACATCAACCAAAGAGTTCCTCAAGGACCACCACCACGTCAATACCGTCGTGGAATTCCACCCAATCACCAACCACACAACCGTGCCATGCCAAACATGAACTATCAACCTCCACCACAAGGAGTTGATAGTCATTTCCGACCCGCCATAGCCATTAATGCTTCACCTATAGTACCACCGGTTTTGAGGGGTAGAGCTTTTGATTACATCATCTTAGATCAAGGTGATGACATCATCTTTTTCTTCCTTATTTCTTCCTTTATCAAGGTGATGAGATCAAGGAAATGAAGTAATCTGGACCCTTTATTAATTTTCATCCTTATTTCTCCACCCTTAGATCAAGGTGATGACATCATCTTTGACTAAAAGTTTAGTCAAATACTCTTTTAGTCCTTCAACTATGGATAAAATGCTCCAACAATACATTTTTTGGGTTAATTACAAAAATGGTACCTGAACTATGCACCATATTGCACAAATCATACCCACAGTTTATTAATTACGTCCGTCATACCCAAACTTACCATTTTTCCACTCGGACCATACCTGGACCAAACGTCCGTTAGTTGTGCTGTTAAGTGCCCCCATGTGCCGTGCACATGAGGGGTATTTTTGTCATTTTGCATGCTATATTTGATGTACAGGTATGAAATCTGTAATTTTTACTATACTTCAGGTACCATCTATGTAATCTGCCCTTATTAATAATACTTTACTTTATAAATTATATTTTATCAATAAATTATAATTTTATAAAAAATTATTAATATTTTATAAATATTTATATTTTTTAAAATATAACATTTTATTTTATAAAAAATTATTAATATTTTATAATTATTTATATTTTTTTAAAATATAACATTTTATCTTTATAAAAAAAATATTATTAGTCTATAAAAAGATATTATTTTTTAAACTAAAATATTAATAATAAGGGTAAATTAAAAATGGTACCTGAAGTATATGAAAATTACATGATTTCATACCTGTACATCAAATAGAGCCTGCAAAATGACGAAAATACCCCTCATGTGCACGGCACATGGGGGCACTTAACAGCACAACTAACGGACGTTTGGTCCAGGTATGGTCCGAGTGGAAAAATGGTAAGTTTGGGTATGACGGACGTAATTAATAAACCCTGGGTATGATTTGTGCAATATGATGAATAGTTCAGGTACCATTTTTGTAATTAACCCTATTTATTAATATTACTAATCATATCAAAATTAATATTTTTAACTTTTTGGGCACCCTTTTTGATTCACATCTATTTTTCTTTTAATTTTATTTTGATTTCATATTTGATTTTCTTATAAATCTTCTTATAGATTAATATTATTAAAAAAAATAATCAATTGTTCTGTAACAACCGTGACTTTTGACCCGTTGACTATTTGTGCCATTTGGCTAACAATTTAGTTAGTAATATAAATTTAAGTCTTTTGGGGTTCATTTAAGTGCAATGTGTACATATAGATCAATTTGTCGTACAATTTGGGACTTATGCGCTAGTCGAGTTCATTAGTCGTGCTAATCGATGCTTACAATCTAAAAACAACTAAATGTAAATGACTTTCGTAAATAAAGGTAGAAACTGGAGCGATTAAGCGAGTTGGTAAAACGTTAAGTTAAATTATGTTGCGGGTTTGTTTTGGCATTTAAGGGGTTAACGATTAGCTATTTGTCGAATTTAGCGGAGCAGGAGCCTACCCTTTTGGTGTCTAGGCCGGCCCCCTTCCAACCCATCCTCACACCCACCCATTCCTTCTCTTACCTTATCTTTTCTTTCTTTCTTTCTTTCTTCTTCAAGAACAAAGCACACACACACAAATGTCTCTCTCTCTCTCTCTAAGATTCTTACACCAAGATTATGGTTTCAAGTTAGATTAGTGCTAGAAACATCATCTATTTCATCTCCTTTGCATCATATCAAGATTTGGGTCATCAAAAAGTGCAAGAACATCCTCTTTTGGGTCAAATTTGGGTAAAGCTTTTGGAAGAAGAATTAGTAAGTGAAACTCATCCCTTAATCATCATTTTATGTTTATTAACTTGCTTCTAGTTGATTACAAGTAAATTCGGGTCACGAATCGGGTCAAAACGCGATTAGGGTTAATTAGGGTTTTAATTAGGGTTTGAATGATTTAGTGATGATTTTGATGTTTTGGTCGAAATGGTGGATTGGGTTATGTGTATTTATGTTTATTGATACTTAGTTATGCTCAAAATCGAGTTGGAAAGGTCTTTTGGTCGATCCCTAGGACTAAAATGGTGTTTGGAGGTGTTTTAGGTCGTTTAGGATCGTTCCTGATGCTGTTTGGCTGCAGAAAGGGCTCACTGCGGCGCAGTGGGAGGTGCCAGACCCCACTGCGGCGCAGTGAAAAGTTACTGGTCAAGCGATTCTTCGTCAACTTCAAACGCTTATAACTTTTGATCCGTAAGTCCAATCGAGTCATATGACCTATCGTTGGAATCGTATAAGAGTCTACTTTCTTTTGGTAACATTCATTTTTCATGAATCTTTCTCTATTTTCAAAAATGTCGAGTCGAATGTGTCTTGTTCTTACGCGGGAAAGCGGTTAGACGTCTAAGAGTTGTGACTCGACCCTAATCTTACTAAACCAACTTGTTTAGGATTATAGAAGTTGACTTTGATGATAATATGATATTTATTGCTAGGTTGCGGACTCGTAGCGGTTGTTGAGCATTTATAACTCCTTATTAACTCGTAATCGTAGCTTGGAAGCAAGGTGAGTTTCGTATCTCCCTACTCGCTTGAGATTCGGGCTGAAAAGTGTAAACCTTGCTTGTTTACTTGCTTTTATTGATTTATTGATTGATGGGCTTGATTGTTGGATTGATGTGATGGTTCTTTTCGTTGTTGATTGATTGAGTGATTTGGTTTAAATGTTGAATTGTCGAGACGGTTATTACGCTTGAATGACTTGGTTTATGTTTTAGTTAAGTATTACTTTTATATTAGGATAGACGTACATACATGGAAGTCGGTTATGCCTTCATTGGGTTTAGATGTGGTGGGAAGGCTGCGGGGGACCCTATATATAAGCATCTGGGACTTGAAGAAAGTAGAATCCTCTGAAGTATATGTACGTATAGTCGGTTTAAATTGTGATTAGTGGCTTATGTTGTTGATTATTGATTGTTGGCATATGATGGTCGTATATTGGTTGTTGGGTTATGTTTGACGAATATTGATTGTTGGCAGGTTTATCGTATATTGATTGTTGGTTCATGATTTATGCATTTACATTCGATTGTAAGCATTGCATACATTGTTGATGACCCTCGGCAGGGGATTGCCGACATCCTGGTGCATAGATGTATGCACCCATTTTGGATGTAGACCTGACTCCGAGTATATAGACATATATATCTCGATGATTTTGAGATACAGCCTTGTTCATTGCGATGACAGAAGGGTATCGTTGCATTGTGACTTGAGCTCACGCATAGGATAGGCATATTGGCTTATTCATGCATTCCGGCATTTGCATTGATACTCATATCATTTATGCATTTCTCATTTCACGCGTTGCGCTTGTGTAATCTTGTTGTTGGACATTATTGTGTTTCGTAGAGGCTCACTGTATGTCAGGTTTAGCCTCTTTTCGTGCTTTATGATTTTGTCTATGGTTCCTTGTGGGCCATTACTACGAACTCACCAACCTTGTGTTGACTATGCTTAGTACACTTTTCAGGTAATCAGGTTCTCCCAGGGCGTGGAGTTTAGTTGCTTTGCTCGCTGTAAACCCGGACTATGGACTTCATGGATCAAGGATTCATTGGCCTGCCTTTTGCATTATACTTAGGATCGTTTTCCATCTTTGGTTGTTATTTTGTTAACTTTGATGGCTATTTGCTCCCGTTGTATTTTGTTACTTACTTCGTTTTGTATTGGATTCACCGAATCTTTAATTGCATTTAGTTGGTTCTATTATAATTCCACCTGGTGCTATGTGATTTCCGTGATATTCCGAGCCTCGGCTTGGGGTGTTACAGAATGGTGGCCCATGCGTGGTCGTAGAGAATTAGGAGGTTTGACCTAGACTACGGCTTAAGTTAAAACTCTTCATATAGCATGCATGGTTAGGAAATTCGTGTGCAATGTGAATTATGTGAATCCCCGTGTGAGTTCGTAGTTAAGACCTCTTGTGTGATAGCTTAAATTCAATGTGTTGTTTTGATATGGATACTATGTGATCAACGTGTTGTTTTGTGACGAGTACAACGTGAACAATGTGTTATGTTGTAGCAAGTACAATGTGATGAATGTGGTAACATGAGTACAACTTGGTTGATGCGGAAAATGTTGGGATTTTTGGGTTTTTATCAAAGTAATATTATCCTTATAATATTAAAACGCAGCGGAAAATTGAACCATTTCAATGTGTTATATGTGGTTAAAACCAAAGTTTAACTTTTAAAAGAAAACCCAAACAATAAGGATCCATGTATATGAATAACATACATACAAAACAACAACCATAGGGTGTTCTAGAAGACTACCTTCTTCCAAGCTTGTGAGAAGGTTGATATGAAGGAGATGATGATCTTGAAGTGGCAAGTCTTCAACCTAGAAGAACCTCAAGCTTGTATACCCCAAACTATCAACAAACACCCAAATGTGCTAGGATTTAAACTTGAAATGCCTTCCCTTTTTGCTCCCTTTGGCCGAAATCAATAGAGGAAAAGGAAGAGAAAAAGCTAGTTGAGTATTGAGAGAATTTTGTCTTACAAATGCATGTAAGAAGTGATACACTCTATGTTTTGTGTTGTGTGTGTACAAGTGTTGAATATGTATCAAACTTGCATGAAGAACCACATGGGGGGGGGGCGGCCACATGGGGTGGTCACAAACAAATTTTGTGTCCAAATTTTATAAACCATTTATTTGTACATTTTGTATATAAAATGCAACATAACTTGTTACATAGCTTATGTAACATATTACATATTATATACAACACACATAAATGTTTATTTTACCAAATAAACATATTCACATTTCTCTCAAAATAAATCATCCATATAATTTATTTACATAGCTCAAGTGCAAGTATTTAGAAAACCACTTTCTAAATGTTTCAAGTATTGATATTTATTTAAAGATCAAATCATATAAATAAATACCATAAGTGTTTGTCTAGCTTGTTATTGGGTATGACCCGACTTGGATCATCACGTACTAGCCACGTCAATTTAATATGTGTCTTGGGCAGACGAATTCCAACAATCTCCCACTTGCACAAGATTCATAGAGATTGACGCAAGCAGCAAATACCGCCTAACAACGGTTTGCTACCCCTAATACGTATGACGAAGTGGCCATTCAATAACATCATCCTCTTCAAGTCCCTTACTTGAAATGATTTAGGTGAATCGATCATTTATCCTTTTGTCACAGATGTCATGTTAAATCTTAGAGACACAGAGTGATCATTCTCCATTGATTTAACTTTGTAGTAGGCCTTAGACATCTTACTCTCAACGAATAAGAGGGACAAATTCCATCTCGACTACATACGTCTTTCACAATCACCTTATATCATACCTGAGCTTAGTCTTATGTACTGTCCATGTTTCAGAACAGCGAAGAGCTAAGTCAAAGTATAATATTCAGTGAATATCAAGACCCAATATGTATCTCAGGTCTGAGGATACAATGATATTCGCCTTTTAACTCAAGATTACTTATGATCAATCACAGAGATTCCATGAAGTAATGCTTGATTGCAGGTCAGTCCAATATTTGTATCCCACAAATATCTATGAACCTTGGTAGCAACACTTTGCTCTATAA
>CM067167.1:278828662-278888662 GCA_034093135.1 Erigeron breviscapus
TTAACCATTGGCAAGTTATTTAGTATGTTTTGTTATGCACGTTGGGTAGAATGTGGTCATAGAAAGTGGCAAGTGTTTGACCGGGTATTTAGGAGAAAGTAGTTTTTTTCCTATTAGTAAGTAAGTGGTTGTAAGGCTATAAGTAGCTCTTTTCATTATTCAGTAAAGTAGAGCAGTTGAAGCACTTTTCTTTCTGCAAGTTTTCTTTTCCATATTCACATACATATTGAGTGAGTAAGTATATATTTGGGGGCCTGAACCTACACACATGAGGAAGAAATGTGGGAAATTTTTAAACAAGTGAAAATCAATATACCTCTTATTGACATAATCAAGCAAGTTCCGGCTTATGCTAAGTACCTTAAGGAGTTGTGTACCCAAAAACGGCACCATAAGCTTCCAAAGAAAATTGTTTTAAATGAGGAAGTTAGTGCCGTTGTGATGGGTATACTCCCACCTAAACTCCAAGATCCGGGAGCGCCTTTAATTACTATTCAAGTTGGTGATTTCAAAATGAATAAGGCACTTTTGGATATGGGGGCGGGTGTGAGTATCCTACCGGGTATTTTGTATGATCAATATGACTTTGGACCCTTGGAAAAAGTCGACACCACCTTGGTGATGGC
Organism: Erigeron breviscapus; assembly: GCA_034093135.1. NCBI lineage: Eukaryota > Viridiplantae > Streptophyta > Magnoliopsida > Asterales > Asteraceae > Erigeron > Erigeron breviscapus. The sequence continues at coordinate 278,829,289 of CM067167.1, forward strand.
TGATTTGTCACTAAAACTTCCAAGAGGAATTGTCCAAGATGTCATTGTTAAAGTGGAGGACTTCTATTACCCCGTAGACTTTTTGGTACTTGATTTTGCACCAAGCGGTAATGTTAGGCAGCCCAATGTCATCATGGGTAGACCCTTTTTGGCCACCGCTAATGCATTAATTGATTGTAGAAGGGGTACGGTTGAAATGACTTTTGGCAACCGTAAGATAAGATTGAATGTTTTTGCTAGTGTTCCTAACCCCGTAGTTAGTGACGAATGCTTTATGGCGGACGTCATTGATGAGTGTATTCCTCATGAAAATGAGGAAGACACGCGGGAGAATTGTGCTTTGGTTGACAGGTTAATCTTGGAGCATAGTGAAACATTGAAGAAGGAAGAAAAGGATTGGGAGATTATGGCAATTCAAGAAGGTAGACCACCATGGACTCATTTAGTGGAAAGTCTACCGGACCATATTGACACCCATCTCAAGCCATCAATCGAGAGTCCACCACAAGTTGAGTTGAAAGAGCTCCCATCTCATTTGAAGTATGCATTTTTGGGAGATGAAAAGACTTTGCCGGTGATCATTGCATCAAATTTGGAAGAAATGCAAGAAAGAGCATTACTTAAGGTGCTCAAGGAATACAAGGCGGCCATTGGATGGACAATTGCCGATTTAAAAGGCATTAGTCCATCAATTGTGATGCATAAGATAATCATCGATTCTGAAGCAAAGCCCTCACGTGATGCTCAAAGGAGATTGAATCCTCATATGCGTGAAGTGGTGAAGAAAGAGGTGCTAAAGTGGTTGGATGCTGGAATTATTTACCCAATTTCGGATAGTACATGGGTAAGTCCAACACAAACGGTACCTAAGAAAGCTGGAATTCAAGTGGTGAAAGGAGATAGTGGTGAGAAAATTGCTACCCGACCCATCACCGGGTGGAGGGTTTGCATTGACTACCGAAAGTTGAACACCGCTACTTCAAAAGATCATTTCCCATTGCCATTCATTGATCAAATCATCGAAAAACTTGCAGGTCAGAAGTTTTACTGTTTTCTAGATGGTTATTCAGGTTATAATCAAATTGCTATCCATCCCGATGACCAACACAAGACCACATTTACATGCCCATATGGGACTTTTGCCTTTAGGCGAATGCCATTCGGGTTATGTAATGCTCCCGCCACCTTTCAAAGGTGCATGATGAGTATCTTCTCGGATATGGTCGGTGATTCCCTAGAAATCTTTATGGATGATTTTTCAATTTTTGGCCAAACCTTTGATAATTGTCTTAATGAGCTAACTAAAGTCTTGAAAAGATGTGTTGAGACAAATTTGGTTTTAAGTTGGGAAAAGAGCCACTTTATGGTTCAAGAGGGGACGGTTTTGGGTCATGTAATTTCAAAGAAAGGCATGGAAGTTGACCGGGCCAAAATCAAAGTCATTTCTACTTTACCCCCTCCAACCAATGTCAAGGGTGTCCGTTCTTTTCTTGGACATGCCGGATTTTTATAGAAGGTTTATAAAAGGATTTAGTGTCATTACCAAACCATTGTGCAATTTGTTGTTGAAAGATGTGCCATTTGTGTTTGATAATGAGTGTCTAAAATCTTTTGAAACTTTGAAAGAGAAATTGGTTGAAGCCCCCATTTTGCAATCACCTAATTGGTCTATGCCTTTTGAAATTATGTGTGATGCAAGCGACTTTGCCATTGGGGCTGTTTTGGGACAACGGGTAGACAAGAAACCCGTTGTGATTTATTATGCAAGCAAGACTTTATCGGATGCCCAACTGAATTATACAACCACCAAAAAAGAATTGCTTGCGGTTGTTTATGCTCTTGACAAGTTTCGTTCTTATATTTGTGGTAGCAAAGTTATAGTGTACACAGATCATAGCGCGGTCAAGCATTTGATGGAAAAGAAGGATGCAAAGCCAAGGCTAATTAGATGGGTGTTGCTACTACAAGAGTTTGACTTGGAGATCCGAGACAAGAAAGGAAGTGAGAACGTGGTGGCGGACCACTTGTCAAGAATTCAAGCTATGGATGATGATTCAACCAAGGAGATTAATGAGACGTTTCCGGATGAACATTTACTAACCGTTTCTGTTGTCCCTTGGTATGCAAACATTGTTAATTTTCTGTCCGCAGGTAAGATACCGGAACATTGGGCTAAAAGGAAGAAGCAACAATTCTTGGCACAAGCAAAGCAATACATTTGGGATGAGCCGGACTTGTTCAAAGTTGGCCCGGATCAATTGGTGAGAAGATGTGTTCCGGAAGAAGAGATTCAAGAGGTGTTGACTCATGCACACTCATTTGCATGTGGAGGTCACTTCAGCGGTCAAAAGACAGGTTATAAGGTTCTTATGTGTGGTTTGTTTTGGCCTAGCATTTTTAAAGATATCGCTGAATTTGTTAAGAAGTGTGTTAGGTGTCAACAACTAGGTAGTATCACCAAGAGGAATGAAATGCCCATGCAACCCATTTTAGTTGTTAATATTTTTGATGTTTGGGGCATTGACTTTATGGGTCCCTTCCCTAATTCCTTTGGTAATTACTACATTCTAGTGGCCGTAGATTATGTGTCTAAATGGGTGGAAGCCATTGCCACTAGGACCAATGACCATACCGTTGTGTGTAAGTTTGTCCAAAGTAACATTTTCTCAAGATTTGGAATCCCTCGTGTGATCATAAGCGATGGGGGGTCTCACTTTAAAAAATTTCAGTTTGGCAAACTTCTCAAGCGGTATGGCATAAACCACCGGATTGCCACCCCATATCACCCACAAACAAGTGGGCAAGTTGAAGTGTCTAATAGGCAAATTAAAGAAATTTTGCAAAAGACGGTAAGACCCGATAGAAAAGATTGGTCAACCAAATTGAATGATGCTTTGTGGGCTTACCGTACCGCTTTTAAGACACCTATTGGCACTACTCCTTACTGGTTGGTTTATGGGAAATGTTGTCATCTTCCAATTGAGCTTGCACATAGAGCATTGTGGGTCGTTAAGGCCGTTAACATGGATTTTGAGAATGCAGGAAAAGAGAGAAAATTGCAGCTATGTGAGTTGGAAGAGTTGAGAAATGAGGCTTATGAATGCGCATCAACCTACAAAGACAAGATGAAAGCGGTTCATGATGCTAAATTGAAGAAAAAGGTGTTCGAAGTTGGCCAAAAGGCAGGTTCTGTTTTATCTGCCCATCCGAGTCATCCCGGACTCCAAAAAAGCAGAGGTGAGGTCCGGAGAGTGGGACGGATCTACCTGGCCAAGGTGCCAATGTCAAGTGGTTATCCGAAGTGTTGGAATATGCTCTACCTACGGTACCTAACTAGTCTTTCTTTTCGGTAAGTAAGAATACATTGACCGATGGGGGGGAACCCCCGAAGTAAACATAAATGAAGGGGCATACGGCTTTACAATTCAAGGCTCAAATTCTTTCCCGGAAAACTCAAAAGCAAGTGGATGGGTCCATATGTCATTACAAGAGTTGGAAAGTTTGGAGAGATTGAGATTGAGGATCCGAAGGATGGAGTTAAGCAAATGGTCAATGGACACCGTTTGAAGCCTTATTTGGATGCAAGCGACATCAATGAAGCTACAAAGGAAATGGTGAACTTCATATCAAGTCCACCATCTTATGAGGTTGCATGAATCAAATCGAGGTAATGTCGGGCTGAGGACAATAAACTTAGCGCTAAACGGGAGGCAACCCGTTGTTTGTTTGTTTTTAAAGCTTCAATTTCGGTATGTTTTCATTTTCGTAACTTTAGTTTAATTGTTTTGGTAATTTTGTTGCATAATCACACATGGAAACTTAATTCCCAGCACTTATGTTTGAGAATTAAGTTGGGGAAGGTCGGTTTGGTGAAAAAGGAAACGTTTTACAATTAATCGAACCATTAACTTATCTCTAGTTTGAAGTGTACATTGAGGACAATGTACATTTAAGTTGGGGAAGGGAGTTCATTTTTAATATAATTGCAAGTTTTTGAAATCATTTTTGGCTGTAGTTAAAAAATAAAAATAATAAAAAAAAGTTCAAGGGGCGTAAGCTACGGTGCTAACCGGCGTAGCTTACGGTCCAAGGGAAACCAAAAAACCTCAATTTTGGCGTAATTACGCTCACCTTGGCGTAAGTTACGGTGCCCTGGAAATGCTTGTGGGACATTACGCCAAAAATCCTCTGATTACGCTGCACAAGACGCCAAAAGTAACTTTTCCCGAGAAGCGTAAGTTACGCTCAACATAGGCGTAGGTTACGCTCAGTGTCTTTTAACGGGCGTAGGTTACGGTCACCTTTAGCGTAGGTTACAACAGTTAAAAGTGAGGCAGGGTAGGGTTTTGGCCGGGCGTAGGTTACGGTCACCTTTAGCGTAGGTTACGACAACTGATAATAAAGAGGCGTAAGGTACGCCGGTCTTCGGCGTAAGTTACGGTGGGTGCTGTCAGGAATTTTTTTTTATTTAATAAAAATCCGAAAAAATCAAAAACTTTTAACTTAAGCCATACAATATCAGATGTTCTTTATTTTTCACCCACTCAATTTTCAGTTCCTCTCTCTCACGATCTCCATTCTTTTTCCCCAATTAAGTTCTTTCAAAACCCTAACATTCAATCATCAATTACTCCTTCAATTCTCCATCAATTTTAACAATTCTTTAGGCTAAATTGCATAACTTTTCAAGGGATACAAAACCCCCATAATTGTTTGTGAATTTTCAGCCTAATTTTTCGAGTTTCAAGTGAGTGTTAATTTCGAAATTTTTGCAATTTCTTCTTTAATTTTGCTTTAATTCACTAACCTTTACTAAAGTGTGTTAATTGTGGTTAGTTTTGTTGATAGGATGAAGAAAGCAGCAAATAAATTGATGAGGAGTTTAAGCAAGAAAGGTGATACTTCATCAAGTCAACAACCAAAGAAGAAGAAAAGGCCAATGGTTCAAGATGAATCATCAGAAGAAGAAAACTCACCAAACTCACCACAGGCAAGTGAAGAGATGGAGGTTGAAGTCGAAAAACCCGAATGGAGACAAGGTATACCTTTATATACTTTACCTCTTGAGTGGCAATCAGTCTTGTTTAAAGAAAAGATGACTGAGGCCAAACATCTTGTTGATCAATTGTTGGGTGAAATAACACTTGTCTTGTCGGAATTTAGAGGGTTTGGGATGGTTGAAGCCTTTGAAAATATGGGATGGAAACAAACCTTAGTTTGGAGTAATAATGATAATTCTGAGGTTTACTTGAATGGTATCATGGATTGGTTGAGTACTTTAGAATTGACTTCCGGTAATAATCCCCCTGTAACTACTAAGTTAACTGGCACCGTTAATGGAAAAAAGGTAACAATGTCTTTTGCTACCTTAGATAAGATAGCCAAATTTGACACGGGTGCTACTTCGGGGAGGGATTTTGATTATGTGGATGAGAAGTATTTAACGGGGGCGGAAACGCCTACTAATTGGATTGATATGCTTACTGAGGTTTTTGATGTTACACGAGACAATTTAAGCACAACCTTTAGATTAGAGCGTGCTTTGTTGAAACCACTGCCCCGGTTAATTATGTCAATTCTACTTTGGAATGTGTGCCCCCGAACTAGTGACAAGAGCATGGTTAGGCACCAGGATGTTATTGTGTTATATGCTTTGGTCACGGGAAACCTAGCCTTATCACTTAGACAGATTATAATGTTTAACATTTGGGAGGCAAGAAATAAAAGGAACAAGCTTGTCATTCCTCACCCTAAACTCATCTCCCGCCTACTTCAAATGAACAAGGTAATCCCAAAGGAGACCAATTTGCAATATTTGGATCATACTCCTTATACCATGAAGCGGTTGTTGAAAGGGAATGAGTGGGAGTTTCAGGATCATCCACAATTCAAACTCCTTAAGGATTTGAAAACTTTTGGTTATTTGATAGCTCCTAAGCAGGGGGTTACTAGGGAAGAGGCGATAGCACAGTTAGAACAAATGGGTGCTAATCAGAGAGGTGAGTCTAGTGCAGCTAGAGGGGGTGCTAAAGGAAGGAGAGATGGTTTGTTAGGTGCTGGGATAGGAGGTACTGGGCCGAGTTTTGGTTATAAGCAGCCTGGCAATTATAATCAGTGGACATCCTATGAGAGGAATATGTCGGATATGACTGCTCAGCAGGGTGTGCGGCAGAGGAGTTATGAGTTAGGTATGGAATATGCTCATGAGCAGAATGTGAGGAGGCAGTTTGATACTTGTGTGATTATAAAAGAGATTTTAGAAGTGAATATAAATGGTGTGAGTTTTATAATTAAACTAGGTCGCTATTTATAGAAAATAATTTTAGAATATGCTTTAGAATATGCTTTAGCATATTCTTTGGAATATGTAACAACCCTACTTTTTAAACATTATATATGAGCTAGTTATATTGCCGTTGGTCTCGCAAGCCATAGTTATACTTAAAGCTAGTAGATAATGCCCCTAAATTAGCAATCTAAAGCTATTGTTCAATTCTAAATATGGATTATAAAGTACCATTGAACAAAAATTTGTTTATGATCAATCGGTTTATCTAAATAATAATGTAAGTCTCACAAGTTGAGATAACCATCAAAAATCCTTATAATTGTCCAACAAATCAATCATCAAACCAATGTAAGTAAATATAATGTGAGAATTAAGATTTCCATCTCAAAGTATGTCTATAAACTAAAATGTACGTAAAAGTGCTTAAGTAACAATAAGAATGTATATATATGCTTAAAATAAATACAAGTTTACAACTAAAGGCTTGTGTAACAAATCAAAAATACAAAAATATATCCATACATATACATATACATGACATATATATATATATATATATATAGACATACATACACATGCTAGAATAAAGTCAATTATATATTACAAACATATATATATATATATATATATATATATATATATATATATATATATATATATATATATATATATATATATATATATATATATATATATATATATATATATATATATATATATATATATATATATATATATATATATATATATATATATATATATATATATATATATATATATATATATATATATATATATATATATATATATATATATATATATATATATATATATATATATATATATATATATATATATATAGAGACAGCAATTTGAGTATTTTGAGCAAGTCACCAGGACCACATTGCGGGACTTGACTATGTGGAGACTCCTCCTTCATATGATTACAGGCAGCCGTATGTTCCTACATCCCATCCAGCTTATCCTCAGAGCCACGATTCTGAGTGGTTTCCCAGACATTCTTGTGTTGGTCGAGTTGAGGATACCCGGGTACTCCACCAGCAGCCTCTGATCCATTTGAGGCCCAATCTCTATATCGGGGCTTAATGGAGTCGATCTTTGGACCGCAAGGTCCACGACAGTGATTGGTACCTTCTATTTATCTTTCTGTTCTTCTTGTGTGACTATGTGTTTTTTGTGTTTTTTTTTTTTTTTTTTTTTTTTTTTGTTTTTTTTTTTTTTTTTTTTTTTTTTTTTTTTTTTTTTTTTTTTTTTTTTTTTTTTTTTTTTTTTTTTTTTTTTTTTTTTTTTTTTTTTTTTTTTTTTTTTTTTTTTTTTTTTTTTTTTTTTTTTTTTTTTTTTTTTTTTTTTTTTTTTTTTTTTTTTTTTTTTTTTTTTTTTTTTTTTTTTTTTTTTTTTTTTTTTTTTTTTTTTTTTTTTTTTTTTTTTTTTTTTTTTTTTTTTTTTTTTTTTTTTTTTTTTTTTTTTTTTTTTTTTTTTTTTTTTTTTTTTTTTTTTTTTTTTTTTTTTTTTTTTTTTTTTTTTTTTTTTTTTTTTTTTTTTTTTTTTTTTTTTTTTTTTTTTTTTTTTTTTTTTTTTTTTTTTTTTTTTTTTTTTTTTTTTTTTTTTTTTTTTTTTTTTTTTTTTTTTTTTTTTTTTTTTTTTTTTTTTTTTTTTTTTTTTTTTTTTTTTTTTTTTTTTTTTTTTTTTTTTTTTTTTTTTTTTTTTTTTTTTTTTTTTTTTTTTTTTTTTTTTTTTTTTTTTTTTTTTTTTTTTTTTTTTTTTTTTTTTTTTTTTTTTTTTTTTTTTTTTTTTTTTTTTTTTTTTTTTTTTTTTTTTTTTTTTTTTTTTTTTTTTTTTTTTTTTTTTTTTTTTTTTTTTTTTTTTTTTTTTTTTTTTTTTTTTTTTTTTTTTTTTTTTTTTTTTTTTTTTTTTTTTTTTTTTTTTTTTTTTTTTTTTTTTTTTTTTTTTTTTTTTTTTTTTTTTTTTTTTTTTTTTTTTTTTTTTTTTTTTTTTTTTTTTTTTTTTTTTTTTTTTTTTTTTTTTTTTTTTTTTTTTTTTTTTTTTTTTTTTTTTTTTTTTTTTTTTTTTTTTTTTTTTTTTTTTTTTTTTTTTTTTTTTTTTTTTTTTTTTTTTTTTTTTTTTTTTTTTTTTTTTTTTTTTTTTTTTTTTTTTTTTTTTTTTTTTTTTTTTTTTTTTTTTTTTTTTTTTTTTTTTTTTTTTTTTTTTTTTTTTTTTTTTTTTTTTTTTTTTTTTTTTTTTTTTTTTTTTTTTTTTTTTTTTTTTTTTTTTTTTTTTTTTTTTTTTTTTTTTTTTTTTTTTTTTTTTTTTTTTTTTTTTTTTTTTTTTTTTTTTTTTTTTTTTTTTTTTTTTTTTTTTTTTTTTTTTTTTTTTTTTTTTTTTTTTTTTTTTTTTTTTTTTTTTTTTTTTTTTTTTTTTTTTTTTTTTTTTTTTTTTTTTTTTTTTTTTTTTTTTTTTTTTTTTTTTTTTTTTTTTTTTTTTTTTTTTTTTTTTTTTTTTTTTTTTTTTTTTTTTTTTTTTTTTTTTTTTTTTTTTTTTTTTTTTTTTTTTTTTTTTTTTTTTTTTTTTTTTTTTTTTTTTTTTTTTTTTTTTTTTTTTTTTTTTTTTTTTTTTTTTTTTTTTTTTTTTTTTTTTTTTTTTTTTTTTTTTTTTTTTTTTTTTTTTTTTTTTTTTTTTTTTTTTTTTTTTTTTTTTTTTTTTTTTTTTTTTTTTTTTTTTTTTTTTTTTTTTTTTTTTTTTTTTTTTTTTTTTTTTTTTTTTTTTTTTTTTTTTTTTTTTTTTTTTTTTTTTTTTTTTTTTTTTTTTTTTTTTTTTTTTTTTTTTTTTTTTTTTTTTTTTTTTTTTTTTTTTTTTTTTTTTTTTTTTTTTTTTTTTTTTTTATTTCCATCTCAAAGTATGTCTATAAACTAAAATGTACGTAAAAGTGCTTAAGTAACAATAAGAATGTATATATATGCTTAAAATAAATACAAGTTTACAACTAAAGGCTTGTGTAACAAATCAAAAATACAAAAATATATCCATACATATACATATACATGACATATATATATATATATAGACATACATACACATGCTAGAATAAAGTTATATTACAAACAAATACCATTTAACCTTACATATATATATATATATATATATATATATATATATATATATATATATATATATATATATATATATATATATATATATATATATATATATATATATATATATATATATATATATATATATATATATATATATATATATATATATATATATATATATATATATATATATATATATATATATATATATATATATATATATATATATATATATATATATATATATATATATATATATATATATATATATATATATATATATATATATATATATATATATATATATATATATATATATATATATATATATATATATATATATATATATATATATATATATATATATATATATATATATATATATATATATATATATATATATATATATATATATATATATATATATATATATATATATATATATATATATATATATATATATATATATATATATATATATATATATATATATATATATATATATATATATATATATATATATATATATATATATATATATATATATATATATATATATATATATATATATATATATATATATATATATATATATATATATATATATATATATATATATATATATATATATATATATATATATATATATATATATATATATATATATATATATATATATATATATATATATATATATATATATATATATATATATATATATATATATATATATATATATATATATATATATATATATATATATATATATATATATATATATATATATATATATATATATATATATATATATATATATATATATATATATATATATATATATATATATATATATATATATATATATATATATATATATATATATATATATATATATATATATATATATATATATATATATATATATATATATATATATATATATATATATATATATATATATATATATATATATATATATATATATATATATATATATATATATATATATATATATATATATATATATATATATATATATATATATATATATATATATATATATATATATATATATATATATATATATATATATATATATATATATATATATATATATATATATATATATATATATATATATATATATATATATATATATATATATATATATATATATATATATATATATATATATATATATATATATATATATATATATATATATATATATATATATATATATATATATATATATATATATATATATATATATATATATATATATATATATATATATATATATATATATATATATATATATATATATATATATATATATATATATATATATATATATATATATATATATATATATATATATATATATATATATATATATATATATATATATATATATATATATATATATATATATATATATATATATATATATATATATATATATATATATATATATATATATATATATATATATATATATATATATATATATATATATATATATATATATATATATATATATATATATATATATATATATATATATATATATATATATATATATATATATATATATATATATATATATATATATATATATATATATATATATATATATATATATATATATATATATATATATATATATATATATATATATATATATATATATATATATATATATATATATATATATATATATATATATATATATATATATATATATATATATATATATATATATATATATATATATATATATATATATATATATATATATATATATATATATATATATATATATATATATATATATATATATATATATATATATATATATATATATATATATATATATATATATATATATATATATATATATATATATATATATATATATATATATATATATATATATATATATATATATATATATATATATATATATATATATATATATATATATATATATATATATATATATATATATATATATATATATATATATATATATATATATATATATATATATATATATATATATATATATATATATATATATATATATATATATATATATATATATATATATATATATATATATATATATATATATATATATATATATATATATATATATATATATATATATATATATATATATATATATATATATATATATATATATATATATATATATATATATATATATATATATATATATATATATATATATATATATATATATATATATATATATATATATATATATATATATATATATATATATATATAAGAAAGATCCAAGGATTCAACAAGTTTAAGACCCAAAAGTGTGGTTATAGATTCGTAGCTTTTAAAGTGACTTTCTTGTTGATAGATCTATATGTTTTTGTATATTTTTGAAGAGTATATTCTGAGATTTTTCATATAAAAGATGTTTTTGTATTGTTGAAAGTTAGATCTATAAAAGTTGATAGTAAAAAGTGTTGATTCGAATGCATATATGCTAGATTTAAGAAAGTTGGATCTTTTGTTGGATTATGAGATGGATATGGACTTGTTATAAGTGAAAAATATGTTAATATGAATGTTAATATTCTGGAAAAATTGGTAAAATATCAAAGGTATAAAGATTTAATCAAAGCATGTTAAAATAAGCTAGAAATCACAAACCGAAAACACGCAAAAATGCATTTTGAGCACACACATGCACCATAATCTTATGACCAAGAAAATATGATAAACCTACTGGAAAAATGTTGGAATAAAAGCACAAAACTCAGATCTATTGGTCCATGACAACAATAAGCTCAAAAATCACCTTTTCGGGTCAAATAATCACTAACCGAAAGCACTAAATTGCACATATCACACCACCACCACTCTCACGATTTTGGACACCAAAATATGATGAACTTTCTGGAAATAATGAAACAAGAATGAAAATCCATTTTGAAGCACTTTAATTGCTCAAGAAATGAGGCTAAAATCACTATTTCGGTAAACGATTTTTAATTATAAAACCCTCAAAATGAGCAAGACACAAGAGAGGTTGAATTGATATGATTTTGTATGGATAAAAGTTGCCTAAAAGGCCTGAGATTTTTGGCCAAAATGTTTAGTGGTGATTTCTATGAATTTTCATGAATTATTGAATTTAAATAGTAATTAAAAGACATAAAAATCCATAAATAAATTATGTAAATCAAGAATGAAGTTAAATCAACTTAACCATTGATAAAAATAATTAAAACCTACTGGGGAAAAATAATCAAAAGACAAGAGACATGTGTTACATAATTTTGAAATAAATAATTTAGTAAAAACAATTAATTAAGTATTATCATTAAAATAAATGGAAAATGCACAAATAAAAGTATAAAACATGAAATTATAAATTAAAGAGCATCTATATCAGTAGATAATTCAAATGAAATTATTCATAATTTATAAAGACAATTATGACACTTAAAAGTATTTTTAAGAATTTATTTAGCAAATAAATCAATAAAGTGAATAAATAAATAATTAAATATTATTAAATTAAATTTAAATTAAATATATATTTACAAACCAGAAAATATACTTAAAATATTTATATTATGAGACCACTAATGTCAAATATCATTACTAAGCAAAGTGTGCAATGGAAATCATATCAATCCAAGCCAAACTACCGAAATTCCAATAAACGTACAAAAACGTATAATGAGAAAACGACTCTTACCACCAAATCTCTTATACCCAAACAATAAGAACATCATAATGCACTTAAATTCCATAATCTAATAACAACCAAAGATGGGCAAGTCTACTAGTATACATCTCATGATCTAGCTCACTAGTTCATGTCACGCGAACTTACACCGCGATTATATACGTTATGGTTTAGGCTTGCTTGAGGCGCAACAAATCTAAACGGAGGAATCGCGTTTGAACAGCCCCTATTCACTCTCTAATCAAGTGAGTCATAGCCCCCTTTCAAACTCTTTTATATGTTTTACTTACGGGGTGAAAAGCATGATTAATTAAAATGACTTTATCTTATGAAATGATTCTTTGAAATAATGAAACAAGAATGAAAATCCATTTTGAAGCACTTTAATTGCTCAAGAAATGAGGCTAAAATCACTATTTCGGTAAACGATTTTTAATTATAAAACCCTCAAAATGAGCAAGACACAAGAGAGGTTGAATTGATATGATTTTGTATGGATAAAAGTTGCCTAAAAGGCCTGAGATTTTTGGCCAAAATGTTTAGTGGTGATTTCTATGAATTTTCATGAATTATTGAATTTAAATAGTAATTAAAAGACATAAAAATCCATAAATAAATTATGTAAATCAAGAATGAAGTTAAATCAACTTAACCATTGATAAAAATAATTAAAACCTACTGGGGAAAAATAATCAAAAGACAAGAGACATGTGTTACATAATTTTGAAATAAATAATTAAATATTATTAAATTAAATATATATTTACAAACCAGAAAATATACTTAAAATATTTATATTATGAGACCACTAATGTCAAATATCATTACTAAGCAAAGTGTGCAATGGAAATCATATCAATCCAAGCCAAACTACCGAAATTCCAATAAACGTACAAAAACGTATAATGAGAAAACGACTCTTACCACCAAATCTCTTATACCCAAACAATAAGAACATCATAATGCACTTAAATTCCATAATCTAATAACAACCAAAGATGGGCAAGTCTACTAGTATACATCTCATGATCTAGCTCACTAGTTCATGTCACGCGAACTTACACCGCGATTATATACGTTATGGTTTAGGCTTGCTTGAGGCGCAACAAATCTAAACGGAGGAATCGCGTTTGAACAGCCCCTATTCACTCTCTAATCAAGTGAGTCATAGCCCCCTTTCAAACTCTTTTATATGTTTTGTATATTTTTGAAGAGTATATTCTGAGATTTTTCATATAAAGTTGATAGGATCTTTCTTTCCATGCTCATGCATGTCGAATCTAATAAGAAAGATCCAAGGATTCAACAAGTTTAAGACCCAAAAGTGTGGTTATAGATTCGTAGCTTTTAAAGTAACTTTCTTGTTGATAGATCTATATGTTTTTGTATATTTTTGAAGAGTATATTCTGAGATTTTTCATATAAAAGATGTTGTATGTGGACTAGTAACGCAAACATTTGATCTTTTGGTTATGAATTTGGTTATGTAATGATTATCAAACGTCAACTTGAATTTGTTACCTTTTTAATTTGAATGGCATTTGAAACTTTATGTTGATGTTTATTACTTAAATCTTTTGTACCATGTCGTTCTGTGGCATCTCGTGTTTCCGCTATAGTCGGGGTGTTACAGAAAAATGGTATCAGAGATCAAGGTTATAGAGAATTTTTGCTATAACCTACGTATTTTCCAACCGAGTCGAATATTTCTTAAACAATTGAGTCGATCATAAAGTATTCTTGTTTTACTTATACATAGCCTGATCAACTATGCCTAACTAAAAATTTAATATGGAATGATCGAAATGATTGTCTAAGAGATATTCAAAATGAGTCTTTTGAAAATAAGCTTTAAAAACGATTCTTGGTGCAAAAGATACATAACCAAATCCAATGTTTGCATTACCTATTAGAACCCTTAGTTGATACCCCCACTTGGCTAGCATTACTTTGTCCATTTAGATATAATACATGAGAGCTATGCACAAGTTGAATTCTAGTCATTACTTAATTATAAATGGTTATGTCGGTCGTGCGAGTTGGGTTGGTCGTCGGTTGTGAATGGTCATGTCGTCGTTCTGTGGCATCTCGTGTTTCCGCTATAGTCGGGGTGTTACAGAAAAATGGTATCAGAGATCAAGGTTATAGAGAATTTTTGCTATAACCTACGTATTTTCCAACCGAGTCGAATATTTCTTAAACAATTGAGTCGATCATAAAGTATTCTTGTTTTACTTATACATAGCCTGATCAACTATGCCTAACTAAAAATTTAATATGGAATGATCGAAATGATTGTCTAAGAGATATTCAAAATGAGTCTTTTGAAAATAAGCTTTAAAAACGATTCTTGGTGCAAAAAGATACATAACCAAATCCAATGTTTGCATTACCTATTAGAACCCTTAGTTGATACCCCCACTT
Source organism: Erigeron breviscapus (assembly GCA_034093135.1). Lineage (NCBI taxonomy): Eukaryota > Viridiplantae > Streptophyta > Magnoliopsida > Asterales > Asteraceae > Erigeron > Erigeron breviscapus. The sequence goes on from CM067167.1 coordinate 278,844,857, forward strand.
GGCTAGCATTACTTTGTCCATTTAGATATAATACATGAGAGCTATGCACAAGTTGAATTCTAGTCATTACTTAATTATAAATGGTTATGTCGGTCGTGCGAGTTGGGTTGGTCGTCGGTTGTGAATGGTCATGTCGTCGTTCGGTTGTTAAGCTTGTGAGTCGTGGTCGTGATGATTGGTTGCTTGTCGAATGGTTAAGGTCGTCTCATGGTCCGTCAAGTCGTCTTGCTGTCCGTAAGTTGCCATATGGGTCGTCAATGGTCAAGTCGGTCGTCCATGGTCGTCTAAGCGTCGAGTCAAGTCGTCATCTCACGCCTTTGTGAAACTTGTGTAGGAACGTCATGTCACGAGCAAGCAGAGCTTCCGGAACAGCCCCTGGACCGAGGAACTTGTACGGGTTTGTGGACTACTTGGAAGAGGAAGAAGGTAGGCACCTCGAGCCAGAGCAACCACCCCAACCGCTTCAAGAAGAAGACGAAGAAGAGACCGATCCATCGGAAGCCCCATCGGACGAGGATAATGTTCGAAGTGTTGTCCCTAGCCAACCTGAACGCCGCTCACCCTCGCCACCACCATCACCACCTGCCCCTAGAGCACCCACTTCGCCGAGGCAAGATGCACCTATGGACATAAGCGATGGGCGAATTCCAGCCCAAGACCCCTACTTTCAGCCGCGTCTTCCTCGTGATCATCCCTGGTACCATCCTGGGCATAGGCGTCAAGGAGAGGAGCCACACCGCCCAGTCTATGGAGTACCCCCTCCACCTCCTATTGGTATGACTCGTGAAGAAAGGGAGAGGGTGTGGGGGATAGCAAACGGGTTAAGGGATGCTAGAGTAAGAGTAAGGACTCAAGAGGTGATGATGGAAAGGGCTTTAGGAGTGATGGATAGAACGGGAGACTATGCGAGTTTGGCGATATCAGAAATTCGACGAGTTAATGAAGTAATATTCATCATGGGATGTGTGCTTACAGCTTTTTGCACTCTCGTAATAGCTCTCATGCTTAGGAAGTAAACCTAAGAGTTACTTTATTTATGAACTTAATTGATGTATGAACGTTTGTACTTTGTTTCCTTTTCTTGAACTTTCTATCTTTTGTGTGACGATGATCACCTAGTATTTGGCATGTAGCAATTTTGTGAACTCATATTGAATGATATATATGTAAGCTTGATGCCTCTCTATGGTTACATGATGTGTTAACCTTGTTGTGAAAGAGTTACCTCCATTATAAAAGTTATAGTTACAGCAGGAAATCAGTTCTGACCACTTTTAGTAGAACGGCCATATCTGGAGTTCTATTTCGTCTTTTGACCTGATTCCAATTGGAGGTGAAACTTAACTCATAGGGCTACGTTTCATATTTTATGAGTTTTGCCCAGATCGTCCATCTTAAGCCACTTTTACGTGCTCCAAGTTCGTACACAGATTCTGTATTTCTCTTAATTAACCTAGAAAGCATGGTTGATTGATTTTAGAAATTACCTAACCATTTATTTACTCATAATGACAAGTGAGCCGTAATTATAAAAAGGAATAGGAGTCGGGATATACGTATACATGTGTGTGCAAACGAACCCTCTATGCACTAAATAACTTTAGATATACTCGTGTGAGATCAAGAAGTCGTGAGTCGAGTTTATGTAGTATGATTCAATGAACGAATAACTAAACTATATTATCCTTTGTAGAGACATGGCACCACGAAGGACCGGCGGAGAAACAAGCGAAGAAGCCCAGCGAAGAGCCGAATTAGCTGAGCTTATCTCCCAGCAAATCAATGCCGCCATGCCAACCATTGCCACCCAAATTGCGGAGAATGTGACCGCTACACTCAACACGGCTAGAAGGCAAGAGAGAGGAGAGAATGCTATTGACAGGAACGCCTACAAGGCCTTCACGTCCTGCAACCCCAAGGAGTTTCATGGGACAGAAGGTCCTGTTGGATTGCTTACTTGGTTCCAAAGCATGGAAGCCAATTTGAACATCATTGATTGTGCGCCAGCGGACCGTGTTAAGTTTGCTGCTAGTAAGCTTCAAGGAAGAGCTCTTACTTGGTGGAATCTCCAAGCGACTACTAGGGGTCCTGCAGCAGTGAATGCTCTGACTTGGGAACAGTTTAAAGAGGAGTTGAAGCGTGAGTATTGTCCACGAGAGGAGGTGCAAAAACTAGAGATGGAATTCTGGAACCATGCCATGAGAGGACTGGAATTGGAGGCCTATGTGATCCGCTTTCATGAGTTGAGCGTATTGGTGCCAGAGATGGTGACCCCTGTGGCTAAGAAAGTGGAGAGATTTATCTATGGATTGACACCTGAAGTTAGGTTGATGGTCACTGCAGCAAGTCCTACCACTCTTGAGCAGGCTATAAGCTTGGCAACCAGGCTGGTGAACGACCTGGTTAGGCGTGGGAAGTACACGAGAGGTGAATCAAGTTCAAGACAGGGTGGAGGAAATCGGTTTGGCGATCGAAAAGGGAATGGACCGGATAAGAGGCAAAAGATTGTGAGAAACTATGGGGTTGTGGACGCTAACCCCAATCCAAATCGTGGCATGCCTCCAAGGTGTAACCGATGTGGTTATAGCCACTTGGGTGAATGCAAGCGTTGCACGACTTGCAACCGCATGGGTCACCTTGCTGCTTACTGCCGGAGCGGGCCAAGGAATGAAGGACCACGAGGGGGATGTCACGAATGTGGAAGTGCAGATCATTGGAGAAATGCTTGCCCTAGGTTGAGGAGAGCACAGGGAAACCGTGGAAATGGAAATGGTAACCGCGGCAACTTCAGGAATGTTGGGAATCGCGGGAACCAAGCAAACCGAGGAAACAATGGAAACCAAGTCAACCGGGGAAATGTCGGGAATCAAGCTAATATTGGGAATCAAGGCAACAACGTTAACCAAGGAAACCGTGGGAATCAAGGAGGTCAAGCCCGAGGAAGGGTGTATGCCATGGGAGCAAATGAGGCACGTGATGACCCTAATGTCATCGTAGGTACGTTTCCAATAAATAATGTTTATGCATCCATGTTGTTTGATTCTGGAGCTGAAAGAAGTTTTATTTCCTTTGAATTTAAAGAATTGAACATGAGGCAAAGAAGGTGGATGGAGCTACTTAACGATTACGAGTGCGAAATTAAGTACCACCCAGGGAAGGCGAATGTTGTCGCTGACGCCCTTAGTAGAAAGGTGAGCACTAGGGTGTCGAAGACAAGAATTTATCACTTACAGGTGAAAATGTCTCTAAGGGACAGATTCTTAGAAGACCAAGCAAAAGCTTTTGAAGGGAAGAACATTGAAGAAGAGGCATTGAGTGGAGTAGAAACAAGATTCGATAGGGATGATGAAGGCATCTTGTATTTCAAGGGAAGAGCTTGGGTCCCAAATATCAACGGGCTGAGAGAGGTGCTAATAGTTCAGGGCCATAAGGCGGGAGTCCAACCCAAGATAGTGTCGTCCATGAAAGTGAGGAAGTATTTGCGCAAGGAATACCATACATACTTGGCGCAAGTAGTGGATAAGCGAGTGAAAGATAAGGACCCTCTCAAGGTAGCTGTGGTTAGAGATTTTCTAGATGTGTTTCCGGACGAACTACCTGGACTTCCCCCAGCGAGACAAGTAGAGTTTACTATCGATTTAGTTCCCGGGGCAGCCCCCGTGGCTAAGGCACCTTATAGACTAGCGCCCTCCGAAATGCGAGAACTCTCGGAACAACTGCAAGAATTGCTTGATAAAGGTTTAATCCAACCTAGTTCTTCACCCTGGGGTGCGCCGATTCTCTTTGTCAAGAAGAAGGATGGATCTTTGAGAATGTGCATCGACTATAGAGAGTTGAATAAATTGACGATCAAGAATAGGTACCCGCTGCCGCGAATAGACGATTTGTTCGACCAATTGCAAGGAGCGTCGCATTTTTCAAAAATTGATCTTAGGTCCGGCTATCATCAGTTGAGGGTACGAGAAGAAGATGTACCTAAAACGGCTTTTAGGACTCGCTATGGGCACTATGAGTTCCTAGTGATGCCATTTGGTCTCACAAATGCGCCAGCCGTTTTCATGGACCTAATGAATAGGATCTGCAGGCCATACTTGGATAAGTTCGTCATAGTGTTTATCGACGACATTCTGATATACTCTAGAAGCAAGGAGGAGCACGAGAAGCACCTGAGGATAATCTTGCAGCTACTTAGGGACGAAAAGCTGTACGCCAAGTTTTCTAAGTGTGAATTTTGGCTCCGTCAAGTCCAATTTCTGGGACACGTTGTGAACGAAGAAGGGATTCATGTAGATCCGTCTAAGATAGAGGCAATCAAGAAATGGGAGACACCCAAGACACCAACGGAAGTGCGTAGCTTCCTAGGTTTGGCAGGTTATTATAGGAGGTTCATTCAGGGATTCTCTAAGATTGCGGTACCTTTAACCCAATTAACCCAAAAGGCAAGAGAGTTCGAATGGGGTGAAGAACAAGAGCAAGCGTTTCAAACGCTTAAGAACATGTTGTGTGAAGCACCAATACTAGCATTGCCGGATGGAATGGAAGGATTTGTAGTATATTGTGATGCGTCGAATAAAGGGCTAGGGTGCGTACTAATGCAAAGAGACAAGGTTATTGCGTACGCATCCAGGCAATTAAAGCCACATGAGAAGAACTACTCAACACACGATTTGGAGCTAGGAGCCGTAGTGTTTGCCTTGAAGATATGGCGACATTATCTTTATGGAACCAAGTGCACCATATTTACTGATCACAAGAGCTTACAACACATCTTCGATCAGAAAATGTTAAACATGAGGCAAAGAAGGTGGATGGAGCTACTTAACGATTACGAGTGCGAAATTAAGTACCACCCAGGGAAGGCGAATGTTGTCGCTGACGCCCTTAGTAGAAAGGTGAGCACTAGGGTGTCGAAGACAAGAATTTATCACTTACAGGTGAAAATGTCTCTAAGGGACAGATTCTTAGAAGACCAAGCAAAAGCTTTTGAAGGGAAGAACATTGAAGAAGAGGCATTGAGTGGAGTAGAAACAAGATTCGATAGGGATGATGAAGGCATCTTGTATTTCAAGGGAAGAGCTTGGGTCCCAAATATCAACGGGCTGAGAGAGGTGCTAATGAATGAAGCTCACAATTCAAAATACTCGATTCATCCAGGAGCGGACAAGATGTACCAAGGTCTAAAAAGGGATTTTTGGTGGCCTGGGATGAAAGGTGATGTAGCACTATATGTGAGCCGATGCATGACTTGTGCGATGGTTAAAGCTGAGCACCAAAAGCCAGCTGGACTTTTAAAGCAGCCGGAAATACCCGAATGGAAGTGGGAGCAAATAGCAATGGACCTAGTAACGAAATTGCCTCGGACAAAGAAAGGTCATGATGCCATATGGGTGATTGTTGATCGTCTTACGAAATCAGCCCATTTCATCCCCATCAAAGAAGATTGGAACACTGAGCGTTTAGCACATTTGTACGTTGAAAAGATTGTGACATTACATGGTGTACCTCTGTCCATAATATCCGATAGGGATGGTAGGTTTACCTCACGTTTCTGGGGTCTTGTACAAGAAGCATTGGGCACTACGTTAGCATTAAGCACGGCTTACCACCCACAGACGGATGGGCAAAGTGAGCGTACAATACAAACATTGGAGGATATGCTAAGAGCTTGCGCATTAGAATTTAGTGGAAGTTGGGATGAACACTTGCCATACGCAGAATTTACTTACAACAACAGTTATCACTCTAGCATACAGTGTGCGCCGTTTGAGGCTCTATACGGACGTAAATGTAGATCACCCATGTGTTGGATAGAGGCGGGCGAGAGAAGCCTAGCTACCGTTGATTTTGTCCAAGAAACAACGGACAAAGTGGCAATTATTAAAGAAAAGCTTAAAGCCGCGAGAGATCGGCAAAAGAGTTATGCGGATAAAAGGAGGAAGCCCCTAGAATTTGAGGTTGGCGACAAGGTACTATTAAAGGTGTCGCCATGGAAGGGAACCGTAAGGTTCGGCAAAAGAGGAAAGTTGAGCCCCCGATACATCGGGCCATTTGAAATTGTTTCTAGAATAGGCCCCGTAGCCTACAAGTTGAAACTACCCCAGGAATTGGGAGATGTTCATGACACATTCCATGTGTCAAACTTGAAGAAATGTGTGGCGGATGATTCGAAAGTGGTTCCACTTGAAGAACTACGTGTGGAGGATAAGCTCCAATTTCGTGAGGAGCCAATAGAAGTTCTCGATCGCAATGAGAAACGTCTAAAGAGGAGCAAGATCCCCATTGTCAAAGTTAGATGGGATACGAAGCGCGGACCAGAGTTTACCTGGGAGCGCGAGGACTTTATACGCGAAAAATATCCGCACTTACTCCCTAAGCAAATTCAAATTCCGAGACGGAATTCTTCTAAGGGGGTAAGGATGTAACAACCCTACTTTTTTAAACATTATATATGAGCTAGTTATATTGCCGTTGGTCTCGCAAGCCATAGTTATACTTAAAGCTAGTAGATAATGCCCCTAAATTAGCAATCTAAAGCTATTGTTCAATTCTAAATATGGATTATAAAGTACCATTGAACAAAAAATTTGTTTATGATCAATCGGTTTATCTAAATAATAATGTAAGTCTCACAAGTTGAGATAACCATCAAAAATCCTTATAATTGTCCAACAAATCAATCATCAAACCAATGTAAGTAAATATAATGTGAGAATTAAGATTTCCATCTCAAAGTATGTCTATAAACTAAAATGTACGTAAAAGTGCTTAAGTAACAATAAGAATGTATATATATGCTTAAAATAAATACAAGTTTACAACTAAAGGCTTGTGTAACAAATCAAAAATACAAAAATATATCCATACATATACATATACATGACATATATACATATGCATATACTAGAATAAACATCAACTTATAACTACAAAATAACCCATTTAACCTTACAAAACATACATACATATATATATATATATATATATATATATATATATATATATATATATATATATATATATATATATATATATATATATATATATATATATATATATATATATATATATATATATATATATATATATATATATATATATATATATATATATATATATATATATATATATATATATATATATATATATATATATATATATATATATATATATATATATATATATATATATATATATATATATATATATATATATATATATATATATATATATATATATATATATATATATATATATATATATATATATATATATATATATATATATATATATATATATATATATATATATATATATATATATATATATATATATATATATATATATATATATATATATATATATATATATATATATATATATATATATATATATATATATATATATATATATATATATATATATATATATATATATATATATATATATATATATATATATATATATATATATATATATATATATATATATATATATATATATATATATATATATATATATATATATATATATATATATATATATATATATATATATATATATATATATATATATATATATATATATATATATATATATATATATATATATATATATATATATATATATATATATATCTTCACCCTTCCACACACTCTCTTTTCTCTCAAAACAACTCTCTTCTCCCTCCTCTCTTCTTCTTACCTACGGCCAAAGGGAGCAAGAAAAAGGGCAAGCTTAAATCAAATTAACACTTACTAATAATAAGGGTTTAAGTTAGTTTGATAAAGGGTTAATCCAAGGCATATTCAAGGGTTGTTCTAGGCTTAGATTCAAGGTATTATTGGGGTTTGAAGGCCACGAAAATCTGCCCAAAATCTTCATCCAAAACCAAGTCCAAGAGGGTATAATCTTCATCCTTTTTACTAGATCTAATCTCGTTTTTGTTTATATTCAAAGGTTTTATCAAAAACTCATACTTTCTTCTTGTTTTCTTTGTAATATACACTTAATGAGGGCAAAGTTGATAGGATCTTTCTTTCCATGCTCATGCATGTCGAATCTAATAAGAAAGATCCAAGGATTCAACAAGTTTAAGACCCAAAAGTGTGGTTATAGATTCGTAGCTTTTAAAGTAACTTTCTTGTTGATAGATCTATATGTTTTTGTATATTTTTGAAGAGTATATTCTGAGATTTTTCATATAAAAGATGTTTTTGTATTGTTGAAAGTTAGATCTATAAAAGTTGATAGGATCTTTCTTTCCATGCTCATGCATGTCGAATCTAATAAGAAAGATCCAAGGATTCAACAAGTTTAAGACCCAAAAGTGTGGTTATAGATTCGTAGCTTTTAAAGTAACTTTCTTGTTGATAGATCTATATGTTTTTGTATATTTTTGAAGAGTATATTCTGAGATTTTTCATATAAAAGATGTTTTTGTATTGTTGAAAGTTAGATCTATAAAAGTTGATAGGATCTTTCTTTCCATGCTCATGCATGTCGAATCTAATAAGAAAGATCCAAGGATTCAACAAGTTTAAGACCCAAAAGTGTGGTTATAGATTCGTAGCTTTTAAAGTAACTTTCTTGTTGATAGATCTATATGTTTTTGTATATTTTTGAAGAGTATATTCTGAGATTTTTCATATAAAAGATGTTTTTGTATTGTTGAAAGTTAGATCTATAAAAGTTGATAGGATCTTTCTTTCCATGCTCATGCATGTCGAATCTAATAAGAAAGATCCAAGGATTCAACAAGTTTAAGACCCAAAAGTGTGGTTATAGATTCGTAGCTTTTAAAGTAACTTTCTTGTTGATAGATCTATATGTTTTTGTATATTTTTGAAGAGTATATTCTGAGATTTTTCATATAAAAGATGTTTTTGTATTGTTGAAAGTTAGATCTATAAAAGTTGATAGGATCTTTCTTTCCATGCTCATGCATGTCGAATCTAATAAGAAAGATCCAAGGATTCAACAAGTTTAAGACCCAAAAGTGTGGTTATAGATTCGTAGCTTTTAAAGTAACTTTCTTGTTGATAGATCTATATGTTTTTGTATTGTTGAAAGTTAGATCTATAAAAGTTGATAGTAAAAAGTGTTGATTCGAATGCATATATGCTAGATTTAAGAAAGTTGGATCTTTTGTTGGATTATGAGATGGATATGGACTTGTTATAAGTGAAAAATATGTTAATATGAATGTTAAGATTCTGGAAAAATTGGTAAAATATCAAAGGTATAAAGATTTAATCAAAGCATGTTAAAATAAGCTAGAAATCACAAACCGAAAACACGCAAAAATGCATTTTGAGCACACACATGCACCATAATCTTATGACCAAGAAAATATGATAAACCTACTGGAAAAATGTTGGAATAAAAGCACAAAACTCAGATCTATTGGTCCATGACAACAATAAGCTCAAAAATCACCTTTTCGGGTCAAATAATCACTAACCGAAAGCACTAAATTGCACATATCACACCACCACCACTCTCACGATTTTGGACACCAAAATATGATGAACTTTCTGGAAATAATGAAACAAGAATGAAAATCCATTTTGAAGCACTTTAATTGCTCAAGAAATGAGGCTAAAATCACTATTTCGGTAAACGATTTTTATTTATAAAACCCTCAAAATGAGCAAGACACAAGAGAGGTTGAATTGATATGATTTTGTATGGATAAAAGTTGCCTAAAAGGCCTGAGATTTTTGTCCAAAATGTTTAGTGGTGATTTCTATGAATTTTCATGAATTATTGAATTTAAATAGTAATTAAAAGACATAAAAATCCATAAATAAATTATGTAAATCAAGAATGAAGTTAAATCAACTTAACCATTGATAAAAATAATTAAAACCTACTGGGGAAAAATAATCAAAAGACAAGAGACATGTGTTACATAATTTTGAAATAAATAATTAAATATTATTAAATTAAATATATATTTACAAACCAGAAAATATACTTAAAATATTTATATTATGAGACCACTAATGTCAAATATCATTACTAAGCAAAGTGTGCAATGGAAATCATACCAATCCAAGCCAAACTACCGAAATTCCAATAAACGTACAAAAACGTATAATGAGAAAACGACTCTTACCACCAAATCTCTTATACCCAAACAATAAGAACATCATAATGCACTTAAATTCCATAATCTAATAACAACCAAAGATGGGCAAGTCTACTAGTATACATCTCATGATCTAGCTCACTAGTTCATGTCACGCGAACTTACACCGCGATTATATACGTTATGGTTTAGGCTTGCTTGAGGCGCAACAAATCTAAACGGAGGAATCGCGTTTGAACAGCCCCTATTCACTCTCTAATCAAGTGAGTCATAGCCCCCTTTCAAACTCTTTTATATGTTTTACTTACGGGGTGAAAAGCATGATTAATTAAAATGACTTTATCTTATGAAATGATTCTTTGAAATAATGAAATGATATGGGAATTGTATTGTATGTTCAACGTGTTATATGTTATATGATGAGCTTGAGTACTGTCAAACGGTGGTCCCCTGTACACTACTATTAACTCATTTGAGGCCTGTAGTTAGAGGGTTGCGCAACTAGGACTTGTCCCCTCATCCACTATTATAGGTAACGGTGGGATGTTTGGTCTGCCTTTGTGGTCACCTTCATCGCCAGTCTGGCCTCGCGGTGCTCTAACTACTATATATTTATGGGCGTCTCCATGGCACGACCCTTGGTTATCTTTATGCACGTGATTGACAGCATGTGCTTATCATTATCTTATCATTTGGGGCATTATATATTGATTATTGGGACATAACCGGTCTTAGTAGTGGCTCAAGAACAATCTCATCGATTTATGTCATGGTAGTCTTACCATTGACCCAGAGGTATTGATATTATATTATGGATGGGAATTATTGATTGAACATACGGTTTGGGTGTGGACAGTATGATGAAATTCTTGGAAATTTATGACTTATTCCTTACTGAATTTGATTAAATATATGTGTGTTGTTAGCATAATCCTATGAACTCACTCAACTCTCGTAGTTGACACTTTTTCTCATGCTTTTCAGGTCTAGGGCAATAAGTTAGCTTTTGGACCGCTTCATGGATGATGTGTTTACTTGTTGTATGTGGACTAGTAACGCAAACATTTGATCTTTTGGTTATGAATTTGGTTATGTAATGATTATCAAACGTCAACTTGAATTTGTTACCTTTTTAATTTGAATGGCATTTGAAACTTTATGTTGATGTTTATTACCTAAATCTTTTGTACCATGTCGTTCTGTGGCATCTCGTGTTTCCGCTATAGTCGGGGTGTTACACTTAGGGGAAAAATATTCGAGTTATATTGGCTATACATGTTTGTAAAATGAGATTTTCTTGTGATTGGATTTGTACATGTAAGTGGGGCTAGGTAGTGTAGGCTAGATTGCATGACATGGTTGACTTATGAGCGTCTTGATAGAGTTGCTAGCAAGTAAAAACATAAAAATGTGCAAATAAGGGTAATATGCCAATTGTGAGTCATAATGCATGTATCACACTTATATATCCGTTATATCCTTCAATTTCATGAGAGAAAAACGCCTCGTCGACGATTGATTTAGATTGTTAGCGTAGCATGATTTCTCGTGATTACTATATTGTGTGAACCCATTATTGTACATTAGGTTAGAACTAGTGCACTTACCGTGTCGAGACCTCTAACCCGGATTATGTGCTTAAAATCATAAAACAATCATACAATCCACTCCATATTCCATCTCACCTCGTCATGAAATCCGTTAATTGTTCAAAGTTGTGTTGTTTATGATGATGAATTGAAAGAAAGAACAAAGTCAAAGTCAAAATTGCAATATCCGGTTGAAAAAGTCAAAGTATATGGTCATAAATGAAAATCAATTCAATTATCCATGTAAGTTGATCAAAAAGAACCAAAATGAAATGTTCCAAAATCATTATAGTAAATCACCCAAATGAGAATCATTACCGTGTTTCATTCCATATTTCCATCAATCTTGTATGAATACCGAAGTGATAATTTGGTGTTATGAGGTCTTGGTTCGATTTGTGTACTAGCCTATGACTTTTAGTGTGCAATAATGGGTTGAGAGCTTCATATACATATATTAGCACATCTTTTGCTAATTCACTCAAATATGAACCGAGGGGAGTGCACATTGTGAGAGTGTGATGCATGTATTGTGGCAAACTTGAGGTTTATTAGGTTTAATTGCACATTTATATATTTCTATTTGCTAGTCGTAAATCTTTTGATAGTTGTAAGTCTCATGAGTTGGTTGTGTTATGTGATTTGGTTTGCATTACTTAGTTTCGCCCAAGTGTACTTTGAAGATTGCTTGAGAGTTGAGTTTTACAAGTATGTATAATTGATATAACTCTTATATGGTGTTTCTTTGGTAATAGGAAGTATTATGAGATTGTAAATTGACTTGTCACATGATGAATGCCTTTTTCGGGACGAAAAAGAGTTAAGTTGGGGAATGTGATAAACGCCTAAAGTACATGATTTTAATGGGTAAAATTGGATTGTTTGTGCTTGTTAATAGACGAGTAAGGCGTTTTTATGTTTGTTTAAGTGTTTCAGGTCATTGGTGACAATTTGGAGCTAAATGGATCATAAACGAGTCAAGCAAAGTCAAGAACCAAGTTAAGAAGCAAATCTGGAAATTTGAAGTTACAAAGGGCGTAAGCTACGTCTGTCTGGGGCGTAGGTTACGCCAGGCAAAATCCAAGGGGCGTACCTTACGCCCAGTCTGGGCGTAGGTTACGCCAATTACTGTGCAGAAAATCCGAATTTTTGGGTTTTAATTAGTTTTCAGTTTATATGACTTTTATTCACGACTTGGGAAGTTACCATTAAGAATATTCACTCACAATAGCAGTTCCTAACATAGAGAAGACCCCAATATCATCATCAAATCACCAATTCATGAAGATGACAATTCAAATTGAAGATTCAATGATGAAGATGATAGGCTAGGTTTTCTTTTGATCATTCTCATGTGAACAATTATGTAAGCCATTTATGTTCAACCTTTCTCATACTCATGTTGGATTAGATGTTTAATTCTTCATTAGTCTTTTACATCTAATGTGTTTGGATTGTTTGAATGATTATTTGTTTATGACTTGAATGAAATTCATCTATCATTTGGTTTTAACTTGTTAAGTAATCATTGATTATTGAATGAATCTCTCATGAACTTGTAGTTTTACTTTAATGAATTAGAAGTCTAGTTGTGTCAATTCCCCGGTTTTCGTTATCGTGAATCATCACAACCGATTAATTTAATTCTTGAGTTCATTCAATCCAAACATTATAACGAATCATGTCTATGTGATTTCCAATGAGTATAAGTTAGGTTACATATTTGAAAGCATAATTGGGAGCATGAGAATGGTCTACTTTTTATTTAATTGAATTATTTTGTTAAGTTCATAATCAATTTTAGTTGTTAATCAAATCAATCAATCAATCAATTTTAAGTTTATGTCTAGTTTACTTAACTTTGTAAATTGTTTAACACTTTCCCATGATTCCCTGAGGATACAATACTCGATTTACCCATACTAGTTATAGGTATTTAGTTTATATTTTTGATCGGTCCAACGACATCGATCAAATTTTGGCGCCGCTGCCGGGGAATCGGTGTGCAAAGTGTTAAAATTTGTTTTTAAATTAGTTTACTTAAAATTTTAAGAAAAATACAAAAAGAATTAGTTTAGTTTTAGTTAGTAGTTGTTTATTTCCTTTTAATTTTTGTAGTTCAGTGTTACCCGAGGTGTGTTGCTTATGTAGATTACAGGTTGTTTATGCATACGAGGTATTCAAAGAAGAAATCACCTTTGTTGTTTGATCCGGAAATTGAGAAAACAGCTAGGAGAAACCGAGTACTTCACCGTGCAACCATGAGTGACCCCGGTAACTCACAAAGAAACATTCCACCTACCGGAACTCCACCACCAATCATCCAACCCACCGAAGTTCAACAAGAAACCAACCTTGACCCAAATAACCAACTTCTAAACCATTATCAACAACAAAACCCACCCCGATCCGTGAGGAGTGGTTTCACAACTCCTCACCGATTTGGAACACTAACCTATGTTGGATATGGATCAAGGTATACGGAAGAGTCGGTGTATGATAGAGTTGATAATTGGGACGATGGGAGGTTTGATGATCATTCGGATGGGTATGATTGGAATGATGGGGAAGATTATGTACAACCACAAAACATTCAATACCCCCAATATAACCAACCTCAATACATCAACCAAAGAGTTCCTCAAGGACCACCACCACGTCAATACCGTCGTGGAATTCCACCCAATCACCAACCACACAACCGTGCCATGCCAAACATGAACTATCAACCTCCACCACAAGGAGTTGATAGTCATTTCCGACCCGCCATAGCCATTAATGCTTCACCTATAGTACCACCGGTTTTGAGGGGTAGAGCTTTTGATTACATCATCTTAGATCAAGGTGATGACATCATCTTTTTCAAAGTTTAGTCAAAGACACCCTTTATTAATTTTCATCCTTATTTCTCCACCCTTAGATCAAGGTGATGAGATCAATCATCTTTGACTAAAAGTTTAGTCAAAGACACCCTTTATTAATTTTAAGACACCCTTTATTAAGACACCCTTTATTAAGACACCCTTTATTAATTTTAAGACACCCTTTATTAAGACACCCTTTATTAATTTTCATCCTTATTTCTCCACCCTTAGATCAAGGTGATGACATCATCTTTGACTAAAAGTTTAGTCAAATACTCTTTTAGTCCTTCAACTATGGATAAAATGCTCCAACAATACATTTTTTGGGTTAATTACAAAAATGGTACCTGAACTATGCACCATATTGCACAAATCATACCCACAGTTTATTAATTACGTCCGTCATACCCAAACTTACCATTTTTCCACTCGGACCATACCTGGACCAAACGTCCGTTAGTTGTGCTGTTAAGTGCCCCCATGTGCCGTGCACATGAGGGGTATTTTTGTCATTTTGCATGCTATATTTGATGTACAGGTATGAAATCTGTAATTTTTACTATACTTCAGGTACCATCTATGTAATCTGCCCTTATTAATAATACTTTACTTTATAAAATTATATTTTATCAATTAGTATTGTTATAATTAATTAAAAATATTATTGTTAATGATTATTATGTAGTAATAAATTATAATTTTATAAAAAATTATTAATATTTTATAAATATTGTTAGGTCCAGTTCACCTGGAACTGGCCAGTCACCAGTTCACACTGACCAGTTCACCAGTTGCATCTGGTGACCAGTAAACTGGTGACCAAGAAGATTGTCGAGAAATATATTGAAGTCCAGTTGCACCGTACAGTCAACGCAACTGAAGACTTCCTCCAGTTGAGAACTGACCAAGTTGAAGAAACATTCCAGTTGAAGTCGAAGACAACAAATGGAAGAAAGAGAATGACAATGGCAGCGAAGCCCAGTTGACATTCTAGTCAGTTACAAACTGGAGACCTTCAGTGGAAAGCCCTTACAAAGCTTTACACTGATTACGAGGATTGACTTGTATACTTTATGTACCTTACCCGGATAATAAGCCTTATCTTATTATTTAAGTATTAAAAGGTACATAAAGGTGGTTGTGTAAAGTCACTGTAACATGCGACTTTACAACACTTTTTAAGGAATTAAATGCTATTCCTTAAATGCTTCCAACCACATTTGTACGGCTAAAGTTAACATCCCAATGTTAACTTTGCCTATAAATACAAGTCATTGCACAACCAAGAAAAACAAGTATTCGTTCTCTCAAAGTTATTTCACACACAAACGAATAACTTCATACTTTGCAAACCTGCAATATTCTTGGTAAACTTGTGCAATATTCTCTCAATCGCTAAAGGAACATTTCACTACTTTAAGTGTTTCGATTGTAGAAGAGAAATTCCGAGTATAGATCAATTGTATTTCATAGGTTGTTAGGATATTTACATTCGTGTATTATCTTGGTTCCGCATCAACCTTGTAATTTGTTTAATATCAATAAATAAATTACACTTTGAAAACTACATATTGTCTCATCAAGATTGTTTACAAGTTATTGTATTATTGCATTGTTCTTTACTTATTGTCTTTTATATAAGTAATCTATCTAGAACTTGGTATTATACTTATCTAACTGGTCGTCTCCAGTTTAGTAAGTATATTGCAAAGTAACTCCACCATCGACATAGAGGTGTCTTCAGTAGTACCATCTAACAAGTTGGGACTTACAAATATTTATATTTTTTTAAAATATAACATTTTATCTTTATAAAAAAAATATTATTAGTCTATAAAAAGATATTATTTTTCTAATATTTTTTTATTAAAAACTATTACATATTGAATTATATAACTATAATGATCTTGGTAAATATGTATTTCAAGATTTATTTTCTTCTTTAAAGAAATGGTAAATTAGAAGGAATGTCTTAATATCTTGTATCACATTAATGCCTACACAAGCACCATGCAATTATTATTTTTAAAAAGAATAAATAAATATGAAAATACGCATTTATCAAAATAATCATGGATCTATAATTCAATATATTTATAGTTTTCAATAAAATACATTTTTCTATAAAAATTAATAACTTTTATAGACTAGAAATAATCTTTTATAAAAAAATATTACTAACAATATATTGTACATATTATGGAAGTAAAAAACACATTATATAAAGGAAAATGATTTATCCCCCTATAAATTAACCTAAAAAACATCCTTAAACTATTAGATGGTGACATGTGGAAAAATAAGTAAATAAACTCCTCATATACAACATCAACTCCACGGTGCGTAACTTTTATCCTACATACAAATAAATTTTTTAAAACAAAATAAGTTTAATTATAATCATTGAAATTACATGTTTAGAGTAACACATAATAAAGAATAATTAACTTAAATTAATTATTAGTAACAATATATTGTACATATTATGGAAGTAAAAAACACATTATATAAAGGAAAATGATTTATCCCCCTATAAATTAACCTAAAAAACATCCTTAAACTATTAGATGGTGACATGTGGAAAAATAAGTAAATAAACTCATCATATACAACATCAACTCACGGTGCGTAACTTTTATCCTACATACAAATATTTTTTAAAAGCTTTTAAGTATTTATTATATCATTTTAACTTTTTATACGTATAAAATGTAATTTTTTTATAGGTTTCCCGCGTTTCACGGGCTATAATCTAGTATATATATATATATATATTATATATATTTATTATTATTATACTAAGTTTCCATATATATGATTGATAAAAAAATTTAATAATGTTAACATATAATATATACAACTATCTTATATATATATATATATATATATATATATATATATATATATATATATATATATATATATATATATATATATATATATATATATATATATATATATATATATATATATATATATATATATATATATATATATATCTAGTATATGTATATGTAATTATATATGTTTTATATGATTATATTGGTATTGTCGTATATATATGTACAAACTTCAACACTGTCAAATACTAATAATATTTGGTTGCAAAAATAAAATTGCATTACCAAATTTGTTTACCTTGACATGTTTATCATTATTTGACTTTTTAAAAAATATAATAACATGGATACGAAGTTTGACACTGTGACATACTAATATACTATAGTACGTACTTGACAACATAAAAGGCGTCGAAGATTGTTGGAGTCATGCAACTAAATGTTACAAAACCTAATTTCTAATATTCTAAACATGTGTTAATAAATACAGTGTTTCTCCTGACCCTCTGTTACAAAAAATTTAATTTTGTAAATGGATACCCCAACTAACGTATTAATAAACCCTGGGTATGATTTGTGCAATATGATGGATAGTTCAGGTACCATTTTTGTAATTAACCCTATATTATTAATATGTAATCATATAAAATTAATATTTTTTCTAATAATACTTTTCATATATGTATATATATTGTTTTTTTTTTTTTTTTTTTTTTTTTTTTTTTTTTTTTTTTTTTTTTTTTTTTTTTTTTTTTTTTTTTTTTTTTTTTTTTTTTTTTTTTTTTTTTTTTTTTTTTTTTTTTTTTTTTTTTTTTTTTTTTTTTTTTTTTTTTTTTTTTTTTTTTTTTTTTTTTTTTTTTTTTTTTTTTTTTTTTTTTTTTTTTTTTTTTTTTTTTTTTTTTTTTTTTTTTTTTTTTTTTTTTTTTTTTTTTTTTTTTTTTTTTTTTTTTTTTTTTTTTTTTTTTTTTTTTTTTTTTTTTTTTTTTTTTTTTTTTTTTTTTTTTTTTTTTTTTTTTTTTTTTTTTTTTTTTTTTTTTTTTTTTTTTTTTTTTTTTTTTTTTTTTTTTTTTTTTTTTTTTTTTTTTTTTTTTTTTTTTTTTTTTTTTTTTTTTTTTTTTTTTTTTTTTTTTTTTTTTTTTTTTTTTTTTTTTTTTTTTTTTTTTTTTTTTTTTTTTTTTTTTTTTTTTTTTTTTTTTTTTTTTTTTTTTTTTTTTTTTTTTTTTTTTTTTTTTTTTTTTTTTTTTTTTTTTTTTTTTTTTTTTTTTTTTTTTTTTTTTTTTTTTTTTTTTTTTTTTTTTTTTTTTTTTTTTTTTTTTTTTTTTTTTTTTTTTTTTTTTTTTTTTTTTTTTTTTTTTTTTTTTTTTTTTTTTTTTTTTTTTTTTTTTTTTTTTTTTTTTTTTTTTTTTTTTTTTTTTTTTTTTTTTTTTTTTTTTTTTTTTTTTTTTTTTTTTTTTTTTTTTTTTTTTTTTTTTTTTTTTTTTTTTTTTTTTTTTTTTTTTTTTTTTTTTTTTTTTTTTTTTTTTTTTTTTTTTTTTTTTTTTTTTTTTTTTTTTTTTTTTTTTTTTTTTTTTTTTTTTTTTTTTTTTTTTTTTTTTTTTTTTTTTTTTTTTTTTTTTTTTTTTTTTTTTTTTTTTTTTTTTTTTTTTTTTTTTTTTTTTTTTTTTTTTTTTTTTTTTTTTTTTTTTTTTTTTTTTTTTTTTTTTTTTTTTTTTTTTTTTTTTTTTTTTTTTTTTTTTTTTTTTTTTTTTTTTTTTTTTTTTTTTTTTTTTTTTTTTTTTTTTTTTTTTTTTTTTTTTTTTTTTTTTTTTTTTTTTTTTTTTTTTTTTTTTTTTTTTTTTTTTTTTTTTTTTTTTTTTTTTTTTTTTTTTTTTTTTTTTTTTTTTTTTTTTTTTTTTTTTTTTTTTTTTTTTTTTTTTTTTTTTTTTTTTTTTTTTTTTTTTTTTTTTTTTTTTTTTTTTTTTTTTTTTTTTTTTTTTTTTTTTTTTTTTTTTTTTTTTTTTTTTTTTTTTTTTTTTTTTTTTTTTTTTTTTTTTTTTTTTTTTTTTTTTTTTTTTTTTTTTTTTTTTTTTTTTTTTTTTTTTTTTTTTTTTTTTTTTTTTTTTTTTTTTTTTTTTTTTTTTTTTTTTTTTTTTTTTTTTTTTTTTTTTTTTTTTTTTTTTTTTTTTTTTTTTTTTTTTTTTTTTTTTTTTTTTTTTTTTTTTTTTTTTTTTTTTTTTTTTTTTTTTTTTTTTTTTTTTTTTTTTTTTTTTTTTTTTTTTTTTTTTTTTTTTTTTTTTTTTTTTTTTTTTTTTTTTTTTTTTTTTTTTTTTTTTTTTTTTTTTTTTTTTTTTTTTTTTTTTTTTTTTTTTTTTTTTTTTTTTTTTTTTTTTTTTTTTTTTTTTTTTTTTTTTTTTTTTTTTTTTTTTTTTTTTTTTTTTTTTTTTTTTTTTTTTTTTTTTTTTTTTTTTTTTTTTTTTTTTTTTTTTTTTTTTTTTTTTTTTTTTTAAGGAAAATGATTTACCCCCCTATAAATTAACCTAAAAATCATCCTTAAAACTATTAGATGGTGACATGTGGAAAAATAAGTAAATAAACTCATCATATACAACATCAACTCCACGGTGCGTAACTTTTATCCTACATACAAATAATTTTTAAAAAAATATTACTAAACTTAATTGTAGTGATATAGATGTATGCGTACACATTTTTAATCAACGTTTAACAACATGTAATTTTTAACCAACACAACTATATTGTCGATTACTTCCTTACATTTTATCTTCACAATTCTGTCCATATTATAGATATACTCTTACACACAACTCAACATCATTCTACTAACATCATTTTTAAACCACACGTTAACAATGAAAATAATACTTTTTAAATACAACTATTACGCGGAAACAAATATAATTCATTTCGGACGTGCAACGCACGGGTCTTAAGACCTCGTAACTTATAAACTTTACAAGATTGTAAAGTAAATATGTAAGTATGTCAATGAAGATAACTTAAGTTAACATATACAAATTAAAATAGATGCACACAGCACATACTAGTATAACTATACCGCTCAAAATGAAAAAAAAACTAAACAATAGTGGTGAAGTAGTAAATATGTAATTGAAAAAGAAACTGTTACCAAACCTGAGGCTTGGTAAACGTAGCTACAGGTATGGATCAGAAACACGGCTTCATTCTCCCGCTCCTATATTTGTCTGTCTATTTAATCTCAATCTATATATCTCTCTCACACATAATCACACACACACACACAGACACTATTGCTTTCTCACTACTGAACTAATTAACTTAGTCTATCAGGTGGATAAACATGGAGAAGCTGCTGCTATGATCATCCATTCGTATTTAATTAAATCAATCATCTTCTTGTAATGGCAAAGTTAGTATATATCGATTATAAATAATTTTAAATTTTGTGTGATATATGTATATATATTCTTTTTAAGGCGTATTAATGTTGCCTCCTGGAAATTTTTTTATAACTAACTAATTATGGGGGTACAAGTTAACGCACGTTGTGCAACTAGAGATATATGTTTGTGATTTTGTGGTCTGCATATGCTTGAAATATTTACAACTCTGGGACATTGTACATGTGTGCATCTATATATATATATGAGTGTGTGTGTTTGTATTACTTTACTACTTCTGCTTGTTGAGTTCCTATATATATAATGAGGTTAATGATGTACATTTGAATAGTAAATGTTTTGGATGCTTGAAATGTTGCATATTATTACTCGTAATTAATTACCCAATCCCGTCAAAGGCATTGCGACTTGTATGAGCTAATTAAGTATGAATGAATGGAGGAGATGTATATATAAGCTTTTGATTTGTTAATTATCGCAATAGTATCGCGAGTTTGAGGCTTCAGTCGACCGATTTCTAAAAGTATATTACTTGTATGAAAAAGACTAGAAAGTTACTTAGCTAAAAATGTAGGCTTGATCAGTTGACTGATTTCCAAAAGTTGTCCCTTTTAGTATATTGTAGGTTGAGATTTCAGTTGACTGTTGATAACTCCTTTTATGGAAAATTCCAAGCTATAGGTACTTTTTTTTTATTCACCTTATCATTTGGTTTCTATAATTGGCCGGGTTACAAACTATAGATTACAATTTAAGCAATTTAGTTTAGCTACTACCTTTTTATCTAGCCAGCCTAGGTACAATACTTAAGATATCAAGATAGTTGAAAGAAGTTAATTAGAAGTGTAAACAAATGGTGATATAACCCATTTATATATATATATATATTATATATATATATATATATATATGGGTTTACTCGTGTTGATATATGAATGCGCGCTCGTACTTTATACATATATGTAACACGTATGTAGGTGGTCGTTTGGATTGAGTATAGTTTCCTTGTTGTGAAAAAAAACCTGGAATGGAACATGAAAATTGTGTGGAGTATAGAACACTATTTCTTCTTATAGATATAGAAAAACAACCAGATTTGATGCTTACACAAAAATAAAAGTATACATAATATTGATCTGGAGTTAGTCTTGCACATGATGATGATATATATTATCATTATCTTGCTACTTGTTAAATGTTTGTTATTCTGTTACTTCTCTAATATATATAAGTCTAGACTAATTGACATATGAATGTTGCAGGAGTTGGCTTGTTGATGGTACGACTATAGCGAGGAGTATTAAAACATCTGGTCTTCATTCAGAACATCAAGTTATAGATCACAGTAAAGTATATTTGGAATGTCCACAATGTAGCTGCAGGATCGATAAGTGCAATGTACGTAATATATATTTCGTTTCTTATAGTGTTGTAGGCTAATTTTGATGAACAAAATAGAGTCTAACTTCTGTGAGATATATTTATTGAAGGAAAATGAGTGGCCTGGACTTCCGGCTGGAGTGAAGTTTGATCCATCTGAAGTTGAGCTGTTAGAACATTTAGCAGCCAAATCTGGAGCAGGGAATGAGAACCAATTTATTGATTTGTTCATCCCAACTTTGGTTGAAAAAGACGGAATATGCTACATACACCCAAAAAATCTTCCTGGTAATTAACTAATTAGCTGAGTTTCATTTTCCAAATTTCTATCATGAGTAAGTTGTTAACAAAACGGGTAAATGGGCGGAGCCTAACCGGGGTAGCCCCGTGATAGTTTCCTGAGATCTTTCCTTGGCCATCCCAAGATATTTACCTAGAGAGGTTCGAACCCGAGTTCTCTTGTGAGGACATCAGGCTGCCATGAGTGGTTAACAGTTTCAACCATATTAACCAGCACTTGATTTTCAAAAAATGAAAGCCAACATGGTAAAATCCAAAAGAAATAACACTAAAGTTGTCTTTTGTAGGTGCAAGAAAAGATGGAACAGGTTTTCATTTCTTTTATAAAACCACAAATGCATATAGTAAAGGTCAACGAAAGCGTCGGAGGATCTGTGATACATCTGGTTTGACAACAGATGTTCGTTGGCACAAAACTGGAAAGACAAAGGCAATCTTTGAAAATGGACAACACCTAGGATTTAAAAAAATACTGGTTCTTTACAAGGACGCTGATGGAGATTCCAAATCTTGTCATTGGGTTATGCATCAGTACCATCTAGGAACCAATAAAGATGAGAAGGATGGAGACTATGTGGTTTCTAAGATAATTTTTCAAGCAAAAAAGCAGATAGAGAATGTTGCATCTGCTATAGTTGAAGAATCGGACGCAATGATGAGCCTAACCAGTCCTAGAACTCCAATTGCCAATGCTCCTGATCCACCACGGCCCGGAAAGACTCCCTTATATGAAGATGTCAGTGGTGATTATGTTATCCAGTCACCGAACCAGGTTGGTAGCCAAAAAATTGATGGAAATTCAGACAAAAAAATTGAATTTCTTTTGCTCGTGCGTGTATGCCTTCGAGACCTTTTCATGAATTGATTGTAGCTTTGTTACTCTAATTATTGGTTCAACCGTACTCATGCTGCCATTGTTTCGTGAATGTGTTAGCCAAGTTTTTAATAATAAGTTTAAAAAAGCGAGTTTTTGAAATAAGATTTTCGTTCCTTTTATCTAGTATTTCCTATAATGTCCAAAAATATAGATGTACAATCTCACGTATGTTCATCTTTCCAGTACCTAATGGTTCTTAAGATCACTAAATTTGATACTAATCTTGATATTAGCTGATGTTATTTTATTTTTTTCTATTGGGTTAGGATGCAGAGCACTTTGAGACAAAATACCTTCCATCCTTTTCTACTCCTGAACTAAAGGATGATCTGAAACTAACATCTTATGAGAATGATTCACAAGCCATAGGCTTGGATACATTCCCTAATTCATTCATATGCCAAGATGAGCAGAGTACCAACTATACTGCGGGAGTCACTGTAGACGCAGGTCTTGGAACCACAAGCCTTGACATGGATAGTCCGTCTGATTTCTGCATTGCGGTAAGTTTAGCCTCTCATTCTTTTTTCTATGACATGTTAATATTCCACCCCGTAAACCAAAAAAGATTAGTGTTTTTTTTTTCTTTAATAATCTTTTTTTTCTAAATAATAATAATTTCGAATTGAACTCTTGTGTGTTTATTTTAGGGAAAAAACAAACAAACCTTAAAACTAATCGAAACACAAACAAACGTAACCTGTAAATTTAAGTAGACTAGTATACCCGATGACTTACAAGTCAAATACAACTCGGTTTCTGTTTATACATATTCCAGTCTATTACAACGTTCCATAATTCTCATTTTATAAGATTATAAATCCTCTGTCTCATTTTAAATTGTCTCAATTTGACTATTTGAGTCTTTTTCTTTCAATTTTGACCGTAAATTATTTTGTTTGTGTTACATAATACTCAATAAAATTATATCAATGAAAAATACATTTAAAAAGTAATTCATTCATATATTTTATATCAAGTGTTGTGTAACGCAAACAAAAATATTTACGGTCAAAGTGTAAAGAAAAAGACTCAAACTGTCAAACTAAGACATTTAAAATGGGACGGGGGTAACTGATATCTTTTACCATCTCCACCATATTAGGGGGTGTTTGGTACAATAGAATGGAAAGGGTGGAAAGGGAATGGGAAAGACTTTTCATGTTTGGTTGCAATGGAGAATGTGAAAGATAATCAAGAAGTGGGAATCGATTTCATTCCCCCCATTCTCTATAAATTGTAGAGAATGGATGAGAATGAAATTTTTTTTTTGTTTTAATGATGTTATATGTATTAAATTTAATATTTATTTAAAATTTTGTATTTTTCATATATTCATTCTCTGCTTGTACCAAACGACGGAATCTATTCTCTTTCCAAATACTCATTCTCTTTCCCACTATATTCATTCTCTATTACATTTCCATTCTCTTTGATTCACTCCTACCAAACACCCCCTGTTCATCCTGACTCCAATACCTCGCATCTCCGACTAATGCGAGTCTTGATATTACACCTATTATGAACTCGGTTTCTATCTATACATATTCTGGTATACTATCCCATAATACTAGTCCTATATGATTATAAGTTAACTAATATCTCATTTACAATCTCCACCTCATTGGCTATTTTCCAGTCTTCAACCGGCTCTAATACCTCACATCTTCGACTAATGCGAGCCTTTGGATCCTGGAAAGAACCTTCGAGACACATTTATCATGTCTACATGTTCAATTTCCCTTAATTTCTTCTTGTGGATGCCTTCTTCCAAGTCTTGTTACTTGTCTTCCTGGACCGTCTATATCTACCAATAAACTAAAACAAGATTAAGATTTCTTCTGATCGACATGTGGCGTGTTACTTAAGCGACACATGTCAGTCTAAATCTATATTTATCTTATTTTTTAGATTTTAGATACCATATACAATTAGAACTTTTAATTAATTATTTGATATATAGATATAGATTTCTAATATAATTATGACTCTTATATTAAATATAATATTTATTTATTATTACCAAAAATATAGATTTCCATCACCAATTTATTTTTTGATAGTAAAATTTAAATTTAAAATATCTATATCTATAAATACAAATATAAATATAAATATATGTATTATTAGTTAAATTATTTAACATTATTTATATGGAAATAAAAACTCTAAACATAATATTCAATTTAAATTTTACTCAAATATAATTATGTGTGTCTATATATCATGAAAAGATTGCATAAATTAATTTATTTTTACGTAAATCTTTTTTTACGGTGTATATCGCACATACATATCGTAAATCCGTACATCGTACGGGTATTAGTTCTAGTATATATGTATATAGGAGAGAGATCAAATGAGAAGGTGTCTTAAGGAGAGAAGGGAGAGAAGGTCTTATGAACCAATCAGAACGTGACATGTGGCTTTTTAAAAAAAAACGCGGTTGCATTTTTGTAAATAATTTGACTTCAAACCCAAGCTGACCCAACCCACCCCAAGCTGACCCAACCCCAAGCTGACCCAACCCCAAGCTGACCCAACCCAACCCCAAGCTGACCCAACCTGACCCAGACCCCAACCTGACCCAACCTGACCAGACCCCAAGCTGACCCAACCCTGACCCAACCTGACCCAGACCCCAAGCTGACCCAACCCAAGCTGACCCAATACCCAGCTGACCCAACCCAGAACCCAAGCTGACCCAAAACCCATAATCTACATTTGTGTAGATTAATCTACATTTGTGTAGATTATGTGTAAATTGTGTCAAGCTGACCCAACCCCAAGCTGACCCAACCTGACCCAGACCCCAAGCTGACCCAAAACCCATAATCTACATTTGTGTAGATTATGTGTAAATTGTGTCAAACTGACCCAACCCCAAGCTGACCCAACCTGACCCAAACCCCAAGCTGACCCAACCCAAGCTGACCCAACCCAAGCTGACCCAACCCCAAGCTGACCCAACCCAACCCCAAGCTGACCCAACCTGACCCAGACCCCAACCTGACCCAACCTGACCAGACCCCAAGCTGACCCAACCCTGACCCAACCTGACACAGACCCCAAGCTGACCCAACCTGACCCAAGCTGACCCAACCCAGAACCCAAGCTGACCCAAAACCCATAATCTACATTTGTGTAGATTAATCTACATTTGTGTAGATTATGTGTAAATTGTGTCAAGCTGACCCAACCCCAAGCTGACCCAACCTGACCCAGACCCCAAGCTGACCCAAAACCCATAATCTACATTTGTGTAGATTATGTGTAAATTGTGTCAAACTGACCCAACCCCAAGCTGACCCAACCTGACCCAGAACCCCAAGCTGACCCAACCACTGACCCAACCCCAAACTGACCCAACCTGACCCAGACCCCAAGCTGACCCAACATGACCCAAGCTGACCAACTGACCAACCCCAAGCTGACCCAACCTGACCCAGACCCCAAGCTGACCCAAGCTGACCCAACCTGACCCAGACCCAAGCTGACCAAGCTGACTGAGAGCCCAAGCTGACCAAGCTTCAAAAAAGTTTAATTTATTTACAAAATTGCCACCGTGCTTTTTTTTTATTTTGACACATGTCGCGTTCTGATTGGCCAATAGGACCTTCTCTCCTTAACACACCTTCTTCCAGGATCCTCACCCTATATATATATATATATATATATATTATTATATATATATTATATATAAAATAATAATAATTATGTATATATATCTTCTTACTTTCGTCTGTTTAAAGCAAGTTGCTTTGACAACCTTGATATGCTTTATATCTGACCCTGGCATCTTGATCATTCTTTAGCTTACAATTAAACTCAGGTAGTCCACCTCAAGCTGAACGCATTTATAACTCAGTACATCTTGAACTCTTGCATCATTCACTTGTATACCAAACGCTAATGTCTTTCCATTCAATGTATACACACTGTTTGACTCTAGATTCTCGTCGGCACCACCTGCGACCCTTGAACACCTTCAACAACTTTGTTTAGCCCCCAAGGGACCCGCGATTCCCATTTTAACAACCCATGAGTGCATTTTCACCCTTCACAAACTAAAGTTATTCCTCCCATTAAACTTCACTATCTTGAACTTCCCAATCGCCATAAGATGGTGTTTTGTCCCTAGTCTAAAATGTGATTGAAGCCTGAACCTTGTCTTACGAAACCTTTGCAATACCAACCTTGATAAACCCAGGACTTTTGCAAAAAACACCGAGACATAAGCCTCCAAACCTTCGATAAAAACCGCTTTGGACCAAAACCCTTAGATTTTGGACATCAATTTCGAGTGCTTGTATCTCTTTCTTGGAAGCTCCACTCGAAAAATCCTTCCAGCCAGAATTTAGATCTATGTGTCCACAACCTCCAGTTAAAGTTTCACAACGATCCAACGGTTAACGAACCTGAATTGGACATTCTTTTCTGACTGCGCAGAAAACCGACAAGCCAAAATCAGAGAATAGAAAAACGTTGGAATTGTTTACCTTTGAGTCGGCATAGCTTCAAGATATCAACATAACCTGACTTTCATACCAATTGTTGGGGAAAAAAAATACCCAACAAACCTTAAAGCTATTCGAAACACAAAGAAAACCACGAGCAAAAGGATGCCCCAAAACTAGCCATGTTTATACCAAGCGATTTTCAGGGTTGTATGGGATGTGTACAATCAGCCCTCCCTCCTCTAGAGGAGGAGGACATCCAAAGAGATATATTGCTAGTCTTAGATGGAAATGTAACATGTCATCCTAACTAGACTATCATGCCCGATTCCATGTCTTGCTAGTCTATTACAAATTTCCATAATCCTAATCCTATATGATTTTAAATTAACTAATATCTTTTACACTATTTATAGTTCTTTGATCCAAGAAAGCTGATGTAATACCTTGATTAATATTTGGATGCAGGACTTGTATTTTCCACCTGAAGATAGTTATTGTGGGTCTTTAGATTGGTTATAGAGGATGAAGCTTTAACCATCCATTTTTGTCCAAATTCTGATATCTCACAGAGACAAGTGAGAGAGCCATTCCATATTGCCTAGTGTGGTTTGTGGTCAAGCTCCAACATGTATATTAACCTAGCTATCTTTACGGATTCTGACCTGAGACTGTTTTTGTTAGATGTACCTATGTAATATTATTATGTAATATGTAATATGTATCTAGTGACCAAGTGACTATGACTTATTTTGATTTCTGAGTTCTAATTTAAACAGGTTAGCGTAATTGTTGAACAATTCATATGGTTGTACTGGTAGACCTCTATCAACCCTGCAGTTCTTCCTGCCTCTTCCTCACTGCCACATCAGCTTTTCTCTCTCCTAAATCACCTCTTCCTCACTCACTACCAACCCTACCTCTTCCTCATCTCTTCCTCAACTTTTATTTATTCTTATTTTATATTTAACAAAATTATATAATTACCAAATAAACCCTAAACTTTCATTATTATATTCGGTTTGTGGGGCCCGTTTTACTGATGACCGTTGCTCAATTAAAAAAAAAATTAATTCGAATTTTTGAAAATAACGGCTACTTTTCATACCCCTATTTATTCTCAACTTAACACAACCATTTCAAATCACAAACTTTTTCAACTTCTTTCAAATCATTTTTATCTTCCTCAAACCATTCCATTTAAAAATGTCGACACAAAGGTGGACTGAATCAGAAGATCTTTGTTTGTCGAGGTCTTGGATGTTGAGGCAACCTGTCCCCGTGACCGGAAGATGTGAAATGACTATTCAAAAATAAGGTGGGTTTTTTTTTTAATTCGATAATGGTAGTTTAAATAAAGTGGGTTTTTTTTTGGGCTAATTGCTTGGAAATTACTATAACTTTGACACTTTTGTTTTTGTGAGGCTCTAACAAAAAAAATTTCTATTCGAGGGCAAAAAACCGGCTAAAATATCTTTAGTGGGGCTCCTAACAGGTAGCCAGTCACTTTTGAATTTTTATTTCAATGAATATCTGATATGTAATGCCAAATAATCAGAATCATGCCACGTAAGTTACCAACTAGTATACCATGTCATTATTTTCTTTTTCACATATTATTTGCTGGTGACACTACTTTTTCCGACTATACTCTTTTTCCGGTGACAACCTTTCAAACACAAAGAATGAAATAAAAAATTACCGTATATTGAATTGAAAGCAATACAACGATTAGTAAATCTAATATCAGTTCATTTATATATAAATAAACAAAACAATAACAATACATTGTATTCTGCCCATGATGGACAAAAGAAAGTATCATCTTTACTTTGGGGATAACTACGATGTAAGTATGTAACAATAGTATTAGATTGACCGATTTACAATAGTATCATCTTTCAAACACAAACAGTAACAGCATATTGGGTTTACCGATTTACAATAGTAGCTATATTGAAATCATCAAAACTTTCTGCTGTAGCACAATCATGTGGGGATAACTACGATGTAACAAGAAACCATCAAAACCTCAAGCTATTGGATTTACAATAGTAGCTTCATATTTTTAGTTTACATCGTCAGTGATGGTTTAGAGAACATCGAAAACACAAATATAAAATAGATCCAACTGTAGATCTCATCGGAAAGTGTAGATCGAAAAAACTTTGAATCGGAAAAAAGGTATCCAAGAACAAAGAAATTTAATCAGATCTATGGATGTTGTAGATCGCTAGTGGTTTGGGTGTGGCCGGAGAAAAGGAAACCATTTTCCGGCAAAAAGTGGCGGCGGTGGTATGACAAGTGATTTGGCCCACAAGGTGTAAATCTTATTGAAGGTGCACGATGGTGCTTTTTGGCATGATGCTCCCTGATTAATGATTGATAGATTATAGGTTATGATTTTTGTTTTGGTTGTCATCATATCGAACTATCTAAATGGACGATGGTGCAATTTTTCTTTTTTGGACGGCAATTGTGATTATCTAAATGGAGATGGTGGTAGATGTATGTTATATATATATTTAAATAAATATAATCCACATGGAAATTGAGTTACAGATGATGTATTTTTAATATTGATAAACCGGCTAGTGACTGTACACGTAAGCAAAAAATGTACGGAGTCCCACAAAAGTGATTATAGCCGGTTTCTTGCCCTCGAATAGAACTTTTTTTTGTTAGAGCCCCACAAAAACAAAAGTGTCAAAGTTAGAGTACTTTCCAAGCAATTAGCCCTTTTTTTTTGATAATGTGTTTGTTTAATTTGATAATGGTAGTTTAAATAAGGTGTTTTTTTATTTTTATAGATAGCCGTTATTAAGAAAAGGAAAAAAAAAAAAATCAAACTCAACCCCACACAAACTCTCTTCCTCACTCGGCGATGGGGGGAAGAGCAAAACTAAGAAGAGCCGGGAAGAGCACCATGCCAACCCAGGAAGAGACAAGGCATGCCACGCCGAGCTCCACGCCGCACCAGCCTTATGGGAGGTGGATGGAAAAAAAACCTTTATGCTTAAAAGGGTTTAAAAAACCTTTTATCGCTACAAAAAGATATTTTTTTTTTAAAGGTTGACAATTATGAACCTATTTGATGATTTCTTTCTAATATTTCATATTAATTTTTAAATTTATTTTTATTGGAATATTTTCTCATAACTTTATCTAATATTTTTAATTTAATATTATAAATTAATTGTGTAGATATAGAAAAAATTCATCGATAGGTCGACGTGGTTGAAGATGCTATAACTAAAAAGTATGATTAGTTTGTACAAGAAAAACAAAAGTCAATGAATTTTGGTTTTTTTTTTTTTTTTTTTTTTTCTGAAAGGTCCTTGAATTTTGGTTAGCTTTAATAAATTGAGACTGAACCCTATAATTTGCCTTCAAGACTTCCACTATTCGATTAACAAACTTGAATCCTCAATAGCGATGGAAAAAACAAGAGTAATAGTTTAATTATTTTGTAACATAGCCGGTATATCAGCAGCTTTTACAAATGTAATGCAACTAGTAGCATATATAACGGACAGATAAAATCTCAATATGTTGCAATAGAAAATTAGTTTAATGCTATATAAGACTTTTTGCATCAATTCAAATTTTTTTACTCACAGACAGTCTAATCAACATGTAACATCTTACAATACATGATACATTATTCTCATAAACATTTTTTAACATATACCAATAACATATTCATTTTTCTCACAATAACCAATTAATATATACATACAAATAAAATGTATACACACGCCAACATTATCTAAGCTTATTCTTTACAATCCTTACCTATAAAGACTCATGAATAGACCCACTTTATGTCGTCACTTACAACAACACTCTCCCGACCTATATCCTTTATATCACCTCATTCTTCCTATGGACATTCTTAATATTGATAAGAGGGGTGCAAACAAATAAACATTGAGTTTTAGAGCAAGTAAAAAGATCAGAAGATTGTATAACTAACTAAAGTTGGTCAATTGCATTTTTTATTGGTTAATAAGGGATTAAACTAATTGGTTTTTTAACATGAACATTGTTCATTTGAGTCCACTTTTTTCCTTAGAAACTAAGGGACACATCTTGACCCTTCATTTTATGTAATCAAAGGCTGGATTAATTTTCATCACATAATTCAAAAAACACACGGAAGGTTATATCTGTAAATTCACATCCTTCCGTCTCTCATTCCTTCACCCAACCCGTTTTTCATTTCTCACAAATCAACACAAACACACACACACACACAAATCTCACTTCACCGGCCAGCGGTTCTCTCTCCTAACCGTCGTTTTTTCCGGCCATAGAAAACACGATAATCAAGTATGGTTTCTTCACCTGTAATAATGAAGGAACTGACTAGCTATCAAAGAAAACGTAAATCTATCGTTCCGAGTGATAATCAAGTAGTTCCGACCATGTCTACGGCGGTGGCTGGTAAGTGTATTCTATTCTTCATTTAATTCCTTTTTATCCTTAATTTTATGCGTTTTATTTATTTTTAGTGTTTTATTAATTTCTAGGGTTTTTATTTTATTCCAGAAATTTAGTAACTGTTAATTGTAGATTATAAGAAATTTTTTGTTGTAGATGTACTGTTTAATTGTTACATCTAAGCATGTATTATGTTTTTGTGTGAACCAATCAAATATGATTGTTTGTTATAACTATGTTTGTTTGGTTGTTTATTCAATATGATATGATTGTGTGTTATTCTACAATCAAATATCATCATGTACTTATGTTAATCTGTTTGTTAAATCTATAAAAAAAACTTCTCACTTAAACAGTTGTTAAGTTTTTGGAAAGAAAAAACAGCCTATCATGTTGCTTGTAGTGTTATTTGATCAGATTATGCTAGTTGTTCATGTGTAGTTGTTGTTTGGGTTACGTTTTTGATAGTGTTTTGTTTAGCGAAAAATCTGCTAGTTTAGTGTTCTCTAATAATTTGCATTTGATAATTTTGGGTACTAGTTTATGTAGTAAATTTTAGTTATCTTTCTTTATGTAGTTGGAGTTGATTTAAATGAAACTATTGCTGAGTTGCACCCTGTTAAAGAGGAGAAGAAGGCGAAGATGTCTCAGCAACCCAAGAATGCCATTTCTGCAGTTGATTTAAATCAACCTCTTGTTGAATTGGGGCTTGTAAGAGAGAAGAAGAAGAAGGCGAAGGTGTCTCAGGAACCTAGGAATGTCTCTACTGAGAAGGCTTCTCGGAAGTCTCCTCGTTTAGCTTCTAAAAAAGACTGTCCTGAGTCTCAGGAACCTAAGAAGGACCCTTCTAAGAAGGCTTCCCGGAAGGCTCCTCGTTTAGATTCTGAGAAAAACTCCCCTAAGTGTCCCAGACAAGATCTCAAGAAAGCTCCCAAGAAAGTTGCCCATAAATGTTCACATAATGGTTCAGATCTTACCTCTATCGTCTACAGGACCACACCTGGTGTATTTGCTAGTGTGATGACTAATCTTAGTCTTGCTCAGAAGAAGCTGCTCCGCGACTTAGGTTTTGGTTCCTTAATAGGTTTTAATATCAAGAGTTTACCTCCAAAACTTGTTTACTATGTCGTGGATTCGTTTGATGGCAAAGATATGGTCATTAGGACCTCAAAGGGGGACATTAAGTGTGATGAGCAAGCTGTTTTTGATGTGTTAGGGATTCGAAAAGGTGATGTTGATCTTAAGTCTGGGAAGTATCAGGCTGATGCTGATTTCCGTGAGCAGTGGTTTAGTCAATTTAATGTAGGTATAAGAAGAAAGCAACTCGCAAGTGCTATCAGTAGATCCAATGGTGCCGCTGATTTTCTTTTTAAGATCAACTTTCTAATGTTGTTTTGGAATACGATGATATGTAGTGACAGCAACGGTTTGTTGAAGTATGATGTGTTGGATTACGTATATAGGGAAACAAAAGTTGCTGATATTGATTGGTGTGGTCAGTTGTTGCATAAATTACAGTTTAGTAAATCTCAACGGAACCAACTTTTTCCTAAAAGAAATCCTTATAGCGGTCCAGCAATTTTCCTAACTGTAAGTGCCTATGTGTATGTATATTCTATATGTGTGTTTTTTATATTTTTGTTGGTTTTTAAAATTTCTTTTTTTCCCCTTATTTTGTAGTTACTTTATCTTGACCGTACGAAATGTGAGAGTGTTCCTGTTTGCCGACAACGTCCAGTCTTTAGAAATTGGAGTGACTTTATCGAAGCTCGTGCTGATAAGGAAATGGCCCTTGGAGGGTTTGGATTGCTCGAACTTGCCCCTAATTTTGTTAAACACGAAGATTCGGGTGAAGGTTTTGTGCATGTTAGTGATTCTAACAAGGAAGGCATTTCTGATGAAAAGAAGGTATTATAATGACTAGTGATTATTTACGTTATTTATTTACTGTATTAAAATAAATGGTCTTTGGTGTCGGATAAATATACATTGACTTGTATTAAACCAAAATATGATCAGACTTGATTGAATATGGTGTCAGGTCAAGTGGTTTGTATACAATCAGTTTTGATTGAATGTTTTTAATCAAATATGATTGTGTATAGAATGAGTGTATACAATCAGTTTTGATTGTAAGCTTTTAATCAAATATGATTGTGTATAGAATTAGTGTTTTGATTAATTTGGTAGGTGTTTTTAGTTATCATTGACCGAATACTGTGTGGTTATTTGTTTTTATATTTTAATAGGAATATTTGAAGTTGATTGAAGACAATTTAGATGTCGTTTCAAGTATGAAGAATTTACTAGTGGATACTTTCAAAGACGTGGCTGCAAAGTTTGGTGATGATAAAGTTTTTAAAGTTTGTCGTGCGAAGATGATTGATATATTTTCATTGAAGGATTTTGAGGGCAAATCAGATGATGATGATGATGAATTGGCGTCTTTATTAATCAAAGAAGGTGTTGTAAGTGATGATGCAATTGGTGATGTCATGCAGTCAGGAGATTATGTGGATGATGGTGTTCAGGTTGTTGTGAAACAAGGAGAAGATGAAGCATTAAATGGTGTGAACCTTGATTCCGATGAAGTACCTGCTGCTCTTGAAAATGTTAAGCGGATGTTCATGATAAAGTAGAGAAGATGAGTGAAGGTGATAAAGAAGTAAAGGATCATCTTTCTGAGGAAGAAGAAGCGTACGATATTGCTACTGACCAAGAAGAAGAGTTATTTTCAGAGTGGTTGCGCTTTGATCAGGATGAGGTAATTCGTGAAATGAAAGAATTTCTCAATCGAAGTGATATATATTCACTTAGCCTTCCCAAACGCTCGAAAAATAAGAGAAGATATACTCCAACATTTCATATTTTGTCTCAGGAGTCTGAACCAGATATGAGTACTCCTCCTAAAGCTGTGGATCCGGTGCCTCCGTCTAGCCCAACTATTTTGCAGCCAGTATTTGGTAAACGGCGACGTAGACCAGCTCCTGTGTTGCAATCTCCATATGTCAATGCGAAAACCCCCGTTAATTCGCGTATTCTCATTCAGAACTTTGTGTCGCGATGCAAATGTTTTCAGAATTACATTTCCCTCGAACGTAAGTTTCCCACATCTTGTGTAAGTTTTAATTTTATCATTTTCATTAATTGAGATGATCATAATTTAGCTGTTTTTTCCTTTTGATTTATAGTCAAATGGTTTTCGAGTCCCCTGGTGTATACGGATCAACATTTGGTATGCGTTTTATGTTCCAATCTGTAGCCCCCGAGTCATATATTGAAGCTGGTGTCATAGATTGCTGGGCGGCAGTGTTGAATTTCCAAGAAAGAACTAGGAAAGCAAATGCAGTATCTAGATTGTTTCTCAACACATCTATTCTTGTAAGCTTTTAATTTGTTACAAGTTTTGTAACTTACTGTTAGTAGCTCGATTTTGATGTACTTAGCCTTTTCTTTTATCAAACAGTCGGAAGAATTCTTTGAGGCAAAGAAGAAATCTTTCAAAGTGCTTATGAGTTTATTTGAGGATAATTTACCTTTATCATACAAACAGGTGTTTATCCCTCTCTGTCGTTCATCACATTTCTATTTGTTGGTTTATGATCTAAGGGAGGAACCGGCATTCCACATAATCGACAATATGATTCCTGAAAATGTCGGAAACTTCAATGGAAAATACAAGAAGGTGACAAG
Source organism: Erigeron breviscapus (assembly GCA_034093135.1). Lineage (NCBI taxonomy): Eukaryota > Viridiplantae > Streptophyta > Magnoliopsida > Asterales > Asteraceae > Erigeron > Erigeron breviscapus. The sequence goes on from CM067167.1 coordinate 278,880,770, forward strand.
TTATGTGGTAAGTATAAATCAATTCTCATCTTTGTTATATATGACATTAACCCTAATATGTAGTTAGCAAAATTAGAGCCTTTGGGTCTGATTTCAGAATGTATTAGGTTCAGTAATTGTCACAACAGTTTTATGTTAAGTTTAGTGGTTGAATCTTGACATGGCATACACTTCTTTTTGTAATACGCAATATAAGTTTGTACTTTGGTTTTGATAGTTTTCAAATAACTATTGTATACAGCATAAACTGTTCTCGACTCACTTGATGAATGTGAAGCATCCTTCTGCTCAACTTGTTAAAGGTCTTAAGGCTACACAATTTAGAGTCACATGGAATACAAAAGATAACTTTGTGGATTGTGGCGTGTTTCTCATGCACCACATGGAATCGTTTAAGGGACAGTCTGAGGATACATGGAACTGTGGACTTCCAGATGAGTCTAAAGACCAGAAATATGTCTTGTTGAAGTTGAGGGTAAGGTACACTGCAAAGATACTGACACATGAGATTAACAAACATGCTGCAATGATACTACAGGATGCTAGAGCGTTTTCAGAAAAATATTATCGGGCAGCAATAACACAGCTTTTTCTAGGAGGTGGGGAGGAAAGGAAACGTAGAAACTCTGCATTGTCTCAGGAAATTGGTGCTTAAACTTTTTGGTTGAATGTGTTCTAAAAACTTTTTAGGAATCATGTTAAACTGTTTACTTTTGTAGTTGAATGGTTTTTAGTAGACTTGTGTATTTGAATGCGTTTAATAGACTTGTGTATTTTGAATGTGTTCAAATGTAGTCGAATGTGATAGACTTTATGCAGTTGAATGGTTATTACAATTTAATGTTGTACAATGTCTATAGACTGAATTCTGTGTGCAATCAAAGTTGATTGTCCAAAACTATTCAATCAAATTTGATTGGACACAGTTTTGGACAATCAAATTTGATGAATTTAGACCGACCAAGCAAATACAGATAGACTGGCTAGATAACACCAAAACATGTCCAAGCTGGTCTTAGAAAACTTTTGGTCCAGACCAGGTGTGGAGTTTATGTGCAAACCAGTAGCCCAGCAGGGGTGGTCCTGCCCTGTTCCATTTCATTTGCTTGAGATGATGGTCTCTTTTTGCACCATGACAAAATATGACAACATTGCATAAATGTAACACATTATAGACAGATTCACGCACGTCACATTTTGCAATATAGGAACAAATACACATATTCAAGCACATCAAATTTTCAATCACTTTTGATTGGATATAGAAAATCATGTTTGATTGGTCAGTACAAATATTCAACCAAGTATAAATTTGTAAAATGTAAAAAATCTATCAACCAAGTATAAAATCTGCAAAATAGAAAAATAATAGCAATAAAAAATAGTGCTTGCTAGTTGATCCGAGACACATCAAAAGTCATACTCTATTTCTCTTTTTGTTTCTTTCTTCCACAAGTCCTCATGTTGTGATCTGTCCCTCCACACTTGCTGCAATTACTCTTTCTTTTGTTGCTTTCTTTAATCCCCTTTTCTTTCCAACCCATCAAACGTTTGTCTCTGAAGCACCCCTTGTATGTGCTAACTGGTGGGTTTTTTATTCTATTTGTATCCGGCTTTGAAACACCCGTCATTTTTTCTATGATGTCATCTTTTTTCTTTGAGGGTTGTTTTGGCATTTCAACCTCAACTTTTTTCTTCAAGTTTTTCACTTGTTCCAGAAATTCTTCGAGCTTCTTATCATCATTAACAAGTAGATGCAAGCAATCTTCAACAACTGAGGTTACATCAGTAGCCAACCTTTGAGTACCCATATTCGCATTGTCAAATCTCTTTCTTCTCGATCTCAAATCTGGTGGTATGATGCCTTTCTTCCATCGCCTCATTATGTACTGTGCAGGTATCTCTTCTACATTATTGTTGTTCAAACCCACAAAACAATGTCGGCATAGGAGACCGTAACGAAGGTAGTGTCTACAAGTACACATAATCGATCCATCCTGCCGGTTATAAAGTACCTTCATGGGCAGAAAATTATTTCATTTTTTTAACTAATCATATTTGATTGACTAAATAAAATCACTCTATTTCCAAAACAAAAATATGGCATGAATCTGTTTGTGTTCAATCATATGTATACATATATTATTCAGCTTTTAATTGTGCATAGAGCAGAAACATACCTTGTATTGTATCACATTTTTTCCAGTATCCAATGTTTTCTTCTCCAATTTTTCATTAATAAGATAAACTTTACAATCGCCCTCGATAGTCATCTGATCAACTGAACATGCATACAACGAAGCATCTATCTCTTTCTGAACAATATCGAAAACTGTTTTTGTGTATATTTTTGAAGCATGCTTTTCAATTTTCAGTTTGGTGCACAATGTTCGGGTTTTTTTGATGTCATCGGCATCCAACTTCTCTTGTGTTGACCTTTGCTTCAACATCGCAGATTCAAAGCCACTCATAAAGTGTACCAAATTTGCTCCTTGCCTTGTGAAATGTGAAAAAAAAGCATTTTCACTTTCTGACCTTGAGGTTGTTCTCATCAGACCGAACATTGGAGTTTCTGTAAAGTAAGCGGGTATCCACTTTGATCTAATTTGGAACATATACTTGAACCATGTATCATTCTTCAACGAAAAATCACTCATCAGTTTCTCCCAATGTTCCTCAAAAACATGTGGCTCGATGTACATATTCTACACTATATTGTCGAACCTCTTCTTGAAGTCTCTTTCTGATTCTTCTTCAATACTTGGAATTTCTGAAGTCGTCAACTGTCCCGTTTACATTCTGATAGCTCCCTTTCATGTTACTGTACAATGTTTTCTTCTCCAATTTTTCATTAATAAGATAAACTTTACAATCGCCCTCGATAGTCATCTGATCAACTGAACATGCATACAACGAAGCATCTATCTCTTTCTGAACAATATCGAAAACTGTTTTTGTGTATATTTTTGAAGCATGCTTTTCAATTTTCAGTTTGGTGCACAATGTTCGGGTTTTTTTGATGTCATCGGCATCCAACTTCTCTTGTGTTGACCTTTGCTTCAACATCGCAGATTCAAAGCCACTCATAAAGTGTACCAAATTTGCTCCTTGCCTTGTGAAATGTGAAAAAAAAGCATTTTCACTTTCTGACCTTGAGGTTGTTCTCATCAGACCGAACATTGGAGTTTCTGTAAAGTAAGCGGGTATCCACTTTGATCTAATTTGGAACATATACTTGAACCATGTATCATTCTTCAACGAAAAATCACTCATCAGTTTCTCCCAATGTTCCTCAAAAACATGTGGCTCGATGTACATATTCTACACTATATTGTCGAACCTCTTCTTGAAGTCTCTTTCTGATTCTTCTTCAATACTTGGAATTTCTGAAGTCGTCAACTGTCCCGTTTACATTCTGATAGCTCCCTTTCATGTTACTGTACAATGTTTTCTTCTCCAATTTTTCATTAATAAGATAAACTTTACAATCGCCCTCGATAGTCATCTGATCAACTGAACATGCATACAACGAAGCATCTATCTCTTTCTGAACAATATCGAAAACTGTTTTTGTGTATATTTTTGAAGCATGCTTTTCAATTTTCAGTTTGGTGCACAATGTTCGGGTTTTTTTGATGTCATCGGCATCCAACTTCTCTTGTGTTGACCTTTGCTTCAACATCGCAGATTCAAAGCCACTCATAAAGTGTACCAAATTTGCTCCTTGCCTTGTGAAATGTGAAAAAAAAGCATTTTCACTTTCTGACCTTGAGGTTGTTCTCATCAGACCGAACATTGGAGTTTCTGTAAAGTAAGCGGGTATCCACTTTGATCTAATTTGGAACATATACTTGAACCATGTATCATTCTTCAACGAAAAATCACTCATCAGTTTCTCCCAATGTTCCTCAAAAACATGTGGCTCGATGTACATATTCTACACTATATTGTCGAACCTCTTCTTGAAGTCTCTTTCTGATTCTTCTTCAATACTTGGAATTTCTGAAGTCGTCAACTGTCCCGTTTACATTCTGATAGCTCCCTTTCATGTTACTGTACAATGTTTTCTTCTCCAATTTTTCATTAATAAGATAAACTTTACAATCGCCCTCGATAGTCATCTGATCAACTGAACATGCATACAACGAAGCATCTATCTCTTTCTGAACAATATCGAAAACTGTTTTTGTGTATATTTTTGAAGCATGCTTTTCAATTTTCAGTTTGGTGCACAATGTTCGGGTTTTTTTGATGTCATCGGCATCCAACTTCTCTTGTGTTGACCTTTGCTTCAACATCGCAGATTCAAAGCCACTCATAAAGTGTACCAAATTTGCTCCTTGCCTTGTGAAATGTGAAAAAAAAGCATTTTCACTTTCTGACCTTGAGGTTGTTCTCATCAGACCGAACATTGGAGTTTCTGTAAAGTAAGCGGGTATCCACTTTGATCTAATTTGGAACATATACTTGAACCATGTATCATTCTTCAACGAAAAATCACTCATCAGTTTCTCCCAATGTTCCTCAAAAACATGTGGCTCGATGTACATATTCTACACTATATTGTCGAACCTCTTCTTGAAGTCTCTTTCTGATTCTTCTTCAATACTTGGAATTTCTGAAGTCGTCAACTGTCCCGTTTACATTCTGATAGCTCCCTTTCATGTTACTGTACAATGTTTTCTTCTCCAATTTTTCATTAATAAGATAAACTTTACAATCGCCCTCGATAGTCATCTGATCAACTGAACATGCATACAACGAAGCATCTATCTCTTTCTGAACAATATCGAAAACTGTTTTTGTGTATATTTTTGAAGCATGCTTTTCAATTTTCAGTTTGGTGCACAATGTTCGGGTTTTTTTGATGTCATCGGCATCCAACTTCTCTTGTGTTGACCTTTGCTTCAACATCGCAGATTCAAAGCCACTCATAAAGTGTACCAAATTTGCTCCTTGCCTTGTGAAATGTGAAAAAAAAGCATTTTCACTTTCTGACCTTGAGGTTGTTCTCATCAGACCGAACATTGGAGTTTCTGTAAAGTAAGCGGGTATCCACTTTGATCTAATTTGGAACATATACTTGAACCATGTATCATTCTTCAACGAAAAATCACTCATCAGTTTCTCCCAATGTTCCTCAAAAACATGTGGCTCGATGTACATATTCTACACTATATTGTCGAACCTCTTCTTGAAGTCTCTTTCTGATTCTTCTTCAATACTTGGAATTTCTGAAGTCGTCAACTGTCCCGTTTACATTCTGATAGCTCCCTTTCATGTTACTGTACAATGTTTTCTTCTCCAATTTTTCATTAATAAGATAAACTTTACAATCGCCCTCGATAGTCATCTGATCAACTGAACATGCATACAACGAAGCATCTATCTCTTTCTGAACAATATCGAAAACTGTTTTTGTGTATATTTTTGAAGCATGCTTTTCAATTTTCAGTTTGGTGCACAATGTTCGGGTTTTTTTGATGTCATCGGCATCCAACTTCTCTTGTGTTGACCTTTGCTTCAACATCGCAGATTCAAAGCCACTCATAAAGTGTACCAAATTTGCTCCTTGCCTTGTGAAATGTGAAAAAAAAGCATTTTCACTTTCTGACCTTGAGGTTGTTCTCATCAGACCGAACATTGTAGTTGTTGGTAATGTTATAGGCGTTACATTCATGCTATAAACTGTTACGAAAAAAGGAAATACACATATTATCATTTAACTGCTGTAGACAAAGACAAGTTGCATACATCATCTACCTCATTTCAAAAGTCAATCATACCAGATTAGATAAATTACTAATCGTCTATGATTAGATTATGCATGTTATTTCATCCACAAAATTTATATTCCTATGTACAATCAACTTTGATTGTAAGCACAAAAACTATATTCCTATGTACAATCAACTTTGATTGTAAGCACAAAAACTATATTCCTATGTACAATCAACTTTGATTTGATTAGGCAGGTTATTTTCAAGCACAAAAGCTATATTCCTATGTACAATCAACTTTGATTGCAAGCGTAAAAGCTATATTCCTGTCTATAATCAACTTTGATTGGATTAGGCATGTTATTTCAAGCACAAAATTTTCCTATGTATAATCAACTTCGATCTGATTAGGCAGGTTACTTCAAGCACAAAATTTACATTCCTATGTACAATCAACTTTGATTGTAAGCACAAAAGCTATATTCCCATGTACAATCAACTTCGATTGGATTAGGCAGGTTATTTAAAGCACAAAATTTACATTCCTATGTACAATCAACTTTGATTGTAAGCGTAAAAGCTATATTCATGTGTATAATCAACTTTGATTGGATTAGGCATGTTATTTCAAGCACAAAAGCTATATTCCTATGTACAATCAACTTTGATTGTAAGCGTAAAAGCTATATTCCTGTCTATAATCAACTTTGATTGGATTAGGCATGTTATTTCAAGCACAAAATTTTCCTATGTATAATCAACTTCGATCTGATTAGGCAGGTTACTTCAAGCACAAAATTTACATTCCTATGTACAATCAACTTTGATTGTAAGCACAAAAGCTATATTCCCATGTACAATCAACTTCGATTGGATTAGGCAGGTTATTTAAAGCACAAAATTTACATTCCTATGTACAATCAACTTTGATTGTAAGCGTAAAAGCTATATTCCTGTCTATAATCAACTTTGATTGGATTAGGCATGTTATTTCAAGCTCAAAAGCTATATTCCTATGTTCAATCAACTTCGATATGTACAATCAACTTTGATTGGTTATGTACATGTATTGTCTTCTTCCTCCTCTGCAAATATCCCTTCTTCATCTTCAATAATCTCGTCGTCGAAAACATCATGTTCTTTTGATTCCAAAACTGATTCTTCTTTTGATTCCATCACTGAATTATTGAAGATTATCAACAACGATTATGTCAATACTATAGCTGTACGACCGCCGGAGAAATCTCCAGGTTTTGTAATATGATCGCCGACCGGAGAGTGTTGTTTAGAGATCGCCGGAGTTTTTTATTATTATTAGCCGGAGTTTCTATTGCCGGAGGTGTGTGTCGCAACTGGTTTTCATTTGATTTCACGATTTGATTTCACAATTGATTTGATTTTTAGGGTTTGATTGGGGATTGTGTGCGTTATATAGTGTTGGTGAGCATAGCAGGTTAAATTACTAGGTACCCCTCCCCGTGTTTTTTTAGTTTCTAATCTGGACCGTATATTTTTGTTGATCTGACGGCTGTAAAGAAGCCCTTGGTTTCCAGACTTTTTAGTGGATCCTTTTGATCACAACCCACTTAATTCTTTAAACCAAGTTTCATAATCTTATATTAAATAAAAAATAATATTATATGATTATGTATTAAGATAACTATATATCTATCTATCTATACTATAACTAAAAGAGAAGGTTGGAGGTACACTTGACACCTCTAATCCCCCTTCTTAGGCCTAATTCTCCCTCTTAATTAATCTACGCTCTCCTTTTTTCTAGAATTTTTTTCTTTTTTGCTTATTAAATAGATAATTATATATACAACCTAATTTTTTTTTTTCTTTTTTGCTTATTAAATAGATAATTATATATACAACCTAAATTTTTATTAATTATCCTCATTCATATTATTCCTCTCCTTCATATCTTTAATAAACAAATCAAGTTAACTAAATTTCTCAACAAAAGAAACATACGGTTTTTTTGTATCACTTTAATTTTATTTTTGGTATTTTGTTCGTGTTTGTTTATTATTTGATATTGAATTGTTATGTTATTGTTATTTTTTCTCTCTTTTAATTTAGTTTGTTGTCAATTGTAGTTTGATTATGACTTTTTCTTCTATTACAAAAAGGTTTATTCTTTTAAATTTGTTTGGTTCATGTTTTG
>CM067167.1:278896162-278898662 GCA_034093135.1 Erigeron breviscapus
CAAAAAGTATTAGGATTTTATTTTATTCATTATCCCTTGCTATATTGTGAACCCCAACATAATCTTTGGAGCAACTGATTACTCGGCTTTAAAAACCCATAAAGCCAATAGTTTCAGATTGCTTAGTTCGTATCCCCTCTATTGAAAAATTGCCCTCTTCCATGCTTGCTCGCATTAACAGATTCTAGCACTTCCAAATCATAGATGTATTCTAAACAATAACGACCTGATTGTGGTTCATATCTATTCTATAAAACATAAAGTCAGAATCCCCACCAACCTTCATTCTTTTGCCTTCTGATTAAGTTTTGACCGGTTCTTATTATATACCCATTTAACTCCTATGGTTGGGTTTAGGGGGTATTAAAATCGATGATGCATCGAAAGCAACATCTGGAACGGATTATCTTTCTAGTTTGGCTCAAGCTCTTAGGATTTAATGATTTATAAATTAGTCCTTTGGCTCATTAGTAAAGTTATGAATGTACGAATCCAGTAACAAGTTTGGTAAACTACTTTGTCGTGATTATTCATAAACTTGAGTTGGATAGTTTAATACTTTAATAACTTACATTGGTTGATTGCATAATTTTTTTTTTCATCTAACAGGTGGTTTATATTCACCCCCATGTTTATTTTGACTAGCGCAGGCCAAGAAAAAAGTTGCATTGCTTCTTCAAAAACTGAAAAAATACGAGCTACCAGAATTACCACCTCCACGGCACGATCCTGAACTGTTGACCCCTGAGCAGGTCCAAGCATTAAAAAAGATTGGTTTCCGAAACAGGAATTATGTACCAGTTGGTGTCCGTGGTGTGTTTGGAGGTGTGGTTCAAAACATGCACATGCATTGGAAGTTTCATGAAACTGTTCAAGTTTGTTGTGATAACTTCCCCAAAGAAAAGATCAAGGAAATGGCAACCATGCTTGCAAGATTAAGTGGTGGCATTGTGGTCAACATACATAATGTCAAAACAATCATCATGTTCCGTGGAAGAAATTACAGACAACCAAAGAATTTGATACCAATCAACACCCTTACCAAAAGAAAGGTCCGACTCTATATTGTTTGACCTTTTGTGCTCTAATATAAATATAAAATATATAATTTGACACCAATTAATCACCCCTGGTTGGTGTTGGCTATGATGATTGATATCCAAATTGTGATTGATATACAGGCATTATTCAAAGCTAGATTCGAACAAGCACTTGATTCTCAAAAACTTAATATCAAGAAAATAGAGCAGCAGCTTAGGAGAATGAACGTAAATCCTGATGACCCGGTTGCCATGGCCAGCATACAAAGAGTGGCATCCACATTTTTTAATGCAATAGACAAAAAGGAAGGAAGCCCTTATGTCTTCCATGGTGACAAAAAGGGTGAAGCAAGTACTGTAAACACAAATGAACCAGAATCTGGTGAAGACAGTGATCAGGAGGAGCTTGACAAGTTCATAGCGGAGATTGAGGAGGCAGCTGACAGAGAGTGGGAAGCAGAAGAAGCTGCAGAGAAAGAAGAAGTCAACAAGATTAGATATCTTTATAAAGAAGATTATGATGGAAGGTATACAAAACCAGGAATGGGTAGGATGGCCCCACAAAGGAGTAGTAATAGTGAGAGTGATGAGGTGGATGAAGATGATCAAGTTGACGAAAATGACTCAGATGAAGCTTCTTATATTAATGATGCCCCAAAAGTAGAAAGGTGGAAGGGAGGTCGTAATAGAAAACCCAGTGATGGTGGTAGGTTCTATGGTAGGGACGAAGATAGATTCATGAGAAATGATGCTCAAGAAGAATATGAGTCAGAAGATATATTGAATGATTTGCAAAATGTCATGTTTGAAACTGATGGAGAAAATGAAGCAAGATCATCACCAGAAACTACGAGATATGACATTGAAAACAAGCCAAAAACAGCAAAAAATATGGATGAAAATTGGGACAGTGATTAACTTGGTGGTAGGGAACTCTTCAACATGAAACTCTCATGACTAGAAATTGTTATGATGTATGAACCTTCAGATTCATTGGTAGTGTTCATGCAGGTAACTTGGAATTTGTCTTCAAAGGTCAGTACAAATTAATCAAACTGAAGATTGTTAACATTTTACGCTGCAATCTCGTTGCAATTGAGCATTGTCATAAAGGCCACAGTTTGAATGGTGTTGATGTGTGATCACTGGTTATCACTTGAGTTTGCATATTCAATTTGCATCGGTTCAAATGTCATGGGATTGTGTAGGGAGTTCTCATACAAGTATACAAATTTGACAAAAATCTATCTATATTATCATGTAACCCCTTTGGATTTTTGATTCTATTCATGATTACTTTAAGAAAATTTCTCGTCTGGAGGCTTTTTTGTTAACTCTCTTGCAAATATTTTGTTAACCCTCTTGCAAATAATAGTGTATCGTAGAAGTGGACTAATGTTTTTTTTTTAGTTTTGTTTTTAATTTATTGTGGTACTTATAGATAGTTTTAGCAGTACATG
>CM067167.1:278906162-278963323 GCA_034093135.1 Erigeron breviscapus
CATGTGTAAGTGCTACATTCTTTCTATAGCTCTCTTTGTGTGGCAATGTGTTAGTACAGGTGATACTGAGTTAAGTATATCTTCATGTTATTTGCTAGTGAAACAGAGTTTTCTCTGAGTAACCTTTTTATTATATTTTTTTCCTGTGATGCTACATGACTGTAAATTGCACAATGTTTAATGTATCTTTACCTGCAACAATGAATTTAGTTAATTATTATGATCTTGAAGGATATCATCATGTGACCCATATATATAGGGATAGCCATAGAGAACTCCAAATTTAATAGTTGATGTATAAGTTACCGTGGTATATGATAATTCGGTGTTTAATTGACACTGATGTGAGCCCGTGTACCACATAAGTTATTATCCGATCTTTGGTTCATACTTGCTTGTGTTTAGATGTGGACTCTGTGATAATCAGAGATCGCTGTTGAAGGAGTTGAATTTATGATTATTTCCCAGTTCTAGAATGCGTGAAGTCATCATCAAACTATTGAATGGGCACATTGTTGTCTACTTAGTATAGTTTATTTCTTAACTATGTTACTTTCTAACATTAATTTTCATTTTTAGATGTTAAATGACTTGGAGGTATTAAATTTAGTATCTGTCTTGAAAAAGAATAACACTTGTGATTGGAAATCTCTCATTTCTGCAATGTTGTCATATTTTGTCATGGTGCAAAAAGAGACCATTATCTCAAGCAAATGGAATGGAACAGGGCACGACCACCCCTGCTGGGCTGCTGGTTTGCACATAAATTCCACACCTGGTCTGGACCAACAGTTTTCTAAGACCAGCTTGGACAGGTTTTGGTGTTATCTAGCCAGTCTATCTGTATTTGCTTGGTCGGTCTAAATTCATCATTTTATAAATAAAAAATAATGAGTATGTGATGCTAAATAATTAGATTGGATATATAGTTTTAGTAGTTAGTGTTTGGTTATGTTGTAAATTGTTTGAAGTAATTAATAAAATGTTTGACAAGTTTTTAACTAGTTACATGAAACTGATTGTATGATCATTAAAAATAATCGAAAAACAGAATCATTTTATGCAAATATTAGTAACAAACTACCACGACTTTGAGAAGTGTAAACGAGAGAGATTTTAAACTCATTGGTCTCGCTGTTCCAGCATAGTCTAACGTCAAGGACAAACCACATACCAGATCTAACCCGATCAATCCAACGTTGCTAACCAGAGTTGATAATTTGCTTAAATTAGATTAGTCTTCAAATGATGTATAAAGTAACAACATAACAGTAGCATCACAAACTATACAAAAAGTTGATTTGTGTGGTGAGAAAACAAAAGACGTTTCTAAATTCTTTCCTAAGTCCACCATCCATCACATTTCTTTTATGTGTGCACTTACCTTTCAATCAACACTTCACACAAGTTGACCTAAAAATCATGCTTGCCACTAAAAGTTCATCCATAGATAACATTTATCTTGTAAAGTACAGCTCAGAACAACACCTGTACATTCTTCACAACAACAATACCAAACACATTATAGAACATTTTTTTAAACCATAGACAAAAAAAAATCTGATGTAAGAACTCAATCTGCAAATGTATAATATATAACGCCATATCGGGGGGAAAAGAATGTACAACTAAATCACCCCTGATCAAGATACACAGCCTAAAATCCGTTTTGTAAAAAAGTACTTAATCTAATTGTATCATGAAAAGTTAAACTATAGTTCAACCAGCTTCCCGAATACAATTACCAGGCAAAAGATACTTGTACATATCGGCATTATTCAATAGAAATGAAGGAAGATGTACTGCTGAATAAGAATGAGGAATTGAACCCATCTTTGCAATCAAATCCTTAAAAGTATACTCCTCGGGAAGCATATCATACAAGTTATCACCATTGCAAATCACATTCTGAATCCTTTTCGGGTCAAGAAAATGTGAGAACCTTACTCTATCCGTATGGCTATATGCTTTCATCTTGAATACAAAATCACTAATCTTTCTAAAACAAAAGCTGCAATGCCACCCTGAATCTGCCAATATATAATCTGTCTGCCTGTAATGTGCATATCTTGTTTTACCCTTTTGATATTGATGAACAGAAGCTCTCCAACTGCCATGATTGACATTGAACTCAAACGAGTACAAATAATTGTTCAGATTAAGATGAACAATTGGTGGTGGCCCGTCACACCATCTCAACAGATCGATTGTATGAGCACTAGGAATCTCATCAACATCAGACATTATCAACAAATCACCATCTTCAATACCGGCTATTCTAAGAAGATGATCAAGTGCCACTCGTTCATAAGCCTCTTCAATAAATGGGTTTTCACCCTTTCTGAATCTTCCACCAATAGTGCCATAAGTCAAACGGGGTTCAACAAAATCAAATTTTTGTCGATTAATTTTAAAGTAATGGGGTTTGGGTATGCTTGTGAAAGTAGAGTTGGTTTCAAGCAGCACAAATTGAGTGATGTAAGGGTCAAGCTCTTTCCATCTAATTGTAAGCATGTCAATCTCATTGTTGAAAAGAACCGCATCATATACTTTTCTTGGATAATCACGTACCTCCCAACCATGGAGTTTGCAGAGTGAAGCCATTGAAACATTTTCATGATAGTAATGAGGAATGGGAATGAAAGGCTTAGGTGGAGATTGCCATAACGGTCGCAAAAAGTAAGTGACCTTTTGTCCATGGAAGTAAATACCCACGACACCAATTGGGATGACTATAAATAATACAACATACGAACGTAGATCAAGGGTTTGCATCATGCAACGAAATCGTGCCATTCTGCTTACCTCCTACAAATCATAAAACCAACAGGAACCCATTAAGCATAAACATGAAAGTCCAATCTGACAATGAGAAGCCTAAAACAACATCCACAACGACACGTAAAGAAGATATTATGATGGCAAAAATCAACAAAATGAATCTGCATATTGATGATGTAAAATTACATGTGATTCTGATTATCAAGTTAGATAGAAGATTCTTATAGAATCATATTGTACAATGTTAAAACTTAAAACCCCTTCTTTCCTTTCTTGAAGAAATGTCCATTATATTCCCAGAATCTGTACAAAAACCATGATAAACACTTGTATACAGATATTCTAAAAATACCCTTAAACAAAAAAGTTGAAAACTTTCAAGCTAACCCATTAAATACTAAATTCATACTTCAACAAAAACATCAAATAACAACAACCCACCAACACATAATGAACCAAATAGATACATATCCAATGTATTAACAATATAATAAGCAACCCATTTAAAACCCAAGGTTTCAAACAATACCCGGGTAAGGTTTTCCAGAAAAAACCCAGGTAAACGGATGAGGTTTTTTCAAGCAATACCCATTTCACCAAATTAACATCAAATCAGATATACATACATACAATACATGAATACATAGATACATACATACATACATACATACATATATATATATATATATATATACATATATACATATATATATATACCACCTTTCTCCTCCTCCTTCTTTTTAGAAGATGAATAACCATCAGGCATGATAATTAAGGGCTCAAATCAAAATCTTTTAAGATTATTATTATTATTATTTCAAATAATAATAATAATAATGCTGATGATTTGAGCCCTCAACAATCCTGAGGGCCAATTCTTCTTCTTCTTCTTTTATAAAAAATCAGAACAAATCCTGATCAAATGCCTGGCTTCGTGGGTTTGAATGAATTGCAATAAAAAAAATGGCTTAAATAACAGTAATAATTAATAAATAATACGAGTAATTATTATTATTATAAAATATATATAAACACTAGACCAAAAAATCCGCACCAAAATTTCAAGGACTCGTTGTACGATGATGATAATACTAAATTGAAGTAAATAAGGACTCTACAAATTATACTAGCCGTTTCTTTGTTTCAATGGTGTTCTTTTTTCTCTCTCACCAACATAAAGGAAATAGATATAATGGGTGTATCTATATATAGATATAGGTTTTGTACGTATAAAAGATGCAGTTTGAGAGAAAGTGAAGTGGTGAAATAGCCTAGGGATGGACATGGGACTGGTACCGTCCCGTACCGGTACCGGTCTCGGTACCGATCCCGATTGGTACCGATCCCCGAATCATAAAAGTTGATACCGGTACCGATCCCGATTGGTACCGATCCCACGAACTCATAAAAGTGATACCGGTACCGATCCCGATTGGTACCGATCCCACGAACTTATAAAAGTTGTACCGGTACCGATCCCGATTGGTACCGATCCCACGAACTATAAAAGTGGGTACCGGTACCGATCCCGATTGGTACCGATCCCACGAACTATAAAAGTGTACCGGTACCGATCCCGATTGGTACCGATCCACGAACTCATAAAAGTTGATACCGGTACCGATCCCGATTGGTACCGATCCCACGAACTATAAAAGTGTACCGGTACCGATCCCGATTGGTACCGATCCACGAACTCATAAAAGTTGATACCGGTACCGATCCCGATTGGTACCGATCCCACGAACTATAAAAGTGTACCGGTACCGATCCCGATTGGACCGATCCACGAACTCATAAAAGTTGATACCGGTACCGATCCCGATTGGTACCGATCCCACGAACTCATAAAAGTGATACCGGTACCGATCCCGATTGGTACCGATCCCACGAACTATAAAAGTTGGGTACCGGTACCGATCCCGATTGGTACCGATCCCACGAACTATAAAAGTTGTACCGGTACCGATCCCGATTGGTACCGATCCCACGAACTATAAAAGTGGGTACCGGTACCGATCCCGATTGGTACCGATCCCACGAACTATAAAAGTTGTACCGGTACCGATCCCGATTGGTACCGATCCCACGAACTATAAAAGTGTACCGGTACCGATCCCGATTGGTACCGATCCACGAACTCATAAAAGTTGATACCGGTACCGATCCCGATTGGTACCGATCCCACGAACTATAAAAGTGTACCGGTACCGATCCCGATTGGTACCGATCCACGAACTCATAAAAGTTGATACCGGTACCGATCCCGATTGGTACCGATCCCACGAACTATAAAAGTGTACCGGTACCGATCCCGATTGGACCGATCCACGAACTCATAAAAGTTGATACCGGTACCGATCCCGATTGGTACCGATCCCACGAACTCATAAAAGTGATACCGGTACCGATCCCGATTGGTACCGATCCCACGAACTATAAAAGTTGTACCGGTACCGATCCCGATTGGTACCGATCCCACGAACTATAAAAGTGTACCGGTACCGATCCCGATTGGTACCGATCCCACGAACTATAAAAGTGTACCGGTACCGATCCCGATTGGTACCGATCCACGAACTCATAAAAGTTGATACCGGTACCGATCCCGATTGGTACCGATCCCACGAACTATAAAAGTGTACCGGTACCGATCCCGATTGGTACCGATCCACGAACTCATAAAAGTTGATACCGGTACCGATCCCGATTGGTACCGATCCCACGAACTATAAAAGTGGGTACCGGTACCGATCCCGATTGGACCGATCCACGAACTCATAAAAGTTGATACCGGTACCGATCCCGATTGGTACCGATCCCACGAACTCATAAAAGTGATACCGGTACCGATCCCGATTGGTACCGATCCCACGAACTATAAAAGTTGTACCGGTACCGATCCCGATTGGTACCGATCCCACGAACTTATAAAAGTGGGTACCGGTACCGATCCCGATTGGTACCGATCCCACGAACTATAAAAGTGTACCGGTACCGATCCCGATTGGTACCGATCCCACGAACTTATAAAAGTGGGTACCGGTACCGATCCCGATTGGTACCGATCCCACGAACTATAAAAGTGTACCGGTACCGATCCCGATTGGTACCGATCCACGAACTCATAAAAGTTGATACCGGTACCGATCCCGATTGGTACCGATCCCACGAACTATAAAAGTGTACCGGTACCGATCCCGATTGGTACCGATCCACGAACTCATAAAAGTTGATACCGGTACCGATCCCGATTGGTACCGATCCCACGAACTATAAAAGTGGGTACCGGTACCGATCCCGATTGGACCGATCCACGAACTCATAAAAGTTGATACCGGTACCGATCCCGATTGGTACCGATCCCACGAACTCATAAAAGTGATACCGGTACCGATCCCGATTGGTACCGATCCCACGAACTATAAAAGTTGTACCGGTACCGATCCCGATTGGTACCGATCCCACGAACTATAAAAGTTGTACCGGTACCGATCCCGATTGGTACCGATCCCACGAACTATAAAAGTGTACCGGTACCGATCCCGATTGGGACTCGACCACTTGTACCGGTACCGATCCGATTGGACCGATCCCACGAACTCATAAAAATTTATAGATAATTTGGATGTATTAAACAATTGATATAAAACTTAAAAGCAATTTATAAAAAGTTAATTGATTAATAAAAGTTTTTGAGAACTTTAAAGCTTTTTATCATATGTTAACTTTTTTCTCCAATCAACTATAAACTATTCATTAGGTTATTTCCAACGATGTATTTTTAACGCATCTTTCATATCTTTATTTGTCATTTCTTATTCATAACATCAAAATATATTTGTTCATGCTTGTTTATAAGGTATTTGTCCATAATTGAAGACATATTATTAGATAACCTTAAGAATCCATCCTATTTATTTTTTTGTTTGTATTTAAAATAAGGATATAGAATTATTTTTTAATAGTTAGAGCTAAAACTAAAAGATATATTTATTAAATACTAAAGCTAGCTAATATAATAGCTTAATATTAAAGTTGTATATTTGATGTAGGTTAATGTATTTCTAAGTTTAATGTTTATAAAATTCAATATTTAGTACAATTTATTTGTCACCCTTTTGTTATTCATTTTTATTACACGATAATATTTGTTTTTTATGATTACAAACCATTAAAATTAAAAATATAATTAGTTAATGAAAAATGGTAATACTGTTGGGATTTTTGGGTTTTTATCAAAGTAATATTATCCTTATAATATTAAAACGCAACGGAAAATTGAACCATTTCAATGTGTTATATGTGGTTAAAACCAAAGTTTAACTTATAAAAGAAAACCCAAACAATAAGGATCCACGTATATGAATAACATACATACAAAACAACAACCATAGGGTGTTTTAGAAGACTACCTTCTTCCAAGCTTATGAGAAGGTTGATATGAAGGAGATGATGATCTTGAAGTGGCAAGTCTTCAACCTAGAAGAACCTCAAGCTAGTATACCCCAAGCTTCCAACAAACACCCAAACTATGCTAGGATTTGAACTTGTAAACCCTTCCCTTTTATCCCTTTGGCCGAAATTCAAGAGAGGAAAAAGAAGAAGAGAATTGCTTATGAGAATGAGAGAGTTGGTCTTACAAAAATGTAAGAATTGATACACTCTATGTTGAGTGTTGTGTGTGTTATGTCTTGTAAAACATGCAAGACTACAAGTGTTGAATTTGCATGTATCACCACATGGGGGGGGGGGGCGGCCACATGGGGTGGTCACAAACCAATTTGTGTCCAAATTTTAGATAATTTGGATGTATTAAACAATTGATATAAAACTTAAAAGCAATTTATAAAAAGTTAATTGATTAATAAAAGTTTTTGAGAACTTTAAAGCTTTTTATCATATGTTAACTTTTTTCTCCAATCAACTATAAACTATTCATTAGGTTATTTCCAACGATGTATTTTTAACGCATCTTTCATATCTTTATTTGTCATTTCTTATTCATAACATCAAAATATATTTGTTCATGCTTGTTTATAAGGTATTTGTCCATAATTGAAGACATATTATTAGATAACCTTAAGAATCCATCCTATTTATTTTTTTGTTTGTATTTAAAATAAGGATATAGAATTATTTTTTAATAGTTAGAGCTAAAACTAAAAGATATATTTATTAAATACTAAAGCTAGCTAATATAATAGCTTAATATTAAAGTTGTATATTTGATGTAGGTTAATGTATTTCTAAGTTTAATGTTTATAAAATTCAATATTTAGTACAATTTATTTGTCACCCTTTTGTTATCCTCATTTTTATTACACGATAATATTTGTTTTTTATGATGACAAACCATTAAAATTAAAAATATAATTAGTTAATGAAAAATGGTAATACCTCATAGAACATCCTCACATGACAATGATACTATGTAGTTTGTTGGATGTGGTAAGACAAATATTTGCTTAAGCATGTTCTTTGGTTTTTAGTAACCACAAATTCTGAACCTCCTCATTATTAGAATAGTTTTTTACACAAGATCGTACATGTGGTTATAACAAAAAAATCACTTTCAATCATCTATGGCAAAATAAATTCCGGATTTCAATCCTTTATCAACTTTATCTTGTTTCCTAAAGAACCACTAGTGATGTTTTTATGGAATTTTTTTTCTCATACAAACATAACCCCAAACACCACTAGATATTGTCATCACCAACAATTTTTTGATACACACTAATGTTACATAATTTTTCCACTCTTAGTATCTAGCCCTTCACACAATATAAATACATACTTCTATATTAATCTATGTTCCGAATCTCTTATATCAATTAAAAGATTTGAAACCAAACAGCTTAAAGTCATCTCTCCCCACTGAAATAACCACACTTTTAAGAAATTGTATGCTATCATTTAACTAGAGGGGTACCCGCAAAATGCTGCGAGGACGGGTGGTGGTGACGGCGACCGATGACACGACGATGACGGTAGGGGTGTAGTTATTAATGTAAAAGTAATTGATGTAAAATAGAGTAATGTAAAAAAACAAATGAATGGTTTGTTTTATATGAGAATCAAGATAATGAAAGCTCACACATGTTAGGTTTAATACTTAAAAGATTATTTCATAAGGATAAGTTATTTTGAAAAAAAAGATTATTTCATAAGGATAAGTTATTTTGAAAAAAAAAGATTATTTCATAAGGATAAGTTATTTTGAAAAAAATAAAAAAAAAAAAAAAAAAAAAAAAAAAAAAAAAAAAAAAAAAAAAAAAAAAAAAAAAAAAAAAAAAAAAAAAAAAAAAAAAAAAAAAAAAAAAAAAAAAAAAAAAAAAAAAAAAAAAAAAAAAAAAAAAAAAAAAAAAAAAAAAAAAAAAAAAAAAAAAAAAAAAAAAAAAAAAAAAAAAAAAAAAAAAAAAAAAAAAAAAAAAAAAAAAAAAAAAAAAAAAAAAAAAAAAAAAAAAAAAAAAAAAAAAAAAAAAAAAAAAAAAAAAAAAAAAAAAAAAAAAAAAAAAAAAAAAAAAAAAAAAAAAAAAAAAAAAAAAAAAAAAAAAAAAAAAAAAAAAAAAAAAAAAAAAAAAAAAAAAAAAAAAAAAAAAAAAAAAAAAAAAAAAAAAAAAAAAAAAAAAAAAAAAAAAAAAAAAAAAAAAAAAAAAAAAAAAAAAAAAAAAAAAAAAAAAAAAAAAAAAAAAAAAAAAAAAAAAAAAAAAAAAAAAAAAAAAAAAAAAAAAAAAAAAAAAAAAAAAAAAAAAAAAAAAAAAAAAAAAAAAAAAAAAAAAAAAAAAAAAAAAAAAAAAAAAAAAAAAAAAAAAAAAAAAAAAAAAAAAAAAAAAAAAAAAAAAAAAAAAAAAAAAAAAAAAAAAAAAAAAAAAAAAAAAAAAAAAAAAAAAAAAAAAAAAAAAAAAAAAAAAAAAAAAAAAAAAAAAAAAAAAAAAAAAAAAAAAAAAAAAAAAAAAAATAAGTTAAGTGGTAAAAATAAGAAAAAAAAAAAAAAAAAAAAAAAAAAAAAAAAAAAAAAAAAAAAAAAAAAAAAAAACCACGGGATTTTACTCGGGATTTCCCGGTACCGATCCCGATTGGTACCGATCCCACGAACTCATAAAAGTTGATACCGGTACCGATCCCGATTGGTACCGATCCCACGAACTATAAAAGTTGTACCGGTACCGATCCCGATTGGTACCGATCCCACGAACTATAAAAGTGGGTACCGGTACCGATCCCGATTGGTACCGATCCCACGAACTATAAAAGTTGTACCGGTACCGATCCCGATTGGTACCGATCCCACGAACTATAAAAGTGTACCGGTACCGATCCCGATTGGTACCGATCCACGAACTCATAAAAGTTGATACCGGTACCGATCCCGATTGGTACCGATCCCACGAACTATAAAAGTGTACCGGTACCGATCCCGATTGGTACCGATCCACGAACTCATAAAAGTTGATACCGGTACCGATCCCGATTGGTACCGATCCCACGAACTATAAAAGTGTACCGGTACCGATCCCGATTGGACCGATCCACGAACTCATAAAAGTTGATACCGGTACCGATCCCGATTGGTACCGATCCCACGAACTCATAAAAGTGATACCGGTACCGATCCCGATTGGTACCGATCCCACGAACTATAAAAGTTGTACCGGTACCGATCCCGATTGGTACCGATCCCACGAACTATAAAAGTGTACCGGTACCGATCCCGATTGGTACCGATCCCACGAACTATAAAAGTGTACCGGTACCGATCCCGATTGGTACCGATCCACGAACTCATAAAAGTTGATACCGGTACCGATCCCGATTGGTACCGATCCCACGAACTATAAAAGTGTACCGGTACCGATCCCGATTGGACTCGGGACCACCTTTGTACCGGTACCGATCCCGATTGGACAATCATATCCATACGAAGTAGTAAATTGTTTGTGTTGATGTGGTAGAAGTGCATAACATCAAGAATATGTAATTAGCATCCTATATCAAAATTATAATGAGTGTGGCATTGAATAGACATTCATTATTTATTGAATTATATTATATATGCGTCATGACAAATCCTATGATGAGAGGGGTTTATAAAATTCCACCAAAAAGACACTCGGGTGATATATATATATATATATATAATATAAATTAAATATATTACTATATATAATTATATATTATATATATTTTTATATAATATATATATATAGGTTTTAGATAAAATAAAACAAGTATTAAAATAAAACAATAGGTTTCTCTTCACTGAAAATCACTGTGCATCATGAAAATCATCGTGCATCAATTTCTTTGTGAATCTTCGTGCATCTAATCATGATCTAAGGGTTAAGATCTTGTCATATTTGTTCTATTTTAATACTTGTTTTACAATACCCAACCCCTATATATATGACGGAAATTTTAAACCAGGAATCACCAACCAGTGACCGCACAAACTATACCTCGCGAATCGCAATCATCCAAATTAATAAAGAATACCTAGATGAATACATCTAAACCTATCCAACACTTTTGCTATTACATTAATTTTATCATGTGTTTAGTTGTTTTTGTAGGGATCAATGGATCATTACCCTTAAAAATAACTAGTTTCGTGTGGTTGTGTTTTTGTGTCACACAACACACATACAAAAGAACAGGACAAAAATATAAAGTTGGATTAGGAATATTTATGTTGCTTTTGCGATTTTATTTTCTTTGGAAAGAAAAAAATGTTACTAAAAGTAAAATTGGTATAACAAAGTGTTGACCAGGATATGTAACTTATCGAACAAAAAAATCAACACGAACCTTAACAAACGAATACTTTCAATGCTTACGACTACACAATATATGCATTTTAAATTAAATTAATAAATATACCAACACAATAGAAGAGCATATGTACATGTGATTATGTGAAGCCCAACATAAAAGAAAAATGCAACCCATGAGGCCATGACCCATCACGAAAACGACATCCGGGATAACTCAAACTCAATGTGGCCAGGACTAGGAGAGCTTCCCACGTCTCGAGTTGAGCCGTTACAAGTATTCAGAGGGAAAAACCTCAAGGTTTTGCCATCTCTAAGGATCGAACTCAAGACCTTGGGTAAAACCGGGAATGCATCTGACCAGCTGGACTTCATTTAATTCTACAAGCCAGTGTCTATAAATGTATTTAGTTTTGACACATTATTTGATTTGGAAAATCTTTTCAATGTGTAATGATCACAGGCACTTCGGTGTACTGAGGGCGGCTCTTAAATTCTTAAGGGTGCGTTTAGTTCAAGAAAACTCTCATGTTTTCAATTTTCATTTTACCAAGAAAACATGGAAAACAAGAAACGCGTTCAAATTGTATTTTTCTAAAAAAGTTTTCCTAGAAAATGAAAATTCCGTTTTCCAACTTTTGCACTAAAATTAGAAAACTGTTTTTTTCAGTTTTTGTTTTCACTTTTCTATTTTCCAAACCTTTTATAAACCTAAAATTAGAAAACAAGTGAATTTGAACATGTTTTCTAGTTTCTAAAATGGAAAATGAAAAGTTCATCTTTTATTTTGAACGCGTTTTCAAAATTTTCAAGGGTTTTTTAGAAATGAAAAACCCTTTTCATTTTCTAGAAAATTGGAAATGGAAAACTTGAAAACATTTTATCGAACTAAACGCGCCCTAAATATTTGTAGCATATCGTGTAACTATATTTTCTAAAGAAATGTGTACTGACTTAGTGATAGTTCATTAGATAATTCTACTGCATGAGATACAATCTTTTGGTTCAATATTTTATTTAATAATACATCGTGAATGTGTGTCGTGCTTATGTGTAACATCCCGAAATTTTAAGGCAAATAAAATAAACCTTTATTATAGTTTTAAAATTAAAATAGTTTTATAGTATTTTATTTTTGATTATGGGGTTAATTTAGTTGGAACTTTAGCGGATAGCGGGTATTTTACCCACCTAAAATCTTGTTGGGTCGTGGCAAGGGGAGGATGTGCCAGACAACTTTCTTGCTTGATGAATCACCAAAAACCCACTTCTATTCAATCCCTTTTCTTCTCTTTTCTATCTACCATTTCAATTGTGTTATTTCTATCAAAGAAATCCTCCAAGAAAAACAATATTAACAACTTCAAGAATTCAATTGATGATAATAATAATAATCCTTCCTCCTAACTTCTTAATTAGCAATTCAATTTGGGGTTTTGGTGGTGTGTGTTTGGTGGCCGAATTCCACAAGGAAGAAAGGAGAAAAGGAAAATTTGTAATTCTTCCATCCTAGTTGTTATGGCTCAAAGGTATAATTTTATTTCATTATTTTAGAAATTAGGGTTCTTGCTATTAAATTGAATTGGGAAATTGGGGGTTTTCTTTAAAATAAGTTAATTGCTTCAATACAAGTTAGGGTTCTTGTAATTTAATCAAATTTAGGGTTTTTAGTTGGGTTGCATGAAGGTTTTGATGAATGTTAGTGAGAAGAAAGAAACTGGACAGATTCTGTCCCTGTATTTGCAACGTGTAAAACACCCCCATGTCAGAGTTTTCACTTGTTGAGTCCTAAAAAGAAAATGTAGGTTATTGTGTTAAGCAAATTTTGCCACTGGAATGGGTTGAAAATACGAAGTAGAACTCCAGTTATGAATTTTTGAATTCAGTAGCATCATGCTGATCTTTCAGCAAAAATGATTCTGTGTCAGTTTTTAAAACGAGTAAAACTCACGTATATGAGTCAAATCTTGTGTTGGTCACTGAAGATAAAATGTGCTAAAATGTGTTAAGAAGAAGTGGCCACTGGAATGAGGTCAAAATATTGTGTAGAACTCAAGTTATGGTCATTTGAAGTCAGTAAGGTCAAAGCTGTTTAACAGCAGCAGTTTTGGTTTTTAAAACGACCAGAAGTCACCTTTGAAGGACAATTCACATATTGGTCACTAAAGATAAAAGGTAGGTATATGTGTCATGTAAACTTGGCCACTGGAATCATGTTAAAAGAGTAAGTAGAACTTGAGTTATGATTGTTTGAAGTCTGCTAGGTCAAATATGAAAATGACGATTTTGATACGAAAGTAACTCTTGGCCAATTGAAAATGATATAAGAAGTACATGTTATGTGAACCAACCCAAGATTATTATAAGATTGTAAAAGTTGGGTTGGGCATTGAAATGCTAGTAAAGGTAGTAAAGTATGGCTTTTTAGCCTTGTGTTTGAAGTAATTGACCTTATATGTGTGAATTGTGAATTATTGCTAGGTGAAAAGCAATATGATTGTTAGATGGTCATCATGGATTTGGTTGTCGCGAAGGAGGTGAGTACTCTTGCATACGATTATATATACGTTGGGTCAATTGACCACATCATGTTGAAATGAGTTTATCCATGGGTGGTAATTGATTCGGCATAGGCCCATATGGGGCATAATATTTATGAGGCCTAAGAACCTCCGGGGCCTAAGAATCCCGATAGTTGTTTATCCATGTGTGGAAAGACCACCATGTTGAAGTTGTTTATCCATGTGTGGAAAGACCACCATGTTGAAGTTGTTTATCCATGTGTGGAAGACCACCATGTTGAAGTTGTTTATCCATGTGTGGAAAGACCACCATGTTGAAGTTGTTTATCCATGTGTGGAAAGACCACCATGTTGAAGTTGTTTATCCATGTGTGGAAGACCACCATGTTGAAGTTGATTATCCATGTGTGGAAAGACCACCATGTTGAAGTTGTTTATCCATGTGTGGAAAGACCACCATGTTGAAGTTGTTTATCCATGTGTGGAAAGACCACCATGTTGAAGTTGTTTATCCATGTGTGGAAGACCACCATGTTGAAGTTGTTTATCCATGTGTGGAAAGACCACCATGTTGAAGTTGTTTATCCATGTGTGGAAAGACCACCATGTTGAAGTTGTTTATCCATGTGTGGAAAGACCACCATGTTGAAGTTGTTTATCCATGTGTGGAAAGACCACCATGTTGAAGTTGTTTATCCATGTGTGGAAAGACCACCATGTTGAAGTTGTTTATCCATGTGTGGAAGACCACCATGTTGAAGTTGTTTATCCATGTGTGGAAAGACCACCATGTTGAAGTTGTTTATCCATGTGTGGAAAGACCACCATGTTGAAGTTGTTTATCCATGTGTGGAAAGACCACCATGTTGAAGTTGTTTATCCATGTGTGGAAAGACCACCATGTTGAAGTTGTTTATCCATGTGTGGAAAGACCACCATGTTGAAGTTGTTTATCCATGTGTGGAAAGACCACCATGTTGAAGTTGTTTATCCATGTGTGGAAGACCACCATGTTGAAGTTGTTTATCCATGTGTGGAAAGACCACCATGTTGAAGTTGTTTATCCATGTGTGGAAAGACCACCATGTTGAAGTTGTTTATCCATGTGTGGAAAGACCACCATGTTGAAGTTGTTTATCCATGTGTGGAAAGACCACCATGTTGAAGTTGTTTATCCATGTGTGGAAGACCACCATGTTGAAGTTGTTTATCCATGTGTGGAAAGACCACCATGTTGAAGTTGTTTATCCATGTGTGGAAAGACCACCATGTTGAAGTTGTTTATCCATGTGTGGAAAGACCACCATGTTGAAGTTGTTTATCCATGTGTGGGAAGACCACCATGTTGAAGTTGTTTATCCATGTGTGGAAAGACCACCATGTTGAAGTTGTTTATCCATGTGTGGAAAGACCACCATGTTGAAGTTGTTTATCCATGTGTGGAAAGACCACCATGTTGAAGTTGTTTATCCATGTGTGGAAAGACCACCATGTTGAAGTTGTTTATCCATGTGTGGAAAGACCACCATGTTGAAGTTGTTTATCCATGTGTGGAAGACCACCATGTTGAAGTTGTTTATCCATGTGTGGAAAGACCACCATGTTGAAGTTGTTTATCCATGTGTGGAAAGACCACCATGTTGAAGTTGTTTATCCATGTGTGGAAGACCACCATGTTGAAGTTGTTTATCCATGTGTGGAAAGACCACCATGTTGAAGTTGTTTATCCATGTGTGGAAAGACCACCATGTTGAAGTTGTTTATCCATGTGTGGAAAGACCACCATGTTGAAGTTGTTTATCCATGTGTGGAAAGACCACCATGTTGAAGTTGTTTATCCATGTGTGGAAAGACCACCATGTTGAAGTTGTTTATCCATGTGTGGAAGACCACCATGTTGAAGTTGTTTATCCATGTGTGGAAAGACCACCATGTTGAAGTTGTTTATCCATGTGTGGAAAGACCACCATGTTGAAGTTGTTTATCCATGTGTGGAAAGACCACCATGTTGAAGTTGTTTATCCATGTGTGGAAAGACCACCATGTTGAAGTTGTTTATCCATGTGTGGAAGACCACCATGTTGAAGTTGTTTATCCATGTGTGGAAAGACCACCATGTTGAAGTTGTTTATCCATGTGTGGAAAGACCACCATGTTGAAGTTGTTTATCCATGTGTGGAAGACCACCATGTTGAAGTTGTTTATCCATGTGTGGAAAGACCACCATGTTGAAGTTGTTTATCCATGTGTGGAAAGACCACCATGTTGAAGTTGTTTATCCATGTGTGGAAGACCACCATGTTGAATTGTTTAAATGTGTTTTGGAGAAACTCATAATCCGTAACAGGTTTGGATGATGATTTTACGAATGGGTCATGCCGAAATTTCCAATTTTGAATGTTGTCTTTTGTAATGTGTCAACTTGGGTAAAATGACCCGTTTGGTTGTAAAATGAATGTTGGTCAAAGGATACTTTTGTCATGCTTATTTCCGAGTCTAAAACTTATTTGAACTTAGAAATGTGGTATTATGAAGTTTGGTTTTGAGCTAGGAAGTTACAAGTTGATTTTAAGTGTCAAGATGGAGTTTTGAAAAAAATGGGCAGTAGATACCCACTGCGCCGCAGTGGGGATAATCTGGAAAAAAAAAAACAAAAAAAAAAAAAAAATTCTCTTATTTCCTAAAATGAGTTTGGGTTCTTTCATAAAAGTATGCAAGAAAACTCACCTCCTCCGCGACAACCAAAATCATAAATCAAGATGACCGCAAGAACACAAAATATGTATGCTTCAACCTAGCAACAAATCACAAACGCATATAGGATCATCAATCACATACTAGGCCGTCTAGCCATAATCACTAGCATTTCAACACCCAACCCATCATTTACAATCTTATATTATTCTTGGGTTGGTTTATCAAACATGTATCTCTTATATCATTTTCATTTGACCAAAACTTACTTTCGTACCAAAATCGTCATTTTCATAATTGACCAAGCAGACTTCAAACAAGCATAACTCAAGTTCTACTCACTCTTTTTACTTGATTCCAGTGGCCAAATTTAGCTGACACATATACCTACATTTTATCTTTAGTGACCAGTATGTGAATTGTCCTTCAAAGGTAACTTCTGATCGTTTTAAAAATTAACATTGCTGCTGTTGTCATTAACAAAACAGTTTTGACCTTACTGACTTCAAATGACCATAACTTGAGTTCTACACCATATTTTGACCTCATTCCAGTGGCCACTTCAAGCTAACACATTTAGGTACATTTTCTTCAGTGACCAACATAAGATTTGACCCGTATGAGTGTGTTTTACTCGTTTTAAAAACTGACACAATCGTTTTTGCTGAAAATTCATAATGACCACACTGACTTCAAAAATTCATAACTCGAGTTCTACTCCACCTTTTAAACTCATTCCAGTGGCCACTTAAAGCTTACACAATAACCTACATTTTCTTTTTAGGACTCAACAAGTGAAAATTCTGATACAGCAGTGTTTGACTCGTGACAAGGTCAGTAACAAAATCTGTCACATTTTGTTTTCACTAACAATCATCAAAACTTTCATGCACCCAACTAGAAACCCCTAATTTGGTTAAATTTCAATAACCCTAACTTGAATTAAAGCAAGAAATTCTTTTTAATGAAAACCCCCAATTTAATTCACATAAAGAACCCTAAAATCAAACAATAAAATTAATTAAACACATGAACCCTAATTTCAATTGATAGAATAATTAAAATTACTCATACCTTCAAGAAATAGAAATAATATAGAGTTGAAATCACATTTTCTTCTTCCTTTCTTGCTCAATTCGACCCTCCACACACTCTCACATATAATTTCCCCCAAATTTGATTGCTAGGAACCCTAACTTAATGTTATTATGATTACTTGGAAGATTGTTTGATTAAAATGAAAGTGATAACTTGTTAGAATTAGATTGAGAGAAGGATTGATGATGAAGAAGAAAAAGGAATGAGTCACAAAGGAAGGAAAGAAAAGAGATGGCTGGCACTCCTTTGAGATGCCACGCCACTTTCAACTTTTAATGGGTAAAATACCGCTATCCACTAAAGTTCCAACTAATTTAACTTCTTATCTCAAATTTAAATACTAGGAAATTACTTTAATGTCAAAACTATAATAAAGGTAAATTTTCATTGGCCTTAAAAATTCGGGATATTACAAATAAGGTCGGTGCCAACCTACCGTCGACAGCTCCTTCGTGAGCCTCGTCGACGAGGAAAGCGTTGGCAGGGGCTGTGTCGTGGAGCTCGTCGATGGAGGCCATCGTTGGATCGAAGGTGAAGGACGAAGAGAGAGAGAGAGAGAGAGAGCGAGAGAGAGAGAGAGAGAGAGAGAGAGAGAGTATAAAAATCGAGAGAGAGAGAGAGAGAGAGAGAGAGAGAGAGAGAGAGAGAGAGAGAGAGAGAGAGAGAGAGAGAGGAGAGAGAGAGAGAGAGAGAGAGAGAGAGAGAGAGAGAGAGAGAGAGAGAGAGAGAGAGAGAGAGAGAGAGAGAGAGAGAGAGAGAGAGAGAGAGAGAGAGAGAGAGAGAGAGAGAGAGAGAGAGAGAGAGAGAGAGAGAGAGAGAGAGAGAGAGAGAGAGAGAGAGAGAGAGAGAGAGAGAGAGAGAGAGAGAGAGAGAGAGAGAGAGAGAGAGAGAGAGAGAGAGAGAGAGAGAGAGAGAGAGAGAGAGAGAGAGAGAGAGAGAGAGAGAGAGAGAGAGAGAGAGAGAGAGAGAGAGAGAGAGAGAGAGAGAGAGAGAGAGAGAGAGAGAGAGAGAGAGAGAGAGAGAGAGAGAGAGAGAGAGAGAGAGAGAGAGAGAGAGAGAGAGAGAGAGAGAGAGAGAGAGAGAGAGAGAGAGAGAGAGAGAGAGAGAGAGAGAGAGAGAGAGAGAGAGAGAGAGAGAGAGAGAGAGAGAGAGAGAGAGAGAGAGAGAGAGAGAGAGAGAGAGAGAGAGAGAGAGAGAGAGAGAGAGAGAGAGAGAGAGAGAGAGAGAGAGAGAGAGAGAGAGAGAGAGAGAGAGAGAGAGAGAGAGAGAGAGAGAGAGAGAGAGAGAGAGAGAGAGAGAGAGAGAGAGAGAGAGAGAGAGAGAGAGAGAGAGAGAGAGAGAGAGAGAGAGAGAGAGAGAGAGAGAGAGAGAGAGAGAGAGAGAGAGAGAGAGAGAGAGAGAGAGAGAGAGAGAGAGAGAGAGAGAGAGAGAGAGAGAGAGAGAGAGAGAGAGAGAGAGAGAGAGAGAGAGAGAGAGAGAGAGAGAGAGAGAGAGAGAGAGAGAGAGAGAGAGAGAGAGAGAGAGAGAGAGAGAGAGAGAGAGAGAGAGAGAGAGAGAGAGAGAGAGAGAGAGAGAGAGAGAGAGAGAGAGAGAGAGAGAGAGAGAGAGAGAGAGAGAGAGAGAGAGAGAGAGAGAGAGAGAGAGAGAGAGAGAGAGAGAGAGAGAGAGAGAGAGAGAGAGAGAGAGAGAGAGAGAGAGAGAGAGAGAGAGAGAGAGAGAGAGAGAGAGAGAGAGAGAGAGAGAGAGAGAGAGAGAGAGAGAGAGAGAGAGAGAGAGAGAGAGAGAGAGAGAGAGAGAGAGAGAGAGAGAGAGAGAGAGAGAGAGAGAGAGAGAGAGAGAGAGAGAGAGAGAGAGAGAGAGAGAGAGAGAGAGAGAGAGAGAGAGAGAGAGAGAGAGAGAGAGAGAGAGAGAGAGAGAGAGAGAGAGAGAGAGAGAGAGAGAGAGAGAGAGAGAGAGAGAGAGAGAGAGAGAGAGAGAGAGAGAGAGAGAGAGAGAGAGAGAGAGAGAGAGAGAGAGAGAGAGAGAGAGAGAGAGAGAGAGAGAGAGAGAGAGAGAGAGAGAGAGAGAGAGAGAGAGAGAGAGAGAGAGAGAGAGAGAGAGAGAGAGAGAGAGAGAGAGAGAGAGAGAGAGAGAGAGAGAGAGAGAGAGAGAGAGAGAGAGAGAGAGAGAGAGAGAGAGAGAGAGAGAGAGAGAGAGAGAGAGAGAGAGAGAGAGAGAGAGAGAGAGAGAGAGAGAGAGAGAGAGAGAGAGAGAGAGAGAGAGAGAGAGAGAGAGAGAGAGAGAGAGAGAGAGAGAGAGAGAGAGAGAGAGAGAGAGAGAGAGAGAGAGAGAGAGAGAGAGAGAGAGAGAGAGAGAGAGAGAGAGAGAGAGAGAGAGAGAGAGAGAGAGAGAGAGAGAGAGAGAGAGAGAGAGAGAGAGAGAGAGAGAGAGAGAGAGAGAGAGAGAGAGAGAGAGAGAGAGAGAGAGAGAGAGAGAGAGAGAGAGAGAGAGAGAGAGAGAGCGCGTTGCATTGACGAGTACCGTGCTATTAATAATTAAATAAGAAGACACAAACACATGTATTATTACACGTGATTCAATATATCTTTAGTCTTTAGCAACCCTTATTTTTTCAAAAAAAAATTGACGATGTATCTAAATTGACTATTTTTTTTATGCACTAATTTAAACATCTTCATTCAATGTACTTATAACACCCTCAATAATATAACTTACAACATAAATCTTTCAATCCTTAAAATTTTAACATTAATTACTTTTACATTCACCACAACACCACCACTGCCGCCAAAACCGTCGCCACAATTGCCGCCGCAACTGCCGCCGCCACAATTGATGCCGCAATCGGCGCCGCCAACCCGTCGCCACCAACACTACTATTACCGTTGCAGCCACATTGCGCCAACATACCTGTAGTTAACACTTAAAACATAAAATACAAAAACAACACACAAACAAATGTGCAATCACATGTGATCTTAATCAAATATTAACCGCTAGAGTTTTAATTAATTCAATAATTTTGGACAATTTTGACAATCAAGAGCAATTATATGTTTCAACTAGGGGTGAGATTTGGTCGGTTTTGACCTAAAACCGAAACCCAAACCGATTAGATCGGTTTTTCTTTTTTTGAAACCGTTGGATTCGGTTTTTCAACGGTTCGGTTTTTCGGTTTGGATTGGGTCGGTTTCGGTTTCGGGTCGGTTTTTACATGTTGGGCTTAGGCCCAAAAGATATCAACTCTTTTAACCTGGCTTTTACACTAATAATGGTATTGGCCCAAGACATATATCCTATTAACAAAAGGTCAAAGTGATTAAACCAATAATATATATACTTCGAGTATATGACATAAACGTACCACCTAATAGTAAAAGGATTGTGCTGGGATTTAATAACACGGGATTAAGGGGTATATAACTAAAATTTAATTATATGTTATATTAGAAGAGAAGTAGGTGGAGAAATTCCTCAAACTGTTTATTTCATTTTGTACAGACAAATTTTATTAAATAGTAACTAGGACATCATAATCATGTTGTAGAAAATACAACTTCAGAAAGCCTACTTGATTGTAATGCTCATTATATAATAAACTATATAATATAGTGTAAGTATATAAATTAACTTTCGGTTCGGTTCGGTTTTTTAGTCGGTTTTGGAATCAAAACCGAACCGAACCAATAAAATCGGTTTTTTATAAAATCAAAACCGAAACCCAATGGTTTCTTCGGTTTTCGGTTTTTCGGTTCGGTTTGTATCGGTTTTTTTCGGTTCGGTTTGTATCGGTTTTTTTCGGTTTTCGGTTTTTTCTTCGGTTTTCGGTTTTTCGGTTCGGTTTGTATCGGTTTTTTTCGGTTCGGTTTGTATCGGTTTTTTTCGGTTTTCGGTTTTCCGGTTCGGTTTGCTCACTAATTTAGATGGTTTTGTTTTCGGTTCGGTTTGTATCGGTTTTTTTCGGTTTTCGGTTTTCGGTTCGGTTTTATCGGTTTTTTTCGGTTTTCGGTTTTCGGTTCGGTTTTTCGGTTTTTTTCGGTTTTCGGTTTTCGGTTCGGTTTTTCGGTTTTTTTCGGTTTTCGGTTTTCGGTTCGGTTTTTCGGTTTTTTTCGGTTTTCGGTTTTCGGTTCGGTTTTTCGGTTTTTTTCGGTTTTCGGTTTTCGGTTCGGTTTTCTGGTTTCTTCGGTTTTCGGTTTTTCGGTTCGGTTTGTATCGGTTTTTTTCGGTTCGGTTTGTATCGGTTTTTTTCGGTTTTCGGTTTTCCGGTTCGGTTTGCTCACTAATTGTAATGGTTTTGGTTTTCGGTTCGGTTTGTATCGGTTTTTTTCGGTTTTCGGTTTTCGGTTCGGTTTTCTGGTTTCTTCGGTTTTCGGTTTTTCGGTT
Source organism: Erigeron breviscapus (assembly GCA_034093135.1). Taxonomy (NCBI): domain Eukaryota; kingdom Viridiplantae; phylum Streptophyta; class Magnoliopsida; order Asterales; family Asteraceae; genus Erigeron; species Erigeron breviscapus. Next base: position 278,928,415 of record CM067167.1, read on the forward strand.
CGGTTTGTATCGGTTTTTTTCGGTTCGGTTTGTATCGGTTTTTTTCGGTTTTCGGTTTTCCGGTTCGGTTTCTCTGGTTTCTTCGGTTTTCGGTTTTTCGGTTCGGTTTGTATCGGTTTTTTTCGGTTCGGTTTGTATCGGTTTTTTTCGGTTTTCGGTTTTCCGGTTCGGTTTGCTCACGTATTTAGATGGTTTTCGGTTTTCGGTTCGGTTTTCTGGTTTCTTCGGTTTTCGGTTTTTCGGTTCGGTTTGTATCGGTTTTTTTCGGTTCGGTTTGTATCGGTTTTTTTCGGTTTTCGGTTTTCCGGTTCGGTTTGCTCATCGGTTTCTTCGGTTTTCGGTTTTTCGGTTCGGTTTGTATCGGTTTTTTTCGGTTCGGTTTGTATCGGTTTTTTTCGGTTTTCGGTTTTCCGGTTCGGTTTTATCGGTTTTTTTCGGTTTTCCGGTTCGGTTTTTGCTCACGTTTTGTTCGGTTTTCGGTTTTTTCGGTTCGGTTTTATCGGTTTTTTTCGGTTTTCGGTTTTCGGTTCGGTTTTATCGGTTTTTTTCGGTTTTCCGGTTCGGTTTCTTATTTTGTAAGGAATAAACGATTTTTTTACTCTCAGCGGAGTGTTTGGGATTGCATATGTGTTTTGCAAACGAAAAATGATTTGCTGTGCCCAATCTAGATGACTAATTATATACTGAATTCCATGTTTAAGGCACATGTCAAAATCAAGAAGTGAGGATTCTGAAAGATATAATTACTCTTTAAATATAAGCAATAAAAAGATATGTACTTAAATTAGTAATACCGCACCCCCATACTTAAAAAAAACATAATGGATACAATGTTTGTGTTACAGGTGAACCGGCTGGAAAATGAAGGTTACTATGGAGGTGTACGGTTGCTTATGGCAACTTGTAAAGTCTTTAAAAACTACTGCAAAGAACAAGGGATTCATCTTCACGAAAATAATTTTTCTCTTTCGTATGAGACCAACATCCCTCGTCAGGTAAAAGCTTTAAACAATTCACATATCAACTGTCCAGTTAGCCCTACACTGAGTGTATGATTGATTTAAGTGTGACAAATTAAAAACTAGAATATGGTATTTATCTATCTTTTTATTTTTATGTTCCAGACAGGGCTATCTGGTTCCAGTGCCATTGTATGTGCTGCCTTTAACTGTCTTCTTGACTTCTACGATGTCAGAGATAAAATAGCTGTGGAGATAAGGCCACAACTTATTCTCAATGCAGAAAAGGAACTTGGAATTGTTGCTGGTCTCCAGGACAGAGTAGCACAAGTTTATGGGGGCCTTGTATACATGGTATGTCACATTATTTATGATTTATGAATGTGTTGTATCAGAAGTGTAGAAATGGACCATTCGGGTAATTGGCCAAAACCAGTTCGGATCAAAACATTTAAGTTTGGTAGGGGTTAAAACAGGCAGGTCGGGTTAACTAAAACACCTTTTGTGTCAGAAATTAGTTCTATAAACAATTAGGGTGTCATAAATGTTAGACAAACTATACTATTTCAACCAATAACAATCTAACATTTGAATGAAAATGACTGAGGTTTTATGCAGTTAGAGACACTTTGGGCAACTTTCGAACCATGTTTCTCACTGGAACCATTAAGTTTCTTTTTTATTACCTGACTTGTCTAACCTGTTAGAGTTAAAAGTTAAAACATAGCAAGAATCAATCCTTTTCTGATAAATGGGCTGAACTGGTCACCTCTAGTATGTATGAATGAACATAAGGTTATATATCCACCTTCCTTATACAGGATTTCGACAAGGAGAGCATGAATAAACATGGGTATGGCAAATACACACAATTAGATACAAGTCTTCTTCCGCCACTTCATCTAATCTATGCTGAAAATCCAAGTGATTCTGGGAAGGTTAGTGGCATATAAGTGCTTATATACTTTAAAAAAGTTTAAAGTATTTGCAGTGAGTTGATAAACAATAACTTGGGACTTAACCCAGTGCCACCGCTAAAATATAAGGTGGGTCTGCCACAAAATATATTCAAATTAAACGTTTCCAGTACTGCAGGTACATAGTACAGTTCGACAAAGATGGCTAGACGGAGACAAGTTTATAATATCATCAATGGAAGAAGTGGCCAACTTAGCTCTTGAAGGAAAAACTGCATTACTTGAAAAGGATTATGCTAAGCTTGCAACCCTTATGAATCAGAACTTTGATCTTAGAAGGTAAAAGATTAATTTTGTTGAAACTTCAGATGATATGAAAACACCTGATTTTCTCATAATCTGTTCACATTTCAAGTCGGAAATATACTAAGTGAAATCTGCGAATCTATATATTTGTTTCAGGCGCATGTTTGGTGATGCTGCCTTAGGTGCTCTAAACATAGAGATGGTGGAGGTTGCCAGAAGAGTGGGTGCAGCATCCAAATTTACTGGCAGTGGAGGGGCGGTGGTTGCTTTTTGCCCCGATGGACCATCACAAGTTCAACTTCTAGAGGATGCTTGTAAGAAGGGTGGCTTCTCCATTGTACCAGTGAAAGTTGTACCTTCCCGTCTTACTGAAATTGATATCAGAACTCTATCCCCAAATAATGCATAGGCCTGGCTCCTCCACCCCCAAAATCTGTTATTTTACGCCGCCCTTATCAATGCTGAATCTGTAAGTTAAATTGTAGTATAATTTACCATTATTTTTGTGTGTTTACTACAACATTCGGCACAATGAGATTCATCTTTGATCTAAAAGAATTTTACATTGTCATTATTGAAGAGCATTTGTCATTTTGCGGATAGCAAAAGATATTCATTATGCCTTGCAGCCGGTAGAGATAATATACACCCTGGGTAAACGAAATACAAAACACATTGAGGTTTGCATATAAAGTTCTCCCAGCAACCTGCTCGAACAGTGGCCAAAGGGGGCCATTAGCCCACATTATTCACCCACTATGTTGATAATGGATTAGTGGCAAGAATTAAACTCAACTGAGTACACACAAGATAACACAAGGTTAGATACAATCTCTTGTGTCATATGATTCATGTTATTTTCACACAATTTTACAGACTCAATTGAAATGATACAAGCCCCAATTCCATTATTTATCTTACTCCTAAACGCCTAGTAACATACTACCTTATTACATCTAGAATCCTGAGTCTCCTCTTATCAACATACTAGCCCCTGTGCGTCAACAACTTTGTTAATAACAGTTTAGTCTCTGCACTTAGAATTATTCCTTGAACACATGTATACTCTGTTTACAACTATGTATCAAATTATCATTCTTTTTCTTTTCAATGCTTACTTTATCTAAGGGTTAGAGTTCTTTGTTGAGCTAAACGATATGATATGATAGTTTCTTACCACAACTCTAGGAGCGAGTATTCATTATAACGAACTTTTGGCCACCATGAAGCAAGTAAAACCCGGATACGCAACTTTAAAACACACCGACACTTGTTAACTAGGAACTTCTATACAAACATTACATATGACATACTCTGCTATAGTCAAATTCAATACAACATAGGTTGATCAATAAGTGAACCTCCTAATACGTGGCGTCAGGTACATGCCAATGAGCTAATGTGTGAGGTTATTTAACAAACTATTCTCGAACCACTCTGAAAAATTTGTTTATTCGATAAGTGATTAGACATAAACAAGATTTTTGATCGTTCAACCAATTGGACTAGCGTGAACAAATGTCTCTTTCATCCTTTTATGTTCATGAAAGTTGGATAATTTGTTGAATGAAGTTTGCTTATGTTTGTTAATTTTATGTGAACCAGTACCAAAAACCAATGATGTAATAACAATCCAACAACCCTGCGTCTTACACTCATGATTCCATTAGTTAAGCTGTTAAGGTACAAATTATCCTAAAAATCATAATATAGTTCTGTCAAATACTCCATACCTAAAATCGCAATATATGGCTCCTTCAAACTGGCAAGAAAAGATGAATCATATGATCCAAACAGAAACGGCTAAAACCAATAAAATGCTTCAATAAGCATAAATCAAATGATCTGCAACTTTACATTCAGCAAAATGATTGCTTTGTGGCATAAGATACAGATACTAGTATTTCTGAGATAAATCTGTAACCTCGATTTGAACTTGGATACAAAAAGATTTGGAACAAATACAACTCCCCGAACTGCTTGCAGATCAAATTTGATGTATTCAATTGGCCTTCAGGTGTGCTGTTTCTGCTAAGGACATCCGCATATTAAATGTTGTAAATTCTTTCATGCATCTCTCTCTCACCTGATCACAAAACTATTGAAATCAGTAAAGGAACATCATCTGAATATGAAAATGTTTTGAGAAAAGAGGAAGTAGTGTGCTTGATCATACCCCTTCCCATGCTGCCTTTCCATTCTCGGCCTTCCCCTAGAAAGGGAAACAAAATTTGACAAATGGTGACTTCATATCAAACATCTGATATTTGCAAGTTGAGAAAAACACTCACCTGGTTCCCAAGTGAAGGAATGGTTTGATGAACAACCCACTGTGCATCTACAACTCCGATTTTCTCGTTCGCAGGCTGTGACAAGAAAGTAAATCGTCATACTTTTAGCCTACAGATATAATGATTGTTAGTTGTTAGAAATGGGAACATACAGGTTACACGTCTCACCTCGACGCATCTTCTAAGAGCAAAATCAAGACCCCATCCATGGACCAAGTCGTTCTGCAAATAATAACAGGGTGAATAATAATAATACCAGCAAAAGCAGGACAAGGATAAATAAAGATATACAAGGACTAGTGAATATCTATAGCATAAAAGATGTAAACCTGGATAAGATACCAAACACAACGCCAAGCTTTTCGGGAGAAAACAGGAGCCATTATCTCAATAAATCTGAGTAATTTTATAAGAATTGTTTAGTTTATTGAAGCAAAACATTTCTATCCATTCAGATGTAAAGCGGAAAACATACGCTGCACATGGTGGTAGATGTGGATCAGCACACCACCCATCTCTTTCCTGAGCTTCTCTGGTAATGCAACAATGTATCATACCACAAACCTTAGTATCTAATAACACAAAGTTATTTAAACAAGTGAGCATGAGATTTGTTGCTTACTTGTGCACTTCGCTATCATTTCGTTTCCTTGTCATTTGCCATGTTACTCTGCTATTTGCTGATAAACCTGGCTGGGAAATTTCTAAACCGTGCTTCTTCACCAAGCTTATGTACCTGCATATCATAGGCTAAATTATAAAAGAACTCTGGAAGTATCAAACATCCGATTGGCTACCAAATTTTAACGCTTTACCTTTCAGCATCAAATTCTTCCAATCCAAGATCCTCATCCCAGATGAATATATAGTCATAAGGTGCCAATATGTCAGGATGCAAAAATCGTTTTGCATACCACCTAACACAGATTTTACATTGTTTTATTTGAGAATAGTTGATCTGTCAAAGACTTCAAGGGGCAATTTATTTGGGAATGTACTGAGCTTTACACCTTTTGCTACCGTAAGTATCATACTTAAAAACTTCCTTTTTCTGTATTAAGCCTCCAAAACTTGCTTTTGTCTGTACGCTATGATCTCTTCATCAGGTCCTTCGTATTTTAACATTGTGGTAGACATATACACTGGCATTTCACCGGTTAACGTGTCATATGAGGTCAGATGCATAGTCTTTGAAAGTTCTGTACATACATCATGACAACTTTTTGTTTGACAAATACTGTAGCAAAAACTGTAAAGTTCAACACATTCTGAGATAATTTGCTCATACTTCAGGGTAATAAGATTCAAGATAACTCAGCCTAATATGTGCTTAAAGCTAAAAGAATTATTTAAATTGTATAGAGGCAGAAAAATAGGCAGGTCAGACAGGTTGGGTAACGGGTCGAGCAAGCAATTTTTGGAGGGGTCAGGTTGACCCAAAACATTTTCTGCCCAAACATAATTTTTTTTATTATAAATAATTAGGGTGTCAACCATGATTAGAGATTAACAAACATGGCCTAACCCATTAGAGATGAGCATGCATAGCCTAACACATTCGTAAGTAAATGGGTTGACCACTAGCATTCCAGTTGTAGCTTTGCAAAGATTACCATTTAGTTTGTTTCGGAACACTGACATGTATAGCCCTCGTTGACCATTCAAATTCATTCCATTCAGTTGTCCGACCATCGTAATGAAACAGCATAATGGAGAAGTTTTCTGAGAACTGATGATGCTAGGAATTAGAAAGATTCACACACATAAACAAAAAGCACATCATTGACCATCGCCGAACCTTCTTCACTGCTTTATCAATGTTGTCCTTCTGCTCATAACCAACTGTAAATGTTACAAGGTACTTTTGTTTGATAGTCAAGTCCTGCAAGTTTCACCATATCAAATAATTACTGAAGACAAACTAAGTTAGCTATAGTTTATGCCTATTAGTTTTTTTAGATAATAGGTACATAGCAAATATATAACAGAAGATACCTCAACAGGTCTACCATACAATCTGCGGAGGTACAGATCAGACTCGGATGTAACTATACCTGGGGGCAGCCTTTCAGCACCTCGAGGATTTGTTTGAACCCATATCTGCATTACACATGAAGCGGATCATGGGAAGAAGATAATCAAGAGAAGAATACACAAAAATGTACACTATCACTTGATAAGGGTGAAAAGGTCATTGTAGTTATTCAGCCAACTCCTTTCTCCAATTGCATACAGCTTTGAAAGTCCGTCATTGCAGAAAGCATGTCAAGAAAATTGAAGGTCAGTCTTTGATATCCAAACAATCACGTAGAATATCTATCTCCATCTCCAAAAGTTTTCTTTTCTAATACTTTCATAAAATCAAAAGTAGTTTACTTATTCATTTTCAGGATGATGTATGCACAGGCTACCAAATCACTACTAAAAAGGTTAGCTAAGGCCACCCAATGACCCAAATTTAAATGCTTATTTCGTAACACACACGTATCGATTTGGTTTCGTTCAGCCCAAAATAATGACTTTTACAAAAGGGTAAATTGCATAAAATAATAATGTTTTTACACAAAAATTCGTTCAAGTATGTTTTCTATTCCGTAATGGTCAATTAGAGTCTGGCTTTTGGGTCATTTTTGTTCAGATTAGAACGTATTTGTGTCTTTGTTTGTTCACTGACACTTGCTTCCTATGACCTAAATGAGACAAACGTAACCCAAGACGCATACTTTACTCTAATGTACTAAAAGATATACTTCTGGTGACCAAATCGAAACAAAAGTAAGTACGATGACCTAAGTGACAAATATGTTTTAGTTATTAGTACATTGTTATTTAATGTAATCCAGCCCTTGAAAACAAGATATTTCTTATATAGTTAGCATGAAGAAATTGATACTAAAAAAAAAAAATGGCTGACTTTTAGTTTACCTTTGCATCCTCAGGTTCATGTAATGATATACCCTTATTAAGCCTTATGGAAGACCAAACATTTAAAAGTAACTGCGAAGAGAGGCCTGAGTACTTGTCCTCTATGTAACCAAGATCAATTGAGGAAAGTAGAGTAGATGGAAGGTTCATCTAAAGAAAAGAAACGAAAAAACTCAAGTTATTGTTTAGTTCGCCAACTCTCTTAAAGATAATACTCATAATAGGGAAAAGCCATATATAAACTAGCAATAACACAATATCCATGTTAGCAATTTTCACTTCTTTTGTCTATTTAGATATTTATAAGCTTTTTGACCAGCCTAGGCCTAATTTTTATCATTTTAACTGTTACGATGTACTACATATAAAAGTCATCTTTTTGACCGGCCTGGTCTAAGTATTAGGCATTGACAGGCCGGTCAAATAAGATTATGAGTAACTATCAAACCAGATTGTAAAAAGTTATAACAACCAAAAATAGCTTATCAATCAAAGTTCATTATTACTATAGTGGCAATTGGCAAATGGCAATACCACGTATGAGATAATATAAACTGATTGATATACAAGATTATAGACATGCCTTGGTCAATGAAATGGTCGGGAAAGAAACTCCTAAAAAGAAACCAAGCACAACACTGATAAAAGTTGTTACTATTAACCTCATAGTCCCGTTCGATTGTTTAGAACAACTGCACAAAAAACAGCAATATGACCAAAGGTTTCTAATGCTTTAGACATATATATATAAACATCAAAAAGAAACAAGAAGTCGAGTTCATTACCTGCGGATGGCGGTTCCCGTAATATTAAATAACTCAAAAATAAAATGTACTGTATTTATTTATGTATCTAGTGAACTCAAATGTTGAGTCCCTAGCAACCCACGTCGTGTAGCTTAGCTTATCACAGCAGGTCCAGCCCTGATATCAGGAAAAAATACAAAACATAAAGATACTTGACAAACAAAGAAAGATTTGCACACAAAAATGAAAAATGTACAACATGTATCACTTGAACTGTAAGGCCAGCTCCAACGGTGACTCGCCCGTGGCGTGCATGTTGTCGAGGGCGCCGGTCCTAGATCACCCACGTTGGGAGTCCGACACGCAAGGCCACCGCCTGTGGGAGCGCGGCGAAGGAAGAGAGTGGAGTGGGCCCACGTTCGGTTTTTTTTCCGTTTTGATTGTTATATGCTGATAAGTATTTGCATGTATATGTACTAGTCACGTGTCCGTGCGACGCGACCGTGTGAGGGTGGTGACGACTGCATTAGCGGCGGCTGTGATAGTAGTGTGGTTATTAATGTAAAAGTAATTGATGTAATTAAAAGGGGTTACATGTTTGTGTTTTTAATCATTAAGTGACTGAATAGATAAAGTGACTGAATGGTTAAATAATGTATGTACGTATTAAGTCAATATAGTTGTTTTTTTTATTTATTAAGTCAAAAACAAACATTTTTGATTGCCTTAATGGGATAAGTACTTTTTTATTAAGTGCATTAATATCTAAACAAACATGATCGTAGTGTAGTTATTATAAGGTTGAGAAATACATGTTGTAAATAGTTTCATTAAGGCTATTATAGGTATATTAGGTAAAAATATTTAAATTAGTGAATAAAAGAAAATAATAGTTTTGGTATATGTATATTGTGCGTGTGTAGACTGTGGTTATTTCTTACTGTATTTTTTTTCCCATTTTCCCCCGGCCCGGCCGGGAGACGGCCAAATTCTTACTTGTATTGTTATTTTGTTAATTACCGTATTATTTTTCGCTTTACTTGCTAAACTATTTAAAGCTTTCCTTATCTAAACTATTAAATCTTTGAATAACCATGAAAGATTATATTTAACATAATAATTCATATCCAGTCTATTAATATATTAAAACAACATTGAGGTTTTCTTCAATCAACATATGACAATGATACATGATGTATTTTAAGATAAAAAAGTTTATGAACATAAAAAAAAAGCTATGCTTTGGACTTTAATATAGTGTCTAGAAACATGACCTACTAACTAGATTAAGAAAAATACAACAATAGATTGACTATTATTAGCGTTTTGAAAAAATGTTACAAGTTGATGATTTTGTGAGATTTAATATCTTTAAATAATCTAATAGTAGTTAAGTAGTTATTTGTAAAAACAAATATGAAAACTCACAAAACAAATAAAATGAGCAAAGTAGTTGTTACGAGTTGACATTTTATGAGATTTGATTTTTAAAAATATTTTAATAGTTGACTGAAGTTTTTGTAAAAAGAAATTCATGTAGACTTCATTTAATATTAAGTGATTTGTATTTTATAATTTCAATTTAGTGATTATCTCCTTAGCTTTTTATTGGAATAAATTGAAGTGAAGATTAGCCGTCTAGCTAGTTTGACTATGTTTAAAACGCGAAATTTGTTATCTTCGGAATCAACCATATGTCCATATCGGGTTACCTACCAGACACAACAAAGAACCACACGAGACACCATAGTGCCATACACTCTAGTAGTATTCAAAAAAGTATTATGTTATACTATTTAAAGCTTTTGATGTGGAACATATTTTCGAACATTTCGTCCCGGGCATCGAAATCCTCATAATCAACCATAATGGTAGTAATAGTGAAAATCGAATATGCAGTTAACTGCAAAATTGATAGCTGCAGTCATACACACAGATTAAATGTATGATTGATATATTACAAAAATGCCCCCTGATTTTCAAGGTTACTGCATCAAAAAATGATGCAGTCAACATCATCCAAGCCAAGCCCATAAACTAATAATACATATACAACATTACAAACATTACCTTACATTACAAATATTACTATTTATTTACTGATGATCACAATCATTCAGCAAGTGGAAACACACACACATAAGTGTATATACACATATATATATATATTGCAAGTAAACTAACTAAACTGACCTGAAGGCAGGAAAAGAAAAGAAGTTCAACTATATTATACGAAGTAGGAAGGAAGAATCTTTCGAGAGACAAAAAATTCTTTTGATCATTTTTTATTTGTTGCCTGGGGAGAGGAAGTACTTTAGTAGTGTGTAGCGTATGTGTATGGTGGTCCCCTGTGTATGTATTTTGGGTCGTGACTATAGAGATTTGACGGTCCAAATACATTGTGTTTGGTCCACGTGTCCTGTTTCGTTGTTTTTATACATCAGGATTTTTTTGTCTTTTTCTTATTATATATATTGTCTTTCTTTTGATCTTGTCGTGATTTCTTAATTTCTTTTTCTTATATGGTTTGATTATTATATGTATCTTTGTATTTATAAACTCTTCCCACTTTGCTATGTCGACAAAACAAAGTTATGTCGATAAAATAAGATATTTTTTCTTTTATTTTATGCAATTTCAAACTAATATATTATATAAAATTTGAATAGCTAGTATTCTTTGTAGTATTAATTCAAGTATAAGTAAGATACTAAGATGTCTATTTGAGGTTTTAAGATAAAAACTTTTAAATGCTAACTTTATACTTTAGATCTCATTAATTTCTACATGTTTTTCGTCTCTCCTTATTTTCTAATTTCAATTATATTTATTAAATCCCAAGAAACCATTATGACCTAGATAATTACTACTCTATACAACTGCAAAATCCAATTATTAAAAGTTGCATGTATACATCTGAAAATCATATCTATTAAGAATTCACCTCAAAAAGAAGAAATCTTCTATCATTGTTAACACATTAAGGCGAGCCTTGATCAATATAATGAATATGAAGAAAACCTTGATCACTACACGCCCTTCTACTTTACGTGTAATGGGTTTCTGGTGTGAAATCTATATTATTATATTACGAGAGAAAGGTACCCGCGCGTTGCGGCGGTGATGGAGGTGATGGCGGGGTGGTGATGTAATGGCGGTGGCGACGGTGGCGGTGATGGGGTGATCTACCTGACGGACTCCGCCCTTAGCCGTACGGGCTCCCCTCGGATTTAAAAATTCGTCGAAAGTATATCGAATGACCCCTCTAATGAAAGAACATGAAATTTTAAGAACACATATAATTTTTATAATTTATCGATGTACGGTTTTTTAGATAAAAGATTTTGAATGAATTAGATGAATAAAATGATTTATGGAAGAAATAAAAAAAATGAGTGGTTGAGATTTGAGGAGAAAGAAAATGTATTATAGTTATTTTGGATAAATATAAAATAGATAGAAGAGACATTTTGGGAAAGTAAATGTTGAAACTTAAAATTTTAGACAGGGACTATTTGCTATATAATATAGTATAGATAAAGCAAATCCACTTTTCATTTTCAACATTGAACTTAAAAATTTCAATATTGATTTTCAGTTTCAACAATGTATACATTCTAATGCATGATGTACCATACATCATAGCCACATTACATCAATAACTTCCACGGCTCACCGGCGCCATCGCCACCACCACCAATCTCCGCTGCCACCTCCGCCGCTACCGCCGCTCGCCACCACCACCTGTCACCGCCACCACCGCCGCCGCCATTACATCACCACCACCGCCGCCACCGCCGCAACGCGCGGATACCTTTCTCTCGTTAATCTTAAAACAAAAAACTTGACACATCACCCCTTAATTGGTAGTTCTTGTCTTTACATAGCTAGGTTCAAAAAGATATCACCACAAACTGTTGAAGATGTGTCTTGTTAAAAAATATGTTTAGATGAATAGCATGAAAATTCTTCCAAAATAATTCATCATGACAAATTGGTGATGTGAAGAAATATGTATAGATTTTATAGTTTGCAACTAGTGGTGATGTGAAGATATATGTATAGATTTTATATAGTTTGCGACTAGCATTACTACAATTTTTTTGAACTCCCATTTAAAACCGGTATGATTGAAAACCGTTTCAATGTAGGACCTAAATGGTACGGTATTCATAGTTTCATACCACAAACTTAGGAGCGAGCATTCATTATAATGAACTTTTTGCCACCACGAAGCAGGTAAAACACGGATACGCAACTTTAAAACACACCGAAACTTGTTAACTGGGAACTTGTAGACAAACATTGTATACATACTCTGCTCCGCGTTCTCCACCTTTCTACGCTATTACAAATGCTTCACTCACATACACTCTTAACATTCGCAAAAGATCTAATACAATACAACATTTGCACAACATAAGTCAATATTCCTAGTTAAGCAAGTTTTAACCCCCCAAAGGAACAACATTTCCATAGAAAGATTCCAACTTTAGCTTACTACTTTCACATCAATGAATCTTACACAATCAGATTATTATCTTTCCTAGAGATAATTCCCAGATAGACGCGCGGATATACAACGTATAATTGCTCTTGATCACTGGAAAGAGGGTTGGCTACTTCACATAATCTGGAAACCTTATATGTAGTCTTTTCTCGAGCTTCAACCTAATAAATCATATCCCTAAGAATCAAAAACACCAGTTTCATAATACCAATTTTAAATTTCCCTTTAAAACGCAAACTTTTTTCTCCTCGTTAGGGCTAATGCATGAAACAAAATTTTTGTTTTTCATCCATTTACGTTCATGAAAATGCGATAGTTTTTTCAATGAAGTTTGCTTATGTTTGTTATTTCTATGTGAACCAGTACCAAAAAATCAAGAGTTAATGACATAAATCGTCCCTGTGGTTTACCTAAATAGTCACCTTTCGTCCTTTAAAATTCAAAACCTCAAGGACAGTCCTTTATAGGAGGATAAGGATCACGTTTGGTCCTTTGACTATTTGACTGTCAACTTCTCTCCGTTAAACCCCTCACGTGCCTCCCACGTGAGGGGTACTCCAGTAATTTGCCACCCTAAAGGACGATACGTGACTATTTAGGTAAACCACAGGGATGATTTATGTCATTAACTCTTAGCTCAATTTTATTTCTCTTCTCTCCCATCCATAACCCAATAACCAAAATTCAAGACTCATCTTCTTAGTTTCTCCCTCTACACATACTTACATCATCTTCTTTCTTTTCACACCCACCACACCACCCACCCACCTCCGCCGGTCAACCCTTTCCGTCGGAATCTCTTTCTCCGACCACCTACCTTAGTGAGCTACCTCCGCCAGCCACCCATCGATTCTCTTTTTTTTTATATTTCTTCATCTTCATTTTCCAGCAATCATTACTCTATTTTGATGGCTGCGCCCCCTTCTCCGGCCACTATCTTCGCCGGTCAACCCTTTCCGTCGGAATCTCTTTCTCCGACCACCTACCTTAGTGAGCTACCTCCGCCAGCCACCCATCGATTCTCTTTTTTTGTTTTTTAATAAAGATCTGTGGTGGTTGTTGGTCGGAGATCTACAAGATTTTGTTGGGTGATGTTAGATGATTTTGGTTTTTTATAAAATAAACTAGCATATGACTCGATCTCGTTTATATCTTCTTGAAGATCTTCTTCTTGTTTTATCTTATTACTTTTAGATCTATTAATGGTTGGTGGTGCGGTGATGGCCAGCGGTGGTGTAGTGGGTTGTGGCTGTGGTATTACGGTGGTTGGTGTTCCTGCAATGGCGGACGGCAGGCAGTGGTGGTGGTCGGCCGGAATTGTAAGGGATTCAATAAAATGATATGGATATATGTAATTGTATATGTATATGTTTCCATCTATATTTGACTGGGTATATATATATATATGTATGATATATATATATATATTAGATTTGTTTTTATATTATATATATATTATATTAGATTATATATATATATATATATATATATATATATATATATATATATATATATATATATATATATATATATATATATATATATATATATATATATATATATATATATATATATATATATATATATATATATATATATATATATATATATATATATATATATATATATATATATATATATATATATATATATATATATATATATATATATATATATATATATATATATATATATATATATATATATATATATATATATATATATATATATATATATATATATATATATATATATATATATATATATATATATATATATATATATATATATATATATATATATATATATATATATATATATATATATATATATATATATATATATATATATATATATATATATATATATATATATATATATATATATATATATATATATATATATATATATATATATATATATATATATATATATATATATATATATATATATATATATATATATATATATATATATATATATATATATATATATATATATATATATATATATATATATATATATATATATATATATATATATATATATATATATATATATATATATATATATATATATATATATATATATATATATATATATATATATATATATATATATATATATATATATATATATATATATATATATATATATATATATATATATATATATATATATATATATATATATATATATATATATATATATATATATATATATATATATATATATATATATATATATATATATATATATATATATATATATATATATATATATATATATATATATATATATATATATATATATATATATATATATATATATATATATATATATATATATATATATATATATATATATATATATATATATATATATATATATATATATATATATATATATATATATATATATATATATATATATATATATATATATATATATATATATATATATATATATATATATATATATATATATATATATATATATATATATATATATATATATATATATATATATATATATATATATATATATATATATATATATATATATATATATATATATATATATATATATATATATATATATATATATATATATATATATATATATATATATAAATTAATGCATTTAAAACTAATCTAATAATAATATATATATTATATATTATATATTATTATTATATATATATATGAGTTAATGACATAAATCGTCCTTGTGGTTTACCTAAATAGTCACCTTTCGTCCTTTAAAATTAAAAACCTCAAGAACAGTCCTTTATGGGTGGCAAATTACTGGAGTACCCCTCACGTGGGTGTCACGTGGGGGGTTTAACGGAGACCACTTGACGGTCAAATAGTCAAAGGACCGAACATGATCCTTATCCACCTATAAAGGACTGTCCTTGAGGTTTTGAATTTTAAAGGACAAAAGGTGACTATTTAGGTAAACCACAGGGACGATTTATGTCATTAACTCAAAAATCAATCGTGTAAAATCCTACAACTTCGCATCGTACACTCATGATTCGATTACTTAAGCTGTTAAGGTACATAGTATCCTAAATTCATAATATAGTTCTGTCAAATACTCCATACTTAAAATCGCAATATATGGCTCCTTCAAACTGGCAAGAAAAAAGATGAATTAAATGACCTGGAAGTTTACACTCAGTATAATGATGCTTTGTGGCATAAGATAAGACACAGGTATATACGAGTATATTTAGAGATAAATCTTTAACATCGTATTTAACTTTAATACAAAAAGATTTGGAACAAATACAACTCCCCTAACTGCTTGCAGACTAAGTTTGATGCATTCAATTGGCCTTCAGGTATGCTCTTTCTGCTAAGTTCATCCGCATTTGAAATGTTGTCCATTCTTTCTTGCATCTCTCTCTCACCTGTTGACAAATCAATTGAAATCGGTAAAAAAACATCATTGTAATATGCAAATGTTTTGAGAAAAGAGGAAGTCGTGTGCTTGATCATACCCCTTCCCATGCTGCCTTTCCATTCTCGGCCTTTCCCTAAAAAAGGAAACAACATATGACAAATGGGGACTTAATATCAAACATTTGATATTTGGACTGAAATTAACTCTCACCTGGTTCCCAAGTGAAGGAACAGTTTGATGAACAACCCACTGTGCATCTACAACTCCTATTTTCTCATGCGCGGGCTGTTTCAAGAAAGTAAATGTTCATACTTTTAGCCTATAGATATAATGATTTATTGTACTTAGAAATGGGAACATAGAGTAATTTACACGTCTCACCTCCACACATCTTCTAAGAGCAAAATCAAGACCCCATCCATGGACCAAGTCATTCTGCAAATAATGACAGGGTGAATAATAATACCAAAAAAGAAGGAAAAGGAGAATAAAATAAAGAATACAAGTAGTGAATATCTATAGCATAAGAGATGTAAACCTGGATCATATGCCAAACACAACGCCAAGCGCTTCGTGAGAAAACAGGAGCCATTATCTCAATAAATCTGAATCAGTTTATAAGATATGTTTAGTTTTTCAAGTAACACATTTCTATCCATTCAGATGTAAAGCAGAAAACATACGCTGCACATGGTGGTAGATGTGGATCAGCGCACCACCCATCTCTTTCCTCAGCTTCTCTGGGAATGCAAAAATGTTTCATACCAAAAACCTTAGTAAAAAAAGGCAAATGGGTGGGAACCCTCTGGTCCCATGTACCGTCTTGGTACCCAGAGCGCACACCGCATAAAACTCATGCCCAGTGACTCACCATTCTCACACATGGGTCACAAGATATAGTTTCTCCACTTGCCTTTGGCAAGATTTGAACCTGTGACTTACAGCCTTCATCTGTGGGCCCATGTGGTCACACGGTGGCGGTACCAGTTGATCTATGATCAATTGGTACTTCGTATCTAATAACACATATAGTTATTTTAACAAGTAAGCATAAGTTTTGTTACTTACTTGTGCACTTCGCTATCATTTTGTTTCCTTGTCATTTGCCATGTTAGTCCGCTATTTGCTGATAAACCCGGTTGGGAAATTTCTAAACCATGCTTCTTGACCAGGCTTATGTACCTGTATATCATAGGCTAAATTATAAAAACTCCAACAGGATCAACCTTCCACTTGGGTACATAACTTTAAACCTTTACCTTTCAGCATCAAAGTCCTCCAATCCAAGATCCTCATCCCAGATGAATATATAGTCATAAGATGCCAGTATGTCAGGATGCAAAAATCGTTTTGCATACCACCTAACACAGATTTTCCATTGTTTTATTTCAGAATAGTTGATCTATCAAATACTTCAAGGGACAACTTTATTTGGAATGTACTAAACTTTACACCTTTTGTTATTGTAAGTATCATACTTAAAAGCTTCCTTTTTATGTATTAAACCTCAAAAACTTGCTTTTGTCTGTACCCTATGATCTCTTCCCCAGGTCATTCGTTATTTTATAACGTTGTAGACATATACACTGCCATGTCATCATGAGTGGTGCCATGTCACCGGTTTACATATTATATGAGGTTAGATGCATACAATAGATATATTTGAAAGTTCTATACAACTTTTTGTTTGCAAAATACTATAGGAAAAACTGTAGAGTTCCACACATTCTGAGATAATTTGCTCATACTTCAGGGTAATATAATTCAAGATAAGTCAGCCTAATATGTGCTAAAAAGCAAAAAGAGTTATTTACATTGTATAGAGGCAGAAAAATGGGCGGTTGAGGCAGGTTGGGTAACGGGTGGAACAATCAATTTTTGGTAGGGGTCAGATTGACCCAAAACAATTTCTGCCCAAGAACTTAATTTTTCATAACTAATTAGGGTGTCAACCATGATTAGAGATGAACAAACATGGCCTAAGTGCCTAACCCATTAGACATGAGCATATATAGCCTAACCCATTCATAAGTAGACCACTAGCATTCCAATTGTAGCTTTGCAAAGATTACCATTTAGTTTGTTTCGGAACACTGACATGTATAGCCCTCGTTGACCATTCAAATTCATTCCATTCAGTTGTCCGACCATCGTAATGAAACAGCATAATGGAGAAGTTTTCTGAGAACTGATGATGCTAGGAATTAGATAGATTCACACACATAAACAAAAAGCACATCATTGACCATCACCGAACCTTCTTCACTGCTTTATCAATGTTGTCCTTCTGCTCATAACCAACTGTAAATGTTACAAGGTACCTTTGTTTGATAGTCAAGTCCTGCAAGTTTCACCATATCAAATACTTACCCAAGACAAACTAGGTTCTTATAGATAGCAGGTACATAACAAAGAAATAACAGAAGATACCTCAGCAGGCCTACCATACAATCTGCGGAGGTACAGATCAGACTCGGATGTAACTATACCTGGGGGCAGCCTTTCAGCACCTCGAGGATTTGTTGGAACCCATATCTGCATTCCACATGAAGAGGATCATGGAAAGGAGACAATTAAGAGAAAACACATAAGCATGTATCACTTAATAAGTTAAAAGGCCATTATTGTTATTCAGCCAACTCCTTTCTCCAATAGCATACTTGGAACGGAGTCCCTCGTTGCAGGAAAAAAGTCAAGAAAATTGAAGGTCCATCGTTGATATTCAAACAAGTACTTCCAATATGTAGCTCCATCTCCAAAAAAATTCTATTCTAATACTTTCATAAAATCAATTGTAGTTTACTTTTTCATTTTCAGGTGATGTATGCATTGGCTACCGAATTATTAAAATGATTAGCTAAGGCCACCCGAATTTCAAATATTTATTTCGTAACACTCAAGTATCAATTTGGTTTCATTCAGCTCAAAATAATGTCTTTTACAAAATGGTAAATTGCATTAACTAGCAATGTTCTTACACAAAATTTTGTTCAAACATGTTTTCTATCACTTAATAGTCATCTAGAGTCTGTCTTTTGGGTCATTTTTGTTCAGATTAGAATATATTTTGGCCCATTAGGGTTAAGTATGCTTCTTGGGTTATATTTATTCCATTTTGGTTATAAAAATATAAAATGCAAGTGTCTTCTTTGTGCTATAAAGTGAACAAAAAAAGATAGAAAGTTAGAATGTCTTTGTTTGTTCACTTTATAGCACATCAAAGAGGACACTTGCGTCCTATGACCAGAATGAGACAAAAATAGCCCAAGAAACATACTTTACCCTAATAGACCAAAATATATACTTCTAGTGACCTAATCGAACAAACGTAAGTACAATGACCTAACTCCTATGTAGAAAATATGTTTTAGTTATTAGTACATTGTTATTTAATGTAATCCAGCCCTTGAAAACAAGATATTTCTTATATAGTTAGCATGAAGAAATTGATACTAAAAAATGGCTGACTTTTAGTTTATTACCCCCTCGGCCCTCTCAACTGAAACACATTTCCACACACAAGAAGAAGAAGAAGAATGGTGGCAAACAAAACGGAATAAGAAGTTTACCTTTGCATCCTCAGGTTCATGTAATGATATACCCTTATTAAGCCTTATGGAAGACCAAACATTTAAAAGTAACTGCGAAGAGAGGCCTGAGTACTTGTCCTCTATGTAACCAAGATCAATTGAGGAAAGTAGAGTAGATGGAAGGTTCATCTAAAGAAAAGAACCAAAAAACTCAACTTACGGTTTCGTTTGCAAACTCCCCCATAGATAATAGGGAAAATGCCATAGAGCCTAGCAATGAACTTTTACCACGATATCCATGTTAGTAGTTATCACTTCTTTTGTCTATTTTAGATATTATTAAGTTTTTTGACCGGCCTAGGCCTAATTTTTATCGTTTTAACCGTTACAATGTACTACATATAAAAGTTATCTATTTGACCGGCCTGGCCTAGGTATTAGGCATTGACAAGCCGGTCAAATAAAATTATACTCGTAACTATCTAACCGGGTCGTAAAAAAGTTATAACAACCAAAAATGGATAATGTATCAAAGTTCATTGTTATTACATGGCAATACCACGAGATGATGAAAACTGACTGATACAAGATTTCAGACATGCCTTGGTCAATGAAATTGTCGGGAACGATACTCCTAAAAAGAAACCAAGCACAACACTGATAAAAGTTGTTACTATTAACCTCATAGTCTCGTTCGATTGTCTAGAACTGCATGGAAAAACAGCATTCAACAACAATGATCAAAATATTACCAAGGGTTTTAAATTCTTCAGACCTAAAAACATCAAAAAGAAACAAGAACACGAGTTGATCAGTACCTGCGAATGGCGGTTCCCATAGTAATAATATTTTTTTCTGAACTGGATGATTTAAATAACTCGATATAAGATGTACAATATAATTTATATATGTATCTAGTGAACTCAAAATCCTAGTCCCTGGCAACCCAAATAGTGTAGCTTAGCAGGTCCAACCCTGATATCAGAAAAAGAAATAAAAAAAATAAGGGTAAATTACATTAATCATACCTGAGGTTTGATCGAAACTACACTGGTCATACCTACAATTTAAAAATTACGCGAGACATACCCATCGTTGTCAAAAACTTACACTGGCCATACCTATCGCTGACGGTCGTCTATTTGGTCGTTAAGTCAAGTCACGTGCCGTGCATGTGAGGTATCAAAACCGTAATTTCGTGTATACTTCAGGTATCATCCATGTAATTTACCCTAATAAAAAATTATTAAGATATTTATATTTATATTTCATTTATTAAAGTAGGTAGATATTCTATATTAAAATTCACATATATATACATATATTTATTTTTTTTAAAAACCTGTTTCAAAATAAAAAATAAAAAATTTATGAAAGGATGTCATCAAACGATACAGGTTTAGGCTTAGAAACTCTAAGGTCAGACTAACGACTAACCCTAGAACTTCAAACCCAAAATGCTACAGATTGTTAATCTGAGGTATATTCCAAAACCGTGACGAGTCTTCGACTTTGCTTTACCCCTCTAATATGAGGGGGATGTCATCAAACCATACGAAAAAATTATATTGCTTTCTTAATTTTTTTTTTCTTTTGTATCTTTTTAAATAGGTTTCTATTAAAAAGAATAAATTATAAAAAATAAAATAAAATAATAATAAAAATAATATAAAAGTTAAAATTTTATTGGTTTTCATGGTTCTCATCCTTGTTATATTCACTATACACATATAACAAAATAATAATGACATATATAATAATAAATGCATTCTTGTATCAACTATTTTTCTCGATATACTTTTCATTAAGAACAAAAATTATTTTTTCATAATAAATTTCATATCTACCCAACTTAATAACTGAAGTATAAATAAAACTCTAAAATTCTTAATAATTATTTTTATGGTGAATTACAAGTATAATACCTGAAGTATGCACGAAATTACGGTTTTGATACCTCACATGCACAACACGTGACTTGACTTAACGGCCAAATAGACGACCGTCAGTGATAGGTATGGTCAGTGTAAGTTTTTGACAACGATGGGTATGTTCTCGCGTAATTTTTAAATTGTAGGTATGACCAGTGTAGTTTCGAACAAACCTCGGGTATGATTTTTGTAATTTACCCAAAAAATAATTAAAGATAAAACAACATAAAGATTTGCATACAAAAATGTATCACTTTAATTGTAACTGATCATTTTTCAATAAGTTGTATTTGTAATGGTGAAAAAGTTCACTAAATCTATCTAGTCTATACACTACAGGTACGTATATATATAGATCCGGCCATTTATTTCTATATATTTTCTACTTTTTATATATATATATATATATATATATATATATATATATATATATATATATATATATATATATATATATATATATATATATATATATATATATATATATATATATATATATATATATATATATATATATATATATATATATATATATATATATATATATATATATATATATATATATATATATATATATATATATATATATATATATATATATATATATATATATATATATATATATATATATATATATATATATATATATATATATATATATATATATATATATATATATATATATATATATATATATATATATATATATATATATATATATATAGTTCAACGGTGTATTAACGAAGTAGGAAGGAAGAATCTTTCGAGAGACAAAAAATTCTTTTGATCATTTTTTATTTGTTGCCTGGGGAGAGGAAGTACTTTAGTAGTGTGTAGCGTATGTGTATGGTGGTCCACTATGTATGTATTTTGTATCGGAACTATAAAGATCTGACGGTCCAAATACTTTATGTTTGGTCCACGTGTATCTAGTGATGGCTGTTGCGACGACGTAGTATATATTTTTTATTCAATAAACACTTCAACACTTTGCTATGGCGACAAAACACGTAGTAATTTTTTTACTTTTCTTACTAGCTTCCCACCTGTTCTTTTGTTACTTATGCGGATTATGAACTTATGATATTCGATAAAATCGCCTTTTTAGGTTATTTGAAAATATTTTTTTTTTTGAATAATTAGTACTCTTTAATTTACAGGGTTATTTTAGATGTTTAATTTAGTTATTTGAGTTTTTAATATGAAGAATTTTAAACTTATAATTTAACCTTATTAATTTATGTCGGCTTTTATTTTTTACTGTTGAGTTCATTGAACTTTACGTCATTATTGGATCCTGATAAACCCTTGTGAGCTAGATTAGCAGGGACGACTTCAGCGACGTTTGATTAGTTGGATAATCCAAATCAAGGTTTTCTAATTTTTGTGAAACATAAATTAATACTCTCTCTGTCCCGTATTAAATGTCATAGTTTGACTTTTTGAGTCTTTTTCTTTCGATTTTGACCGTAAATATTTTTGTTTGTGCTATATAACACTTGATATAACATATATGAATTGATTGAGTTTTAAATGTACTTTCATTGATATAACTTTCATCAACTAATATATAACTCAAACAAATATATTTACAGTCAAAATCGGAAAAAAAAAAACTTGACCAATCAAAATAGGACAATTAAAATGGGACGGAGGGAGTAACATTTACCCATAATCCACGTAACATTTATAAATTTATATATCATAGAGTTTGGATGAAAAGATCAGAGTTAAAATCGTAACAATGTTATATTATTGATGAAAAGATCAGAGTTAAAATCGTGGCAATGTTATATTTATTAGCTCAGAAGTATAAATATAACTTTGTTTATTATTGTCCTCTCATATTCTTTTATTTATTATGTGGCCTTTCTTTATCCACGTATGTATCTATATATATGTATTCACATTGTTGAGTGAATGATATAGAAAATCAATTTGTCACATGGTATAGATCCTATTGGTTCTTTTCTTCTCCCCACCCATTCCTCTTCCCTCTTATCTTTTTACTGTTCATCTTCTTCTCTCTTTACCCTCCCTCCCATGGCTTCATCATCGATGGATCAAACCTTCCCTCTCAACACTCTTAGGGGGTGTTTGGTTCATGGAATTCCTAGGAATTCAAAGGAATTGGAATTTAAAACTTTCATATTCAATTACTTTAAATTCCAATTCCCTTGTCAGATTCCAATTCCATCCAAAACATTCTGCGAACCAAACTGCCCCTAATTTTCTATACCTACTTTTATTGTCATTCTTGAATCGAATGAAAATATTGATCCAACAATTTAAACATAACTCAATAATAATAATAAGCAATAATAATAATCTTAAGTATAACAATAATAATAATAATAACAATAATAATAATAACAATAATAATAATAACAATAATAATAATAATAATAATAAGCAATAATAATAATAATAACAATAATAAACATAACTCAATAATAATAATAAGCAATAATAATAATCTTAAGTATAACAACCTATTTCAAAACCAACCATCAAATCCCAACC
The DNA here is from genome assembly GCA_034093135.1 of Erigeron breviscapus. Taxonomy (NCBI): domain Eukaryota; kingdom Viridiplantae; phylum Streptophyta; class Magnoliopsida; order Asterales; family Asteraceae; genus Erigeron; species Erigeron breviscapus. The sequence continues at coordinate 278,952,464 of CM067167.1, forward strand.
TAAAAATGTGCGTGGTTAAGACTGACGTGAGTGACCCCATAGTAGCGACGACAACAATGATAATTATATCATGAAAATTAAGTTTATTACTCTTAACTATTAAAAATTCACTTAAGTTTATTAACTATAAAAATTAAAAATTCACTTAAATCTATTAACTTAAAATTAAAAATTCACTTAAGTTTATTAACTATAAAAATTAAAAATTCACTTAAGTTTATTAACTATAAAAATTAAAAATTCACTTAAGTTTATTAACTATAAAAATTAAAAATTCACTTAAGTTTATTAACTATAAAAATTAAAAATTCACTTAAGTTTATTAACTATAAAAATTAAAAATTCACTTAAGTTTATTAACTATAAAAATTAAAAATTCACTTAATTATTAACTATAAAAATTAAAAATTTTATTTTATTTTCTTTTTAATTGAATTAAACAATTTAATATAAAAACTTAATATTTATTAAAAATGTAACATTAGTATGAAATTATATTTAATAATAAAAATTAGTGTTTATATCTAAAACTTTCAAACTAGAATAATAATTTTGTAAACAAATGAAAGTTCAGGGACTAAAATGAAATATAAAAATTAAAATATTGATTTTAAAAGCAAAAAACCACATCCAATCCACCCAACACCTTCTTCTACATATACTGCTACTACTGCTATGAACATGCATATATATATAATACTTGCAATATATATATAATACCTGCAATTTTATTTTTTTTAATCTCAAAACAGTTCAAAATTCAAGTAGGCCCCATTCACACAGTTGCTCTTTTTTCTCTTTTTTTTTTTTTTTTTTTTTTTTTTTTTTTTTTTTTTTTTTTTTTTTTTTTTTTTTTTTTTTTTTTTTTTTTTTTTTTTTTTTTTTTTTTTTTTTTTTTTTTTTTTTTTTTTTTTTTTTTTTTTTTTTTTTTTTTTTTTTTTTTTTTTTTTTTTTTTTTTTTTTTTTTTTTTTTTTTTTTTTTTTTTTTTTTCTTTTTTAAATTGAATTAAACAATTTAATATAAAAACTTAATATTTTATTGTAATTATATTATAAAAAGTGTTACTAAGGTTAATATTGTCATTTGGCATAGTTTATATTCAAAATCTTTTAATTGAATTCCATTGAATTCTGTCAACCAAACACATGATAAATTTTAAAACTTTCAGATTCCAATTCCTTTAAATTCCAATTCCCTTGTCAGATTCCAATTCCATCCAAAACATTCTGCGAACCAAACTGCCCCTAATTTTCTATACCTACTTTTATTGTCATTCTTGAATCGAATGAAAATATTGATCCAACAATTTAAACATAACTCAATAATAATAATAAGCAATAATAATAATCTTAAGTATAACAACCTATTTCAAAACCAACCATCAAATCCCAACCTAAAAATGTGCGTGGTTAAGACTGACGTGAGTGACCCCATAGTAGCGACGACAACAATGATAATTATATCATGAAAATTAAGTTTATTACTCTTAACTATTAAAAATTCACTTAAGCTTATTAACTATAAAAATTAAAAATTCACTTATAATCTAACGAGTTCAACTAATAGTGCATTCGTTCTTTGCTAAAATATCAAGACCCGTAAGAAAGCGCGATTAAAAAACTATCACGGTCAGCACAGCCTGACAAATTGACAAAATGCTAGTTTAATGATTGGCCAAATGAATTGAAAACTCTGGAATTTCAAAATCCGTGTACAACTATCAAAAGTATATATTCAGCCAACCGCCGCCGGCGTCCACAAAACAAACAAAGAAGTTCCCTTTGATCAATGGATTCAAATACTGGCCATATCAGCCGAGATCTCGGGATCGAAATCGGGATCGGCTAGTCAAGGATACGATTCGGAAGAAATCGGTTAATGCCATGGTATCGGGTCAACCATGGTAAATCGGTCAAATATCGGGAAAACCGGTCAAATATCGGTCGGATCGGTCAAATATCGGTCAATGTCAACATAAGTCAAACTTTTATTACTTTTTAGACAATTATGTTTATGTTTGAAGAATTATGTTAATGTCTTTAGACAATTATGATTAAGTTTGAAGTTCTTAGATATTTTTTTAATTTGCTAATACATATAATTTCATAAAATTTTATTTTTATATATAAATTACCCAATCCGATATCTCCGATTTTTCAAAAAATCATGTCTCCCACCTTGCCGATCCCGATCCACGAGTATTATTTACAAAACTATTTTACATTTGTATTATACTGTCAAGATCCTTGAAAACAACAAACATGACTTTTATTTCTTTTAAAAGTCTGATACTTGGTTTGTATTGACTATACAGTCCACTAACTCCGACTAATCTTAATGATTAGAGTCTATCATTGTTTCTTGAATGCATAAATGCTACTGTTAGTTTTAACTACCATTATTTATATAGAAAAACGACACCATATTGAAGATCGACCCAAAACGAGCCGGAGAACAAACAAACTGAAGTGAACCAAAATCGAATAGTGGGTGCTCTTAGACATTCCTAGTAATATTCATTGGATAATATACAATTAGAATTGACATTCTTTCATAAATCATCATGTTGAAATTTATACGAAAGTAAAAGATATATAATGTAACATTCATAAAGTCATTATCATCTTCAGAATGAATATTGAGTATCAATAGGTGACCCAAATAATAGCAATTTTTTTTTGAATAAATAATGTATGGCTCGCTTAGTAATGGATGAAATATCTTTGTTACAAATAGTATAAGATTTCGAGTTCAAGTTTGAACACCCTTATAGACACATTTAATCCACGTTATAAGTAGTAAGCTAGTTGTGTGTTATATATGGAAATGAGCTTAATTCAAGGTGTAATGGAGGATTTAGGTTAGTGTGTGAAAAGTGTGTTTGTGTGTGAATGGGAGGTTGAAGATGATAGGGAGGAGAGAGAAAGTAATTAAGTGTGTTTATTATGGCAAGGGTTAATTACAAGGTTAATTACAAGGGGTATTTATATCCTAAACATTACAAGTTTCATCTAAACCCCTTGTACTTTAACAACTTAACACAAGTAACTATATTTACAATTAAACACCATTTTATATTTCTAACAATCTCCCCCTTGGTGTTGAATTGTAAATGTTGCATCGTCTTCGGTCTTTAAATAACATGATGAGCCCATTTGTTGAAAATCTTCAATGTTGATTGGACTTTGAAGCTTTCTCATTGTCTTCAACGTCTTGTATCAACCTTGACTTTGAATCTTCTCAACAAACAAATATTCTTGACGATGACTTTCTAAGACTTGAACTTCTCTTGCAACTTTGAATACTTTGGAAGCATCTTTGAAATCTTTATAGCTTTTGAGCTTTCACAACTTGAACTTTTGAGTGTTGATTTCAACTTGATGTTCTTTGAGAAGTAACTTCAAACTTTGAGTAGCATGCGGAAGCTTGGTTTTGACTTTGAATTCTTTGAATTCTTTTGGATGCGGAAGCTTGATAATCTTTGAATTCTTTTGGCTTTGCGGAAGCTTGGTTTTGACTTTGAATTCTTTTGGATGCGGAAGCTTGGTTTTGACTTTGAATTCTTTTGGATGCGGAAGCTTGGTTTTGACTTTGAATTCTTTTGGATGCGGAAGCTTGGTTTTGCACTTTGATTCTTTGATCAATTAACATTTGCTCCCCCTCAATCAAACAACTATCTGTGAGCAAATTATTCAATAATAAATCTTTAATCTCTTGCTCCCCCTCGAACAAACAATCATTTCGGAGCATATTTAACGAATCATGAGTTTACTCTTGCTCCCCCTCAAATTAACAATCTCTTCAAGCTATGAATCTTCTCAAGACATTAAACAAACTTAGCTATCATAAGTATCAACAAACGAACAATCTCCATTCAATCTCAAACTCTTCTAATCATCAAACAATGGTCAAATTTCCAATAAATCTTTCAAATATCGACCATGTACATCATCTTGAATATACTCGATCTTGAATCAATCCTTTAACTTTCTCGAAACAATCTCTCAACTTGGCACGATAATTATTCACTCTCTTCACCTAAACTAACGATCCTTTGAACAACCAAACACTATGAATTATCCTCAATCAAATTCTATCAATCAAATTCTACTTATATCCTTGAAATCTATCTATCAATCATTTAATCATTTCTCCCCCTTATGATGAATATGTGAAACGTGTTCATCATACAATAATGATTGATGGCATAAATGGTAGATGCAAACAAACAACAAGCAAGCAAAGTAACCCAACCCAATTCCCAATTCCCAATGAACCTATTGGTGAACTAGAATGTAAGGTTGCGGTTTTGGAAAAAGATTTTAATAGGGTGTTTGTGTTCTTTGTGTTTGTGTGAAGAGAAATGAAATCCGGATAAAAATGATCCGTTAACACAACCAAAAATCAAAAGGATTAATGGTGTGGCCTAAAAATACGATAACTATTTTTAGGACTTCCCATTATCATTGAGAAATGCACAAAGCTTATCTCTAAATGGTTCGGTCTATGGCTTTTCAACCGATAGATTGCTTTAAAGAATGTAATTCATGGTCAGTGTCACAAAGGCATTCGATAACCATGTCTTACTATCCTCAAAGACTTTTGGGAAAATAACTCCGAGGTCACATAGACTTCTCGTTTACTCAACAAATTCATAAAATGAAAATGTGAGACCTACGTTCAATGTTGGAAAAGATGTTAGCATTGGTAGGATTTCCATTCGATCATCGTGGAATATCAAAAATATGATATCACTACGAATGTTCCGGCAATATCACAAAGATATACAATGTCACAAAGACATATAAAGACTCTATGTATCCTAGTCAAATGAAAGAATATTTCAAGTACGCTCTAGACTCAATAGTGATCAAATGAAGTCGGGGACCGGAGCAGAGTGTCTCCCTTTTTCAATATCAACATCTTCCAAATGAAGAGTCGATAGAAATGTGAAAATCTCCGTGAGAATAAAACAAGCATTTGTTAAGAAATACTTGAGTGGTTAGGAAAAGATGTGCATTGCTTCACTGGGTCCATGAAGTCTTCTTCAATATCGAGAAATCAACAAATAAAATCTGATAGAAACGTGTTGACCCGGCTTTTTCAGAATTTTGGGGAGGGCTTTTGTTTCTTTTAGCCCTTTCTCACATCATTTCACCGTAACCTCTCACTTTTCGACTACTCCCTCATGTCCTATTTGCACAAACATCATCACGCTCAAAGACCCTCACAATCTAAAATTGAGAATTTAACTCCGGGGTTAGATCCCATCGGCGATGACAAGATCATGGAGTTTTTATGAGTGGCCTAAACTCTCATGTGCAAATCTAACACCGAACTTCTTTGAATATGATCGAAAATGGTTTTAAAATCTTCCAAAGTGTTTTAAGATAGAAAATGAGTTTAAACACTTGGAAGTTTTGGTTTTATAAACAAACTCCCCCTAAATATATGCATGATATGAACAAAGTTTTTGCATATAAAGGGTGAGTAAAGAGTTTGAAAGTTGCTCACAAACATTAAAAATGAGACAACAAAGGCAGTACACAAAGGCGTTCGATGCCTTGCATCTCATCCTAATACTTTGTGAGTAACTAAAAGAAAAAGTAAGAAAATAAAAAATTGATGAAAAGATAAAATCTTTTTGGATTTTTCAAAAATAAGAAAATGAAAATCTTTTTGGATTTTTCTAAAATGAAGAAATTACAAATCTTTTTGGATTTTTCAAAAATAAGAAAATGAAAATCTTTTTGGATTTTTCAAAAATAAGAAAATGAAAATCTTTTTGGATTTTTCAAAAATAAGAAAATGAAAATCTTTTTGGATTTTTCAAAAATAAGAAAATGAAAATCTTTTTGGATTTTTCAAAAATAAGAAAATGAAAATCTTTTTGGATTTTTCAAAAATAAGAAAATGAAAATCTTTTTGGATTTTTCAAAAATAAGAAAATGAAAATCTTTTTGGATTTTTCAAAAATAAGAAAATGAAAATCTTTTTGGATTTTTCAAAAATAAGAAAATGAAAATCTTTTTGGATTTTTCAAAAATAAGAAAATGAAAATCTTTTTGGATTTTTCAAAAATAAGAAAATGAAAATCTTTTTGGATTTTTCAAAAATAAGAAAATGAAAATCTTTTTGGATTTTTCAAAAATAAGAAAATGAAAATCTTTTTGGATTTTTAAAAATAAGAAAATGAAATCTTTTGTTGCGAAACAAGTTCATTTGATTGATTGTCCAAAACAATTTTGTTGAGTTCATTTGAAGAATTGTCCAACTCATTTGTTAATTTGAAAATCTTTGATTGTAAATGATCATTTTCTTTTTGAATACTTTCCATGTTAGACAAAATGAGATCATTTGCAGATTTGAACTCTTTATTCTCGGATTTGAGTTGGTCAATTTCAAGTTGAAAACTTTTGTGCTCTCTCACAATGGTTTTAAAATTGAAAAGAGTTTTCGTGGAAGCAACGGTGAAAAATCATTTGAATTCTTTGAAAAACTTCCAATCTTGGGAGATTGATTTGAAAAATGATTTTTCAACAAAATCATTCACTTTTTGCACAACTGCTTTCACAGGTTTTGGTGCAAGATCAAAAAGTTTCGAAAAAGAATATTTGAATGATTTTGACTCAACTGACTTATCTTTAGAAATCGTCTTCCATATAGATTTAGTCAACTGAGATTTTGCTTGAGAAATGTGTGATGAATTATCCTCGAAGGATAGAAAAGACACAAAAGTAGTTGTTCCATCAAAAATAAGTTTCTTAGAGTACTTCTTACCCTTTTGCAAGGAGTAATTAGTAAACTGAGAGACCTTTCTTTCAAAAGGTTTTGGAGATTTACCCGTGTAAATCCTCTTTGGAACATCAACTTTTGGTTTGGATGAATTAGATTTTGGAAAACATTTTGACACCTCGGTCTTTGGAATCGTAGAATTACTCGATTGTTTCATGGATTTTTCAAGCTTTGTGTCCAACGATTTTGATTTAAAAGATGCAATTCGGTTCTCCATCTTTTCAAGTTGTTTTGTAACCGAAACATTTAAATCAGAGAAAGAAATTGTTGACACATCAGATTTTAATTTCGAAACAAGAGTATCTTTCTCAAAAAGTTTGGATTCCAAAGATGAAATGTAATCTTGTTGATCTTTGACAATTTTTGAAAATCTTTGTTCTTTGCTCACAAAAATGGTGGACTTATTTCGCAACTCATGGGTAAGTTCAGAAATCTTTTGTTGCGAAACAAGTTCATTTGATTGATTGTCCAAAACAATTTTGTTGAGTTCATTTGAAGAATTGTCCAACTCATTTGTTAATTTGAAAATCTTTGATTGTAAATGATCATTTTCTTTTTGAATACTTTCCATGTTAGACAAAATGAGATCATTTGCAGATTTGAACTCTTTATTCTCGGATTTGAGTTGGTCAATTTCAAGTTGAAAACTTTTGTGCTCTCTCACAATGGTTTTAAAAATATTCACATCAACTTTGTTTTCTTCAAAAACAATCACTGCACATTTATTGTTCTTGGTACACCAACAAATATGATTATCATGACGACGAATTTCTTCCCAACTTGGTTCTTCACCCATCAAAAAATCTTTCACTCTCACAACAAACTCGTTCGGTATTTTAAGAGCCATTTTGAATCAAAATTTGTTGATAGCCCAATTAACAAAAACAACTCAAGACAAGATCCAAAAAAAATTTAGCCCAACAAATAAAGACTAGTTCAAAACAACTAGTGCTAAATCTTGGCCCAAACAAACTTTTAGCCCAATTAGCTAAAAAATAGTCCAACAAGAAACCTTAATCCAATAACCCAAAACACATTACTAGTCCAACTAATCAACAATTAAACTTTTAACAAACAAAAAAAAAAAAAAACGGAATGAAAACACAATTAAACTAAAATAAAAAAATTTGAGTTAAAGAATATGACCACTCAATCTTTGACATGCGTTTTTTTGAGACACACAATTTCAACATATACTCATAAAAAAAATCACGTGAAGGAAACTTATTTTTAAATCAATCGACAGCTCACTTTGAATAAAAGAACACGCTTAAACAATAAGGAATCTAGACAAAAAACGAGTAAACCTCTGACAACACTTTATCTTTTATCTCGTGCTTGTTGACTACTTACTGTTGACAGCTAAGATTCACATGCAACACCTAACGGATATACTCCTTTTATGTGCTTTCTTAAGCAAACACGTGAACTTCCTTTTACCAACACCAAAAAAAAACTTTATATCTCCGATTTAAAAAAAATTTCACAACACTTAACCTTTTCTTCCTCTTTAAATTTTCTGTTAAACTAGAACAACAACAAAAAAAAAAACAAACTTCTTTTTGATTGAAACACACTTTCACCAATTAAAGAAAATGATTTACGTTCTGAGCACTCTCTTTCTAATCACAAGAACAACCTTAACACAACACACAATGAAAGCCAGCCACTATCAAGTTAAACAACCACACAGCCAAGTTTCAAGCACTTTGAAGATCGAATGTGCTATTTTTCTTGGATGCCGAGCATTTATCTCGGCAAATGAGGTGATCAAAGCAACGTTCTTCACAAATTTCACACCAACAAAAGGTAAGAGATAAAATTGATTTGGAAAAAAAAACTTAAAAAAAATCTTGAAATTTTGGTTTACTAGAACTGTTTGCCGAGCTTATTGCTCTGCAAACAGTTGAAATGAGAAAAGTTCAGTTTGTATGGATTGCCGAGCAAAAAGCTCGGCGGATAGAAGAAATAGAAAAAATTGGTCGAAAAATTTTCTAAGTGCCAAAAGTGAAGGATGCCGAGCAATTTGTTCTGCAAATGGGGGGTTTAGGTTGGTGACTGGTGATTGGGTTGAAAAGGGTGATTTGCCGAGCTAATTGGTCGGCAGATGTGGGTATTTGAAAGATATGGCCGAGATTGAAGTCGGCAAGTACGGATATTCACGATTTGGTCGTGAATCTACTTCGGCAAATGCGATGAAATGGTACTGGTTGAATTTTCAGAAGCCAAATACGAGTTTATGATGTTTTCCGAGCTAATTGCTCTGCAAACAGTTGAAATGAGAAAAGTTCAGTTTGTATGGATTGCCGAGCAATTGTCTGCAAATGAGGTTTTCAGAAACAAAGATGAACAGTAACCACCTCGCCGGAAACCAACTCGCCGGAGAAATTAAAAACGAGATATCTTTGTTGTTTCTTCAAGTTAATACACGAAACTTGTACCAAATTGATCAGTGACGAATCCCGCACAAACCCTAAGCAACAATTTTAAGATTTAATGCTCGCCGGAAAACTTGATTGTTCGCCGGAATCTTAACCGTTTTTGAAATCTTATCTGATCAGAAAAATACAAGTATCACTGTGATCAGAATTGACTCGCGATTAAATCCTTGAGATTTTCAGATCGATTTGACACACAACAAGATTGAAATCGAAAAGAGAAATTGTAGAGATAAAAGTTGTTGATTTCTTTTTCTTTTCTATTTCAGTAAAAAAAATGAAATGCAATGATAATGTACTGTTCACGTGTAGAGTACTGTAGCAACAGTAGCAGATAACAAAAAAATTCTCAAACTTTAACTTTTTCTTACTATAACTGTTTGCAGAGATTTTTACTTAACTGCTTAAAACAAACAGAATTTAGAAATTGAACACATATTCATCAAATTCACCAATAATCCACTCCTAAATTGTGATTATAACACTGAAACAGCATTAAAATCAACACGAACAGAATTTCCAGAAAATTAAGCTCAAAATCTCTAAAATTTGAACAAAATCGGTTATGAATTTGTTTGTGGATCGTTCGGATTCACCGATTATGCTCTGATACCAATTGTTATATATGGAAATGAGCTTAATTCAAGGTGTAATGGAGGATTTAGGTTAGTGTGTGAAAAGTGTGTTTGTGTGTGAATGGGAGGTTGAAGATGATAGGGAGGAGAGAGAAAGTAATTAAGTGTGTTTATTATGGCAAGGGTTAATTACAAGGTTAATTACAAGGGGTATTTATATCCTAAACATTACAAGTTTCATCTAAACCCCTTGTACTTTAACAACTTAACACAAGTAACTATATTTACAATTAAACACCATTTTATATTTCTAACATTGTGGGCACTACATTTTCCCCACAAATAAATTTTACAAGTAGTTTAAATATATATTAGAGAAAATTATACGAATGCCACATGTGTTTGTTCGAAATAATTGGTTTAATTACGTATTCTTTATAATACCTAGCATATCAAAATATTATGTTTTCTTAAACCATCTGAAGCTAATATCCGTCAAAAGGACGTTAAAAACGCCCATGTATAGTGCACATGATGGATGTTTTTGGTCATTTACCAATCTTTGCCAATGTTCTTCCTTTTGTTTTCATCTCTAGCCACTTGTTATCAATTTATCATCTCAATTCTAGCTCTAAACCAAAACCCAAGATATGCAACTTTAATCCAAAAACAAAAAAGTGAAAAACTAATATATATATCAAAAACAATTTAAATCCAAACACTCCAATATCAATTTTAAATCCATACTCAAATTTGAAAAAAGTAAATCGAAAAAACTTTTTTTAAAAAAAAAAGAAATGTAATGATAATGTACTGTTCACGTGTAGAGTACTGTAGCAACAGTAGCAGATAACAAAAAAATTCTCAAACTTTAACTTTTTCTTACTATAACTGTTTGCAGAGATTTTTACTTAACTGCTTAAAACAAACAGAATTTAGAAATTGAACACATATTCATCAAATTCACCAAAAAAAAAAAAAAAAAAAAAAAAAAAAAAAAAAAAAAAAAAAAAAAAAAAAAAAAAAAAAAAAAAAAAAAAAAAAAAAAAAA
>CM067167.1:278964323-279041823 GCA_034093135.1 Erigeron breviscapus
CCTCCAATCGAGATACTATTTGCTTTCCATCTAGCTAGACGAGTTTCAAAGATATCATATATGAAATCCCAACTTGCTAATCTGTTCATATTACTTCCAATACGAATCCCAAGATGAGTAAATGGCAAGTAACCTTCCTTACATTTGATCATAGTAGCCATATTTTTAACCTCATTGTCGTCCACTCCAACACCAAAAAGATTAGATTTATTTAAATTAATCTTCAAATCTGAACACAAGAAAAAAACACGAAGAATTCTGGCAACATTGTTGAGATTTCCCATCGACCATTCACCCATGAATGTACAATCGTCCGCATATAAAAGATGATTTACAGTAGGTCCTTTGTTAGGAAGTTTAATTCCAACTAAAGATCCCGAGAGTGACGCCTTATTAACTAAACAAGATAAACCTTCCATAACCAACAAAAAGAGAAATGGAGAGATGGGGTCACCTTGACGCATTCCTTTTTGGCATTGAAAATCAAAAGTTGGTGACCCGTTGACTAGGACCGCCGACCTAGCCGATGAAAGAATTCCATAAATCCAACTACACCATCTTTCCGGAAAACCCATTTGCTCCATGATGGCTAACAAAAATTTCCAATTCACATTGTCATAGGCTTTATTGAAATCGACTTTCAATATGAAAGACTTCTTCTCTTTTTTCTTTGACCAATTAATAATCTCATTCAAAATCAACGGGCCATCTAAAATCAATCTATCACTAAGGAAAGCTGTTTGGGTATTCGAAATCAAAGGGCTAATAACCTGTTTTAAACGATTGCTTAAAACTTTTGAGATCACTTTGCTAATGACACCCACGAGAGTAATAGGCCTATAATCATTAAGACTATCGGGGTCATTCCTCTTAGGAATGAGGGTGATAAAAGTTGAATTACATCCACGATTAATGTTACCTTCCTGGAAAAACGGATCCATAATTGCCACGAAATCAGACTCAAATTTGCTCCAAAAAAGTTTGATGAATTTGAAATTAAAACCGTCCGGACCGGGAGCTTTATCGTCACCGCACTCACTGCCTGTCTAATCTCATCTTTAGAAAACCCTCTGACCAGGTTGTTTGCCTCTGAATTAGGATGGGGTGATGTAATGGCGGTGGCGGTGATGGGGTGATTTACCTGACGGGCTCCACCCTCGGATTTAAAAATTCGTCGAAAGTATATCGAATGACCTCTCTAATGAAAGAGCATGAAATTTTAAGAACAACCATATACTTTTATAATTTATCGATGTACTGTTTTTGAGATAAAAGATTTTGAATGAATTGGAGGAATAAAATGATTTATGGAGGAGAGAGAAAAATGAGTGGCTGAGATTTGAGGAGAGGAAAAAATGAGTGGTTGAGATTTCTTCTAAGGGTATTATGAATAAGTGACATGGGTATTTTGGGGTTCTCAACTACTTAAAGTTGAAAAAATGCAGGGAGTAAATGCTTTATAATGTAGTATAGATAACATATATAAAAACTTTACAAAACATGGTTTTCTTCATTCATTGCTTTGGTCATCCAACAATGACCATTACCGAGCATCCTTTCTTCTGTCGCTCAATACCGCCCACGACCCACCAGAAATCACCCACCGAAAACAGCATCACTCACCGGGAACGGCCACTCACAACCGGTGATTGCACCCGCAACAAGAAAAAATCATACATGTTTGTTGCCTTTGTTCTCTGGCGTTTTGTAGATGGGAAGATGATGAGAGTGACAAGTATAGATGGGAGCGTGATATCATATACAAATGAGATGACCATGAGAGACAAAGATATTATGGAAGAGAGATTAAAGGAACAGAGAAAAATATATATATATTTTTTAATATAAAGATATTAGTTTTAGATATAGATGGATAGTTGGGATTCTTGCTTCTATGTCATATGTTTTTAATATTAAAACATAAATTAATTGGAAGTTATTGAATTTTTATGTGTAATCAATAATAGGTAAAAAGTGTCGATGCCGATAAATATATGAAGGGGATGTTTATATAAGGTTGTTAGGTACATAAATGAATACTCACATACTAATTTTTTTTCCTATATAAAGGTGAAAGTATATTAATCAAACTCAATATGTACAAGCTTTACAAATAGAAAACTGGACAAATCTGTAACAAACTCCAATAGTCTCATCAATACTAACAAAAATTCTATCCAAACTACATCAACAATATGAAATTCTGGAAATGATAACAATAAATGCATCACAAGGATAAAACCACGAGGTCTATCAATCGAAGACACCCTTGATTACACCTGAATGGGACCAAGTAGTCCCATCTTCCATGACTCACTATTCCCATTCGCAAGTGCAATCAAACAACCTCCTATCTCAAGCATCAAGTTCATCATTCATGATAATATTAGGTAGTATGCCCCACTTCTGATAAGTTTTCCTAACTTGTGCAGTACCCTTGACCTTTAGGCCCATCATTCTTAGCTTAACAGTTTCACAAATGCTTTCAATTAAAACTGCTTCACTCCTTTTTTCTCCATTAATATACCTTCTGTTTCTTTCCTGCCAAATTTGGTAAACAGTAGCCCCAAGAACCAGCCTTCGTACTACATTGCCGATCGTGTTAGTAACACAATTTAAAGCCATAAATCTTATAATGTCTTCCCAATTTCCAGCAATCCTTTGCATAGACCCTTTATTCACCATCTCATCCCATACATTTTGTGAGTAACTACATTGGAAGAACAAGTGTTGGTGAGTTTCCATACAATTATTACAAAGGTGGCATTTCATATTCGTGTCTTTGTTCCAAATCATAATCCGATCTTGGGTCTGCAGTCTTCCGTGAATAGCAAGCCACAATATGAACATATTACTAGGAATTCCTTGAGTATCAAACTACACTGCACCAATTCACCTCATTTGCATTCTCTTTAATATCTTTCCATACTCTATTTACAGTAAACTCTTCAAATCTCCCATCATTTTGTCTCCACGCCACTTTGTCTTCTCTATTAATCTCAGTAGGAACCGGGATCTCATCTAACCATGGGTATTGTGTTAACCATTCCATAGGCCATTTCCAACAGCCATTTTTGATCATATTAGGATTGAATCCGGCTTCATATATCTTCCTCCTGCTAAAGATGTTACATAAAGGACCTCTCTCATGCCACCAATCATACCATAAAAACGTATTGCAACCATTCCCAATTATGTGTCTTATGTGTGGCCTTATTTTAGCTCTTAAATCTAACAGATTTTTCCACATCCAACTGTCACTATAATCATGATCTATATCCCAAAAGCTCATATCCCCTCTCAACTTTACTGCATACACCCACTTTACCCATAAACTATCCTTTTTAGCAACGATATTCCAAATATGCTTAGCCAAAAGCGCTTCATTCCAATCTCCCATGCTCTTGAGTCCAAGTCCTCCTTGACTTTTACTTCTACAAACAGTTTTCCAAGCAATTTTGGCCTTCCCTTTAGCAAGATCACCTTGACACCAAAGGAAACCTTTGAAGATTCTCTCAATGTCTTTGACTATATGTTTAGGTATAGAGAACACAGAGGCCCAATAGACTTGTATTGACGACAAAACTGAAGCTATCAATTGCATTCTCCCAGCATAGGATAAAAACTTGTTCTGCCACTTTCCAATTCTGCTTCTAACTCTATCTACCAATGAATATACTACCAAATGAATAAAAAATAAAAAAAATCAACGTTAGGTAAAAGCATGACAAAAAGGGGGGGGAAAATTAAGTATGCACGCTTAAATCTAGATATGCAGCGACTATGATAATTAAAAAACGAATTTAAAAAAGAAAAAAAAAACAAGCAGGCTGGCAGGCTGCTGCGCAGCAAGCTGCCTGCAGCAAGCTGCCTCGCAGCAAGCTGCTTCGCAGCAAGCTGCCTGCTTGCTTCACTGTAGCTAAGGTCGTCCTATTTTGTATATATATACTAATGATAGGTTGATCAAAAGTTTTTTGGAAAAAAATAAAATTTTGAATAACTTTTTATCGAACATAAATTTTCTCTACAAAAGCTTGACATTTCTCGACCTTTTGTCAAAGACTTTTTTCTAATATACTCACGCTCATTTTCAAATTCATTTTATTAGTATGTTTACTTATGACTTATTGTAATATTTACAATTTAATGTCTATCATATATTAATGATAGGGACATAAAAAAAAAACTTTTAAAATGTTATTATCATTGAAGATGCTCTTAGTATTGGATTGTATATTCTAACATTTTTAGACTTATTCTTAAAAAAATACAATGCTTTCTTCTCTATATATAACTAAGAGAGGATATTGTAGGGCTTATGTGACATTCTTCCTTCTTTGACAAGTAAGCTTTTTTTTTATGTGTCATTTTGTTGTTAATTTTCTCGTTTTTTAAATAAAAAAATCCAAAAAGTTAGCTAGCATAAAATCCAATTTTGAATTGTTACCTAAAATTTAGGCATTTATTTTATAAACCTTTTCTTTTAAATATGAGAAATCCCTTTAATATAGGAGTCAACACTATAATATAGAAATGTGTTAATTTTTTTAACTTTAAAAAACCTTTTCATATTAATATTAATATTCAATTCAAACTAAAACTAAGAATGAGTTTGAAATTATCCTCTATTTAAATAAAGTATTCTGACATAATAACATATTAATACTCTTACTAATGAAATGTATTTTGTTTTTCTCTAACTGGTTTTCCTTTTACTTTTTACTAATACTAATAATTTAATTATTCGTATATATGAATGTGCTTAGTGACCATTCCTATTTTTTTCGTTCAAAAGTTTTTGTTGTGTTTCATCTTTGATTTAATATTATATAATGCTTTAAGTATGATTCTAAGTTTTGATGGTATATGTTACATAACTAAAGTTAGTCCCTAAATATATGCATAATAATTTTTTTTTTACAGATTTATAAATACTATGTTTCATTAGTCATGTTTAACATATTTGACATATAACATATATTAATTATAATTTATAATTTGCATCTTAATCTGATAAATTTTATATTATCATAAACTATAAATAATACTTTAACTATCAATTACTTTTTATTTACGTTGTCAGTCAATCACGTACAACGTACGGGTTTAATCTAGTGTTTAATATAAAACATCACCTTTATGCTTTATGTATGCAAAAGCTATCATTATCAAAACCTAAAATTTAATTAGATATGTTTTTTTATTTTATTCAGTAATTCTTTACTAAAGTGTTTATAAATCAAAAGTTGATCCAAATGTCTAAAAGAAAACCTGGTCCGAAAATTTGAGTTAAAAAACAAAATGTATTTGATTTACAAAAACTATACTAGCTTTTGCATACACTATTATATATTTAGATTTGTTTATTTCCTTTTAATCAAATGGTACAATTAAATTTTATTGCATGGATGTTGTATAAGTTTATGAGCATAATGTACAAGTCTGTAAACAATGACAGTCTGAGAATTCAAGTACTTCGGATGAACAAACAAAAAAATGCCCCTAAGTTCCTAACGAATTCAAATATATAATAAACAAATTTACTTTATAAATAATAACTAACGTTGTAAATAAATTTACACGTAAGTTCTCCTAACATTCTTTATAGTAAATTGATTAATTAGTTCTTATTACTGTAGTTTATAATATTATATATATGAAATTTTCAATTTTTGTGCTCTTTTTAAATATGTGTCAGGGAATCGAGTTTGCGTCTTTCTAGGTATCCCTATTTGTAAGATAAGATACAAGTCTAAGGGGGTGTTTGGTTCATGGAATTTCTAGGAATTCAAAGGAATTGGAATTTGAATTCCATTGTATTACTTGTTTGGTTGGAAGATTTGAAGGAATTGGAATTTAAAACTTTCCATCAAATTCCTTAAAACAAAGAATTCATGATTCCTTCACTAAACCAATGGAATGTTTTCAATTCCAATGGATTTGAACAATTTGACAAAAAAGCCCCATAAAATATGCAAACCTCTTTCTTCTTCAGCTTTGTGTTTCTGCCATGATTAAACACTGCCACCAACCAACACCACCGACCACCGAACTCACTGACCAACTACCTCCCTGCCGCCATAGTTGCCACCGCCGACAATTAAAACACCGGTAACAACAACGCCATGGTTAAACACCGCAACCAACCACCTGAAGAATACCTACCTCGCTATTAACAGTCGCCGGAAAAAATGGAGGAATGAAATTAGGCTTTTGTTTTATGTGACCGTGAGAATAAACTGCTTATTGTGACTGAAATTGATTGTTATTAGTATTAATTTTTGGTTTTCTTTCATTGTATTTGTTTGGTACTAAGAAATAAAAAAACGAGATATAAAATTGGTTAACTGCTAGTGTGTCAGTATGTGTGATGTAAATAAAAGCTACATGGGATATGGAAGTGGTTGTGAAATGAAAGGGCTTAGGGGGGAGTGGGAATGGATAAATTTATCAATCCTCCCAAAATCAACCAATAAAATCCTTACAACTCAATTTAACCTTTCAACTCTCCCAACCATTTTTACTGACGCTCCATAAATTTTCAACCCTACCAAATTTTATTTTATTTTCTTTTTAATTAATCAAACATTTATAATAAAAACTTAAACATTTCATTAAAATTAAACATTTAAATATTATTTTAATAATAAAAATTAGTGTTTATATCTAAAACTTTCAAACTAGAATAATAATTTTGTAAACAAATGAAAGTTCAGGGACTAAAATGAAATATAAAAATTAAAATATTGATTTTAAAAGCAAAAAATCACATCCAATCCACCCAACACCTTCTTCTACATATACTGCTACTGCTATGAACATGCATATATATATAATACCTGCAAATTTTATTTTTTTTTAATCTCAAAACAGTTCAAAATTCAAGTAGGCCCCATTCACACAGTTGCTTTTTCCTTCTCTCTCCATTTATCACCACCGGGTTTATTACCCTCTCACCAAGCCGTTGGACTATACCGTTGGCACCGGCGGTGGTGTAGCCGGCGGTATGGACCCATAAACTTGCCATACCGATGACCACTCCGCCCCCTTATGAGTTGTACTGCTGTGTCACTGGCCTACCGTGGTGTTATATTATTATTTATTAATATTTTATTTTTATATAACATGTAATTATATTATAAAAAGTGTTACTAAGGTTAATATTGTCATTTGGCATAGTTTATATTCAAAATCTTTTAATTGAATTCCATTGAATTCTGTCAACCAAACACATGATAAATTTTAAAACTTTCAGATTCCAATTCCTTTAAATTCCAATTCCCTTGTCAGATTCCAATTCCTTTGACAGATTCATTCCTTTAAACCAAACGCGCCCTTTCAGATTCCAATTCCTTTAAATTCCAATTCCTTTAAGATTCCAATTCCATTGAAATTCAACCAAACACATGATAAATTTTAAAATCTTTCAGATTCCAATTCCTTTAAATTCCAATTCCCTTGTCAGATTCCAATTCCTTAAATTCCAATTCCCTTGTCAGATTCCAATTCCAAATTCCAACCAAACACATGATAAATTTTAAAACTTTCAGATTCCAATTCCTTTAAATTCCAATTCCCTTGTCAGATTCCAATTCCATCCAATTTTAAAATCTTTCAGATTCCAATTCCTTTAAATTCCAATTCCCTTGTCAGATTCCAATTCCTTTAAATTCCAATTCCCTTGTCAGATTCCAATTCCATCCAATTTTGCGAACCAAACTGCCTTCAGATTCCAATTCCTTTAAATTCCAATTCCTTTAAATTCCAATTCTTTCAGATTCCAATTCCTTTAAATTCCAATTTTTAAATTCCAATTCTTTTCATAAATTCCAATTCCTTTCAAAATTCCAATCTTTTAATTGAATTCCATTGAATTCTGTCAACCAAACACATGATAAATTTTAAAACTTTCAGATTCCAATTCCTTTAAATTCCAATTCCCTTGTCAGATTCCAATTCCATCCAAAAATTCGAATTCTGTCAACCAAACACATGACAAGTTTTAAAATTTTTAAATTCCAATTCCTTTAAATTCCAATTCCTTTAACAGATTCCAATTTCTTCAAAAACATTAATTATGTCAGAATTCCAATTCCTTTAAATTCCAATTTTTAATTGAATTCCATTGCAATCCTGTCAACCAAACACATGATAAATTTTAAAACTTTCAGATTCCAATTCCTTTAAATTCCAATTCCCTTGTCAGATTCCAATTCCATCCAATTTTAAAATCTTTCAGATTCCAATTCCTTTAAATTCCAATTCCCTTGTCAGATTCCAATTCCAAATTCCAACCAAACACATGATAAATTTTAAAACTTTCAGATTCCAATTCCTTTAAATTCCAATTCCCTTGTCAGATTCCAATTCCATCCAAAAAACATTCAGATTCCAATTCCTTTAAATTCCAATTCCCTTGTCAGATTCCAATTCCTTAAATTCCAATTCTTGTCAATTCCAATTCCTTTAAATTCCAATTCCTTGTCAATTCCAATTCCTTTAAATTCCAATTCCTTGTCAGATTCCAATTCCTTTAAATTCCAATTCCCTTGTCAGATTCCAATTCCAAATCCAATTTTAAAACTTTCAGATTCCAATTCCTTTAAATTCCAATTCCCTTGTCAGATTCCAATTCCATCCAATTTTAAATTGAATTCCTGAATTCTGTCAACCAAACACATGATAAATTTTAAAACTTTCAGATTCCAATTCCTTTAAATTCCAATTCCCTTGTCAGATTCCAATTCCATAAATTCCAATTCCCTTGTCAGATTCCAATTCCAAATCCAATTTTAAACCAATTCTTTAAATTCCAATTCCTTTGAAATTCCAACCAAACACATGATAAATTTTAAAACTTTCAGATTCCAATTCCTTTAAATTCCAATTCCCTTGTCAGATTCCAATTCCAAATCAATTTTAACCAATGCCTTCAGATTCCAATTCCTTTAAATTCCAATTCCATTTGAAATTCCAACCAAACACATGATAAATTTTAAAACTTTCAGATTCCAATTCCTTTAAATTCCAATTCCCTTGTCAGATTCCAATTCCTTTAAATTCCAATTCCCTTGTCAGATTCCAATTCCATCCAAAACATTTTGCGAACCAAACTGCCCTTAATTTTCCATCACTCTCTGATCTCATATCTAAGGTTGAAGGTCAAGAAATATTCATTCGGTCTCTCCATGGTTCCACTACCCCGCAAATCGCATTCTCAGCCCAGTTTCGTCGGTCCTCTTCTTCATCTCGTGGTCGCCCAACTAATGGCTCTTTTAACTTTGGTGGGCGTGGTGGATGTGGTCGACGACCACCACACTGTCAACTGTGTAGACAAGATGGCCATTATGCCAACTCTTGTCCGGACCTGGCTTCTTATGCTAATCGAGTTGCTCCTGTTGATAATAACTTAGCCAATGCATTCCTTGCTCAATGTCATGTCACATCTTCTGGACCAGATTGGCTTGTTGATTCAGCTGCTACAGATCATATGACTCCTCCTAGGGAGACGGTTATTAATCCCGCACTTGCTACAGGTAATGAATCTGTTACCTTTGGTAATGGTAACACTCTCCCCATTTCTCATGTTGGACAATCCGCTATCTCTGGTGGGCTTCAGTTAAAAGACGTCTTGGTGGTGCCACATCTTACCAAAAGTCTATTATCTGTTAGCAAATTAACAAAAGATAGCTTTGTGAATGTGTTATTCTCTCATCCTTATTTCTTTATTCAGGATCGCCAAACAAAACAGGTTCTAGCTCGCGGTAGATGTGAGAAAGGACTTTATGTCCTCCAACATGGTTCTCAAGCTTTTGCTGCTTCTGTCTCATGCCCTAAAGCCTCCTTTGAAGTTTGGCATTCTCGTTTAGGACATGTTAATTTTGATACTATTAATGTTACAAAACTCGGGCTATTTGTCTATATCTGATCTTTTACCCAAACCGGGTGTTTGTTTGTCTTGTCAACAAGCTAAAAGTCAACGATTGCCCTTTGACTCATATTCTTTTATTTATTATGTGGCCATTCTTTATCCACGTATGTATCTATATATATGTTGAGTGAATGATATAGAAAATCAACTTGTCACAATATTATTGAGTTTGTAGAAGAAAAAAAAACTTGGAACTATATGATTAATGGTTGATCTCACACACAACGAAAGCTTGAGCTCAAAGGTAAATGTGTTATGGTGGTGTGCAAGATTTATATATTTTCCTTACGAAGCAAATTATTTCTTTCACTGATTTCCTTTTTGAAATGACATACATATAAACTAAGAACAAATTTGTTTGTTTGAATTAGTGTAACTTTTGACAATGATGCCACATTACATCATTGATATGATATCAGGACATGTTTTCGTAATTGGATTTGGCGGATCTGAAAATAACCCGTTATTGATTTGGGTCGCAATCCAATGGTTTGCGGTCTCAGAGTAGTGAACACCATCCCAACTTATGACCTTTGTCGGGTCTTTACAAGAACCAGCAAACACTTGGGTGCCATTTATCTTTCCTTGATTCCCACAGTACACATCCTCGTCCGAATCATGGTACCCACAACATATCGTAAACCATTCCTAGAATCCTATCACAAATTTAATCACATTGTTCAAAATATAAATCTAAATATACGGTATGCATTTAGGATAGAGATCCCCTCAAGTTGAAATAACTTTAGAGATATATATATATATATATATATATATATATATATATATATATATATATATATATATATATATATATATATATATATATATATATATATATATATATATATATATATATATATATATATATATATATATATATATATATATATATATATATATATATATATATATATATATATATATATATATATATATATATATATATATATATATATATATATATATATATATATATATATATATATATATATATATATATATATATATATATATATATATATATATATATATATATATATATATATATATATATATATATATATATATATATATATATATATATATATATATATATATATATATATATATATATATATATATATATATATATATATATATATATATATATATATATATATATATATATATATATATATATATATATATATATATATATATATATATATATATATATATATATATATATATATATATATATATATATATATATATATATATATATATATATATATATATATATATATATATATATATATATATATATATATATATATATATATATATATATATATATATATATATATATATATATATATATATATATATATATATATATATATATATATATATATATATATATATATATATATATATATATATATATATATATATATATATATATATATATATATATATATATATATATATATATATATATATATATATATATATATATATATATATATATATATATATATATATATATATATATATATATATATATATATATATATATATATATATATATATATATATATATATATATATATATATATATATATATATATATATATATATATATATATATATATATATATATATATATATATATATATCGAACGTGTAAATAGCTTTCACGAAATCGTTGGGCCTAGGTAGATTGTTTCTTTGAGAGTCATCCTTAGCTGCAATATATATGTTAACTTTTTTATATTGTTATATTAAACATATTACTCGTCTTTAGAATGAGAGGATCTAGAGGTCATGATGATATGTACATATTTAGAATGTCATCCACAAATGTTAGTGCAGTGTTAGGCTTCTTACGATTATAAACTGTCTAATATACTATACATGGTGCATGGTTATATATTATCACCTCCCATTTTAATTTATATATATCATACCAATCGAATAAAAACATATTTAATGCAATTTACCTTGGTTATATAGATAAATGGTTCTTATCTTTAAACTGATTAAATTGCTCAACTTGAATGTCAAGAGAAAACGGGCTAACACCATTTGCAAACCATGATTCATTCACACGTCTAATAGTTGCACCACCCGTTGCAAAGTTTGCCCCGTGCGTGAAATTGGCTTTGATTGAATCCAAATACGCACTCAAATACAACAATCCAAGTTTCTCGGCTAATGATCATAAATGTAACACATAAAAGTTATATTTAGATATTTAGTTGACATATTTGCAATTCAAAATTATGTTTTGTTGTTTACCAATGAAGTCGATGATCAGACGACCATCACTGGCTCTTCCAATGGGCCTTTTGAAGAAGGTTTCGCCTGATGGTGGCCCTGGAGGATAAAATGCTGCAGCTATGCCACCAGTGTCCGAGTTTGAATCACCGAAATTGTAGATGGCTGGTATGTGGCATGTGGCAGAATGCGGTGGAGATGGCTGGCTTGTGACGACTAATACTCCTGCAGCAAGCAAGATCATGAAGAAGAAGGATACAGATACAATAGTAATAGTTGCCATATGATATATGATGAATACAAGAATTCAAAGCAACAACTCGGGTGTGGTCCTTTTATGTTTACACAGAAGCACCATTCCATTCACTTTGCTTAAATGTCACCTTAGCCCTTGTACTTTCACCTACCCTTTTATCAATATGTTGAGACTTGAGAGTGCATAAAAGTATATTAAATACGTATTAATTATCTAATTACCGTACGTATTCGACTAACATCTATCATATATTCAACTTTTAATCCATATATATCTATTGTTATTATATGTATGTGACATGTAATAACTTGTAAACCAATGTTGAAATGAGACATGACAACGTATATGGTTGTCATAATATTTATTATATAACAAAAATTTAAATAAATATATATAATTAAAAATAAATAAATAGAAAGTTTGATACTTATAATAGAAGTTTTAAGAGTTTGAATACATAATATAACAAAAAAATTAAAAAAAAAAGTTTACATTAATATGTTTCATAAACCAATCGATTATTAAATTTGATATAATATGAACATAGTTATACATATCGGGATGTATGTTATAAGTTATTTATGAATTTGAACAATCATAATACAATTAGTGATATAGTTATAAGTACCGTCGTTCTGTTATACATTAACAGAAATTATAATGCAATTATATGATTGTGGTAGTACAAGGGTGTAACTGATAGATATTTGTTTCGAGTATCTAATTAAACCAAGAACAATGTAAAAAAACACTCACAACTTGATTAACTTTGCCTGTAATGAACTTTTGTCATAAAATCGTGGAGTTCACATTCAAGGGGGAAAAAAATTTTAAAAAGAGATGCATACGTGTGACCATTTATGTGTTATCATATATCTACCAAACCAATAAATATCATCAGCCTAAACACCTGTTTAGTGTTTACTATAAAACAGATATTGACTTCTCATGTAATTTATGTGCAAACGCCAAAAGCTAATTTCGTAAATTGCTGTTATAACTGTGACTAGTATAAATCCAGTATAAAACTTATGACATTGTATAACTTTATGTATGTAGCTTCTTTACTTATACGGTACCCAAATATCAATGGATCAGTTGACGTACTGCTAACGCATTTTTGGACTCGGGTGCTTCACTGATACACTTATATTTAGCCCAATGTTATAGGGTCAATATATTCTCGGCCCATCTTAATGGACCTAATTAAGAATTGGTATGATAAGCCCATGACCCAACACATTCCTATTGATTGTTATTCCTATCTTAATCTTAATCTTAATATATACTAAATATTTATTTATAAATTATAAATATTAATATTTAGTTTAATATTTAATATAAACACAATTTGAACTCTAGATACATATCCTAAACATAATAACAGATGACGCTATACAACATACTTATCCTAAACACAATAGGAATTACAGAACATGGGACGATCACAGAACAAAGCACGATTTACAACAGAAGGTTACTTGAATACTAAATTCAAATCAATATGAACTCCATTCAAGATTCATTATATCTCTCAATCAAAAAGGTACATAATTTTCTCCTTTTTTTATATATTAGTTTTGCGTATTAATGTTTGAAGTTACAATTGTCACTCAAATCAAGAGTTCTAATTGTTATCAAAGAATATGAAAACAATCCTAATTGTTATCTAATTATCATAGGACAGGTGATTGAAAATAAACCTATGCGTGTTATGGGTTTCGCATCATGATCAAGTACATATACTTGAATGTCAAGTACAGGATCACAAGTGTGTTTATATTTTAATTCTTAATTATCTTTCATAATAATATCACATTATGAGTACAACTGGTTTTAAAATAATTTATTATGGAGAAATTATTATAGCATGTGCCTTGTGGAATCACTACGACAAACAATTCCGTCAATATGTCTCAGCTAATAATGACAGTGACGAACCTATGATTATTGTACTACAACTTGCAAAGTATAACACTTAGAACCGTATATCTTCAAAATTATAAGCTTTTATGACTTAAATGTATGAAGATATAATATTGATAATATCGTAAACCCGTGTCCAGTGTTTGACACGAGTCTAAAATCTAGTATATACTAAAACACAATTAACCTAACCTCAATTAACCAATCACAACCCTAATTTTTCAAAATTAATTAAATCAACACATGTCTAAATAATTTACACTTTTTTGGTTTTCCCTCACCAATTTACACTTTAACCTAATTTAAAAATAATTATCTAATAACAAAATATAGCTAAAAGTTAGATAGATTACAACATTTAGATTAATACGAATTAATATTTATATCAATATTTTTTTTTATATTATTAATTGTAATCAAACTAATTGTAATATTGTTGTTATTAGTAATTGTAATCATACTATAATTAGGATAATCGTTGTTGTTATTAGTAATTGGAATCAAACTATATTTAGGATACACATTCTTCTTATATAAATCGAACCCTACAAATAAAATCACAACACACGAAATCTTTAAAAACTACACGAACCAGTCGCTACTTTTACTTTTCTTAACAACCATGACTAACGAAAATAAAGTTACTTTTTTGCAAGACATCAATGAAAACTCGGTCAATTGTGTAATCAAAGTTAAGATATTGCTTCTCTGGAAAAGTTTGTATAAAAGAAACTCTGTTACACCATCCAGCCTTGATATGAGTATTAACATTTGAATATCTCAATTTATTTTTACGTGTATTTTTACATTTAACGTATAAGTATTTTTTTGTTCCATATGCTAAATCTTATATTGATAAACCCGTATATTTAACACTAGTTCGTGTATTAAACTCAAACCACCTCTCAAGAGTCGACACTAAATAACTAATTTGAAAACCAAAAATGGCAAATCTGTAATATTACTTTTCAGAGTCAACCATATAGGAATGGTCTATGTTGAAAACTTTAATACATGACTATATGTTAATAAAGGGTGAAAGTTCCATCATCATTCATTTGTAAAACGCCCACAACATCGTTGTAATCTTCCACATGTTCATATTCATCGAACGTATCCACGCCTTGTCTCTTTGAATCATTCATTGTATATGCGTTCATTATAATTATAATTCTAAAATAAATCCCATATGATCTCATCTTCTTACATTATTGATTACGTTTTAGGTTACGTCGGTGATTAAATCACTGTATATCAATCGATCGACTCTATAGTGTAAATGCTATGTCCTGAACATGCACTCACATAATGCAATGAATCGATTATTCAATTTGTATATTTTTAGTAATAAATGATGGGTGTTGCGACTTATTTTGTTTGCGATTATTATAGATAAATTATGTACGGTTAAAATTATTAATGGTAGTATAAAATACATTATTCTAAGATGATATTAACATGTGATATTGTGATATCTCCACTTCTCGTCACCAAAAACCTTCTGACAAATCCATATGATTCCTGATATGTAACACATATGTTTAGGGACTGATCTAGCTTGGGCCAATATATAGGCAATTGACCTTAGCTCAGTTTTAATACAATGTAAATTTTTTATTATTTTAAAGACCCATTTAAAATTTTTGCCTTTTATAAAAATTGTAAATCTAACCTCGAAATAATTTAATTTGGCTCGTGGTTAGATTGAATTTTTATTTTTATTAGAATAGCACGGTACTCGCGCAATGTGACAATGCTCGTGGCGGCGACAGTGTGGTGGAGGGTCGGATGCGGCGTTGAGTGGTGTAGATAATTGATGTAAAAGTAACTGATGTATAAGGTTAATGGAGATATTTTAAAGAATAAATGACTGATAGCATAATTTATTTATTAAAGATATTTTAAATAGATCTCTATCTTTGTTGTTAAGAAAAGATGCCGTGTTATGACCCCCTTGTATCTATCTCAACAAACAACCAAATAAGTGATGGCTACAAACTTTGTTTTCTGTTACAAGTTTTTATAGATTATATAAATATAAATAATGTGATTGTGTGACACGAAACATAAAATGATAAAATAATGTGATGCACCTTACCAATTAAAGCTTGTTCAACGAAACAACTAACCGCGTTTCTTGTGTTTTCTCTCTTCTAGATCTAAATCCTGCAGTCAAAGTCGTATACATTTTTAGTTATATACAGTATATTCCACAAATTACTACGTACTTGTATAAATAAAGGTTTTCCAGTCCAGTTTTGAGGGTTTTAATCTATTCTAGCTAAGATATATACAACATTTATCATATTTACATATTATCTGAAGTTTTTTACAATATATAAAGAAAACTATTATTTGATTGATTATTGATTCATGGGGGGTAAGAATTCAAGATATAGGCATTCTTCGTCGTTTCAGTCGAATTCCGGTTATCCGCAATATCAGCAACAACAATTTCAGCCATCTTATTCATTTCCAACAACACAAGCAGAGCAAAGTTATCCTGTTGAGGAGCCGTATCCTAGTACTAGCGGTTCTATTTCTTCATCATATGGAACACAACAACAACAACCTCCTTATAATATTAGTAGGCCACAAAAGAAGCTTGACAAAAAATATTCAAGGATTGCAGATACTTATACTTGTTTAGAACAGGTTGGTAATTGACATAAGTGATAATTTATTGCAAACAAAATGAGACCAAATGTTTATGGAATTGACCAAATATCTGTTGGCCATTGGTGGTGTGCAGTATTAAAGTTAAGGAGCGTGCACTCCAAACCACCTATTAGAACTTGACCTGAAGTCCCTTGGGTTTTTCGTACAAAACTGATTGAAATAACAGATACTTTTCTGGTTGATTTAAACAAATTTAAGTATTATTGTAATCACTTTCGAAGGAAATAACAGATACTTTTCTGGTTGATTACTTGGGGTTTTGGTTAGAAATGTGTTCACAGGCGATTACTTTATCTGCAGGTGACCGAGGCTCTTGGGCGTGCTGGGCTTGAGTCATCCAACCTCATTGTTGGTATTGACTTGACTAAGAGCAATGAGTGGACAGGTAACTTTGTTATCATATATTAATCAATTGGAGGGAAAAATACTAACAGTGGATCATTCATATATATATAGGTAAAAAGTCTTTCCACAGAAAAAGCTTGCATCATATAGGAGATGGTTTTAATCCTTATGAACAAGCTATATCCATCATTGGGAAAACGTTAGCGGCTTTTGATGAGGATAACTTGATTCCATGTTATGGATTTGGAGATGGTATGTTAGCTATTCATCATTATCTACATTAATAGATAAATAACAAGAATGGGTCGTCTATCCATTTTTTTAAAAAGTCTAACGTTTTGGGCCTCATTGTCCAGCATCAACACATGATCAAGATGTTTTCAGTTTTTATCCTGAAGATAGATTTTGTAATGGATTCGAGGATGTCTTGAGTAGATACAGAGAAATTGTACCTCATTTAAAGCTTTCAGGTTCAACATCTACTTCCCCTTCAATCTCTACATTTTTTGGATGAAATACTTACTTTATGTCTTGCAGGACCAACATCTTTTGCCCCGGTCATTGAACAAGCTATGACAATTGTTGAACAAAGTGCGGGCCAGTATCACGTTCTACTAATCATTGCTGATGGGCAGGTTGGTATTTTCTTATCAATATTTTTGCATGTGTGTCTGTATAAAATATATGATATTTTGCTTATTATATGGTTGTGGTATAGGTAACAACAAGTGTAGATACCGATCATGGTCAGTTGAGTCCACAAGAACAGAGAACAGTTGACGCCATAGTTGAAGCAAGGTGACTTCCAGCAACCGTTGTCAAGTAAAAGCTTTTACACTAATCTAAGAATTTTATGGGTATATGCTAAAGCTTGATGTTCTTTTTGACAGCAAGCTTCCACTATCTATTGTATTAGTCGGGGTTGGAGACGGGCCTTGGGACATGATGAAGGAATTTGATGATAACATCCCTGATCGTGCCTTCGATAATTTCCAGGTAAGAAATACTGCTACTTTCCTGGTATGGAAAATGTGAGGGTGGGTTATGGGTCATAATCGGTCATTGTTAGTACATGTCAAAACTGGTTGGGTTGGGTTATTGGTTAAAATGGGTCGTTATTAGTACATTTTTGTTCATCTTTTGTTTTTTGATAAAATAATTAATGTGTTAATACTGATTACAAAAGCAATGTTGTTATCTGAATATTTGAATAAAATGTAGTGAAAATAAACTTTAGGAAACTTCCAATGCTTTTGACCCGAATCTTTTTACATGAATGTTTGGTGCAGTCCGATTGAGATGAGCACAACCCAAATCGTCTCATTCATAAGCAAATGTGTCATAATTTCCATCTTGAATATAAAAATTATCAGTCTATCCTGATATGCCTAGTTTATATACATGTTCTGATGTTGTTGTTTTTTTTTTTGCTAGTTTGTCAACTTCACAGAAATCATGTCGAAAAATGTGCCTACAATCCGAAAAGAGACAGAATTTGCTCTTTCGGCATTGATGGAAATTCCTTCTCAGTATAAAGCAACGATTGAATTGAATTTACTAGGGTGCGTGACCTTTTTCTTCCTCATTACCATTTGGTCACATAAGTTCAACTAATTCATTCTCTTTTTACCTTTGTCATTCTATTTCTTTTTGCAGTGGTCGGAAAGGAATTTCCCCGCAGAGGGTTGCCCTTCCCCCTCCAATCCATGGACCATCCTCCTATAGCATCCCAAAACCATCATATTCGACTAGTTTTCAAAAAGGCTCAGAATCTTATTATGATAATGGCCGTAGCAGTCCTGTTTATTCTACTCCTTTATATGGCCATAGCAGTCCGGTTCATTCTACTCCTCTATATGGCCAAACTAGTCCGGATCACACAACAAATTCAAAATCTACCTATGACAACCAGGTAAGCATTAATCTTTTACTTTCAGTCTTTGCAGCATTGTTTCTATGATCTTTTGAGTTCTGACCCAAGGCTTATATTACATTATTACAATTTTAGCACATTTCTTCTTCAAAAGGGACCCATATGGTTTATGTATAGATAACGGTCAGTTGTGTCAAAGTAAAAGAAAGGTTTGTTACAAAAGAGCAGGGCCATCGGTTCAGATAGTATATGCAAGTGTTGTTAATCCCTGAATAATTTTATGCAAATTAGATGAATCCTATTTTTATTAGAGTAATTGTAATTATAAAATCTACTAATGGTTCATAAAGTATATAGATAAATTGGGCAATATAGAGGGTTGGTTAGTCACCCTAAACTACCTGCTTGACCCGTACCATAAATATACATGTTTTGGCTCGAACTCATTCTGACGCATTACTAGCCCCTCCAATGACCCGTTCATTTATGACCAATTGGTTACATTTCTTGCTAAAACATCTAAAAGTTTTTGTTGAATTCATACAATTTGTATCAAAGTAATATATGAACATGAGTCTTGGTTGAATATTCAAGTTTTATGAGAAGCAGTAGTGCTGATAACTTTTGTCTGATCTTATGTAGCTATGCCCCATCTGCCTTACTAACGTAAAGAACATGGCCTTCGGTTGTGGACATCAGGTATTGTACTTCATTCGCGTTTACTTAAAATGAACATCAACTTTCGGCATTCAAAAGTAAAGTTTTGTTTGTTTTGTGGTATTTGGCAGACATGTCACGAATGTGGAGAAACGCTTCAGTTGTGCCCAATTTGCCGAAGTTCAATCCAGACTAGGATAAAGCTATACTAAATATTCGTTCATTTTTTTGTTTCTTTATCGTATATAATATGATGATTTGTTGTAGCTAGTTCACATTCTGTTATCATTCTTTGTGTGACAAACAATAAGTATTGCAGTTTGGTGAGGGTCATTTAAATTTCATTTCGGGATCTTAATAGAAAGTCGAAAAGATGATGTAATTTTTTTTCTTTTTTTGTAAACTTTTTGGTAATTTGGTATTGTTGTGTAAAATGAATCAAAATATTGTTAAGTGATTTTGTGTATCTGATGCAAGAAGCCAATAGGTGATATAACTGTTATTACAATATGGAGATTAAAAAAATGTATTTTACTCCTAAAATGTGGTCGTTGACTTTTGGTTGACTCATACCTTAGTAAACATCACATGTATTATAAATTATGACCCGCGAGTATTGATGATGGTGATAGTGATGGATGCTAACAAGGTTTCACGATTATTGACATGTTAAGATGTCTTACTATTGTAAGGTACTTGTCGAACTATAATAAATTAATGATGTTGAGCACTTGAACCATTGGAATAAGCACAAGGGTATGGGTTTGGGGTGGTCTGGTGTCGCTTGGCAACCAGTATGGGGCATTCGGCATCATTCAAAGTTCTGAAGTTGTTCGTAAGACTTTGTTAGTAAAATTGCTTGTAAGAGTAACGTTTAGCTTAACATTGACTGTCTTATCGTCAAGCCGTTCAAATAGCATTCAATGTCGTTAGAGTAGCTGGTTTATTCGGTAAATTTTATTATGATTTTGTTAATCGGTGTTTTCTCTCCCGTTAAATTTACTCAACTCCACCAAAAAAATAAAAAACAACAAAAAAAAAATGGTGAATTTGGCTTGGACAAGAAAAAAATATATATTAGAACATATGATGAAAGTAATAAGTATCTAATTCTTAGATACTCCGTATTATGTAAAGTATGAAAACATTTTATTAAAAAAAAAAGGTTTACCTTTAATTGCTTTTTTTGTCTTGCAATTACCAGCTAGCTATTGCTCCACATATTCGGTTATTTGTCAACTTCAAGTTCAATTAATATGTATATATATTGATGATTGAGTGGTGTATGTCAATTTCATGTTTAATAATGGGGACAAGAGTCTTGTACTTTTTACTGTGAACGTGTGATGTTATTTAAAACGGACGACTTTTGCAGCTTACCAAACTACTATTTGTATATCCACATGCCACCCATCCTCACTTCCCTTTTTTCTTTCTCTCTTCTTTACCAGTATTCATAGCAATTACATCCGAAAATGATAAATAAGCCTAAAATATATACCTAAAGATATGCCTAATGCTTTAGATGCTTGACACATGTATCTTGAATTTTCTCTCACCTAACTTTTACTATTCATCATGCCATGTGTCATCATTTTATTGTTACATCTATCTTTAAGCATACCAATTAAGCCTATTAATCATTATCCATAAACAATTGCACCATATATCTTCACCGTACCTGGCATAATACTCTCTTGATGTTATTTTAAGTGTCCTAACTAGTTTGACCTCATAATCACTTAAGGGGCGGAACTACTTTAGAGCGAGAGGTAGCCCAAGATACGGGTCCGCTCAACACATGTAGTGTAAATTTTTTTGAGATACGTTGGTGTTACGGGTCAACGAGATTTGAGATACCGGTCAATGTGGATAACTTTAAACTTTTGAAAGATTTTTATAGCAACAAACATTATAGAGATGTATTTGATCAACTACATATTTAGGAGCTAAAAACTAACAAAAGTGTAAAAAATCCTATAGAATGCTAAAAATAGAGAAAAATCCTTAAAAACGCTTAAAAACTGTAATAATCTAGTCGTTCAAAAATTTTGCACGGATATGAGGCTAGTGTTAAAAGTTTTGTGCTACGGGTCACTCATAATCCTGGTTTCGCCACTGATCACCTAGGTCCTAGAAAAAGAAAAAACAAAAACCACCGCGTATGCTTCTTCTCACCGTGTTTCCTACCACACCAAAAACCAAACCAGATTATTACAGACTCCGCCAAGATCTTGACTGTTAGCTTTATATTTAAGTTAGTGCTTGTTTTGTACTTTTGTAATAGTTAAGGCCTTTCTAATTAAGTGTGGAGGGGTCTTAGTGTAATTAACTTTATGTATAAATACCCCTCTACCACCAACATTGTAATGTAAGCCTTAATAATATATTTCCCATTTTCCACATTTTCTCTCATTCTCTCACACACACTTAAAATGAATTAATAATCTAGCATTGTTTTCAATTGTTATCAGAGCAAAATCACCTTGGTGAAAGATCCAAATACATTCCATGACTTGATTTTGTTCCTTTTTGTGCTAGATTTCGATTTCTTACTTTTTACCGAAATTTCCTTTCTTTACCCTTTAAACATGTTAAAGTTTATTCTTTTTTATCATTAATCAACTCATTACCTTCCCATAATCATCCATGAAAAGTTTCAGAACCTAATTCCAAACAACGAAACTAAAATTCGGAAAATAAGTTTCTGCCCCATTTACCGGTTTTCGTACTGGCTTTCATAGTTCTTGGTTTCGTAGTTGTAATACCGGCTTTCATTCTTCACATTTACCGGTTTTCCTACCGGCTTTCCTATCGGTTTTCTTACCGGTTTGCTTCAAAGTGGTAGTTTGTTGTGTGTGGTTGAATTTCATAATAATATCATAAAAATACCTGGTTTACACCAAAACCGATATTTCTACATAATTTTCTCAAAATGACAACTCGAGATTCTTTATCCCTCGGTTCCGACTCAAGACCTCCTGTCTTGTATCGAGGCTCCTATTCGTTATGGAAAAAGAGATTTATGGATTGGATTGACAGACAAGCACAGGAAGATGACATAAAAGAATCCTACAAGAAAGGTCCTGCAGTTGATAAAAACCCAGTGACTGAAGAGATTCTTCCTAAAGAGAGTTGGAATACTGCTCAAAAGAATCGCTCTCATGCTGACAAACTCTCCAGATCTTTCCTTTATCAAGCACTTCCTGATGATATCTACTGTAATGTTGATTCTTATGAAACAGGAAAAGAAATTTGGGATGAAGTTGAAAAGCAAATGGAAGGTTCTGGTGTGTCTTCTACCATACGACTGTCGAATGTTCTTCACTTGTATGAAACTTTTAGGCAACAAAAGGGTGAATCCTTGCTTGATGCC
Organism: Erigeron breviscapus; assembly: GCA_034093135.1. Classification (NCBI taxonomy): domain Eukaryota; kingdom Viridiplantae; phylum Streptophyta; class Magnoliopsida; order Asterales; family Asteraceae; genus Erigeron; species Erigeron breviscapus. The sequence goes on from CM067167.1 coordinate 278,987,629, forward strand.
TACACAAGGTTCTGTAATGTGATTAATGAGTTGAGAAAGAATGATATTAAGAAGACACCCATGGAATTGAATATCAAGTTTCTCAGAAACCTTGAAGAAGAGTGGCAACCCTATGGTACTCAACTCAATCAACATGCTGACTTTGAAAAGCTCACTATTCACACTCTTTATGAAAAGTTGAAGTTGAATCTTGAAGCCGTTCTTAATGAACAAAAGAAGAAAGATGAAAGTGTTACTTCTGATCCCCTGGCTTTGGTTGCTGACAAGAAGACTTATAGATCGTCAAGAAAAAGTATTGTTGAAGTTATGTCCGAATCCGAATCAAGTGAATCAAGTGATCCTGAGATGGATGAGAAGGATAAGGAGATGTACAAACATCTAGCCTATTTCACCAAATCTTTCAAGGAGAAGTTCTTCAAAAAGAGACCAACCAACAATCAACTTCGAACTTCATCTGTCTCTTCTTATGATAAGAATGCTCATGGTCCCAATTTTGGTAACCACAATGAGAATGTCAATGGAGAAAGAAAGTTTGAGACTCCAAAGAAGTTTGAAAAGAAAGTTTGAAAAGAAGTTTGGAAAAGAAAGTTTGAGACTCCAAAGAAGTTTGAAAAGAAATTTTGGGATGAAGTTGAAAAGCAAATGGAAGGTTCTGGTGTGTCTTCTACCATACGACTGTCGAATGTTCTTCACTTGTATGAAACTTTTAGGCAACAAAGGGTGAATCCTTGCTTGATGCCTACACAAGGTTCTGTAATGTGATTAATGAGTTGAGAAAGAATGATATTAAGAAGACACCCATGGAATTGAATATCAAGTTTCTCAGAAACCTTGAAGAAGAGTGGCAACCCTATGGTACTCAACTCAATCAACATGCTGACTTTGAAAAGCTCACTATTCACACTCTTTATGAAAAGTTGAAGTTGAATCTTGAAGCCGTTCTTAATGAACAAAAGAAGAAAGATGAAAGTGTTACTTCTGATCCCCTGGCTTTGGTTGCTGACAAGAAGACTTATAGATCGTCAAGAAAAAGTATTGTTGAAGTTATGTCCGAATCCGAATCAAGTGAATCAAGTGATCCTGAGATGGATGAGAAGGATAAGGAGATGTACAAACATCTAGCCTATTTCACCAAATCTTTCAAGGAGAAGTTCTTCAAAAAGAGACCAACCAACAATCAACTTCGAACTTCATCTGTCTCTTCTTATGATAAGAATGCTCATGGTCCCAATTTTGGTAACCACAATGAGAATGTCAATGGAGAAAGAAAGTTTGAGACTCCAAAGAAGTTTGAAAAGAAAGTTGTTGAAAAGAAGAATGATGACCGAAAAGTGGTATTGCTCTCCTTGCAGAGGATGACAAGTGGCTACATCTTTCTGATGATGAGACTGGAGAACTTGCAGCTAATGTTTTCTTCATGACAAAGATCAAGCGATCTAAGGAGTTAGATGAAGGTTCTATGAGTTCAGAGACTGAAGATGATGAGGTAATCACAATTCCTAAGTGTGATCTGGCCCAATATATGGATAATTGTGATAAAGCTATCGAAATAAATAAATTTTTGAGAAAGGAAATTTCAAAATTAACTGAATATTTGAAAGTGAGAGAAAACTCTTTGAATGAATTTCAAATCAAACATGACACACTTCAAAAGGATTTTGATGATTTGAAAACAAATAAAGCTTCAGTTTCATTTACTCCTTCCCCTTAATTGCACCTTAAAAAGCAAGAACTTGAGACCAAAGTTTGTGAATTAAACAAGACTATCAAAGAGGTGCAACTTGAAAAGACCAATGAGATGCTTCGAGCAAATGCTTTGTCTGATGACCTTGAATCCTTGAAACTAAAATTGGAAGAATCTAAACCTGATGTAAAGGAACTAGAAGACAAAATTTCTGATTTAAACTATGCCTGTTGTATAAAAGATTCTTATAATCAACAACTTGATAAGAAAAATGATGACTTAAAGCAGAAATCAAATTTTATCAAGAAAAGTTGTGCAGGATCAATCGATCATGTAACCAAATCTTTCTAAACAGGCCTAGAGGTTTTGAAACTGAATTCAATCAAGGGTTGGGTTATGTGTATCCAAAGCATTTACTCAAAGCACAACAAGAAGTTCCACCCTTGTATGATGCCAATTATATGAGATATGGCATGATCACTCAGTTTGTTAGACCAAGTTATAGTGATTATGAGACAGATGATTATCTAATGAATGGCACAAAAGTTAATTGTGACTATGATCGAGTTAATGAACCATATGATTTCTTAGATCTTCCTCTTGTTCGAAAAAGAAAATCTCATTCAGTCAAAATTGTTGAAATTGATGAAAACTTGAATGAAAAACAGCTTGTTGTTTCTTCAAATGAGTCTAAATCAGAGGAAGAAGGTCCAGTTCCAAACCCTGCTTTTGTTCGACCTTATGTTCCACAAAGTGTTTTGGAAAAACATATTGAAGATCTGAAAAGATCTCTTGATGAAAAACAACAATTGTTAGATAATCTAATGTCTCAAAATCAGTGTCCCAAGAATGTGTCAGATGTTTCTGACCCGTCCAATGATGTTGTCAATGATTGCACTGAACCCAACTGTCCAATTTGTGATGTCATGAGATCCTCGACTCAAACTGCTTGTACTGTTTGTGAACTTGTGAATGCTTCTGTGCAAACTGAATGTGATAGTTTTAAGACCAGTGATGCTTCAATTCAGACAGACTCTGACAATGAGACCAATAAGACCCAAATTGATATCCAACCTTACTTGGATAAAATTGATGCATTAAGACTAGATTTAGAAAGAGAAAAGAAGGTTAAGATGTCAATCTATGATTCTCATCAAAAGGACAAAAGAGAATTTTAAACAAAATCAACTCTTTTTGTGACAAAAGAATGGAAATACATCAAACTTATCAAAGAGTTAATGATTAATAATGATCAACTTCAATCTTTTATAAAAGAAGCCAATGCATCAAAATCATTCAAAGAAAGTCCTTGTCCCCCAAAAACAAATGTCCCAAGTGTGAGTTTGGAGTCGAATCCAAAGGTTAAATATACCAAAATGGATTTCTCAAATCTTCCTAACCTTGATAATTTTTTAGAAGGAGATCATGATTATGATTCATATTTTGAAAAAGTTTTTCAGAAAAAGGAAGTCAAACCCAATATCCCTTCAAAGCAAACTCCAAAACCAACTTTCCAAAGACTCCATCTTCAAAACCAAAGATCGCCAATGTGAAACATACTCACAAAAGACCTCAATCTGACCATACCTCAAAGCAAACCAAGATTAATTCTACACCTAACACCCCTGCTTCTTCCAAACATGTTAAGGTAGAGTCTTGGTCAACAGCTCACAAACAACCTAAGTATCATAAGTATTCTAGCTTTCCTAGTCAGTCTTCAAAGTCCTCTAAGAGCATCCTGCATGTAGTTAGAGATGATATGGTAGGAACAGTTAGATACAAAGATCAATATGGTTGGTTTTCACCCACTTACAAAAAGCAGACTTCAATGACCACAGAGACCATCAAGAAGAAACCTATAGAGAACATTAAAAAGAAATCATCTTCTAACCCAAAAAATGTTCATGTTTCAGGTGACTTGTGCTTAAATAGTAGTAGTAAATGGCTTCCTAAAGATAGATACTTACATGCTTCTAGGAAAGTCAAGATTGATGGCATCTCTACCCCTGTGCAACAAGTGTGGATAGTTCGTAGGTCTATTGCTTTAGATAGCTTTAATGCTTCTAGGAAAGTCAAGATTGATGGCATCTCTACCCCTGTGAACAAGTGTGGATAGTTCGTAGGCTATTGCTTTAGATAGCTTACATGCTTCTAGGAAAGTCAAGATTGATGGCATCTCTACCCCTGTGCAACAAGTGTGGATAGTTCGTAGGTCTATTGCTTTAGATAGCTTTAATGCTTCTAGGAAAGTCAAGATTGATGGCATCTCTACCCCTGTGAACAAGTGTGGATAGTTCGTAGGCTATTGCTTTAGATAGCTTACATGCTTCTAGGAAAGTCAAGATTGATGGCATCTCTACCCCTGTGCAACAAGTGTGGATAGTTCGTAGGTCTATTGCTTTAGATAGCTTTAATGCTTCTAGGAAAGTCAAGATTGATGGCATCTCTACCCCTGTGAACAAGTGTGGATAGTTCGTAGGCTATTGCTTTAGATAGCTTACATGCTTCTAGGAAAGTCAAGATTGATGGCATCTCTACCCCTGTGCAACAAGTGTGGATAGTTCGTAGGTCTATTGCTTTAGATAGCTTTAATGCTTCTAGGAAAGTCAAGATTGATGGCATCTCTACCCCTGTGAACAAGTGTGGATAGTTCGTAGGCTATTGCTTTAGATAGCTTACATGCTTCTAGGAAAGTCAAGATTGATGGCATCTCTACCCCTGTGCAACAAGTGTGGATAGTTCGTAGGTCTATTGCTTTAGATAGCTTTAATGCTTCTAGGAAAGTCAAGATTGATGGCATCTCTACCCCTGTGAACAAGTGTGGATAGTTCGTAGGCTATTGCTTTAGATAGCTTACATGCTTCTAGGAAAGTCAAGATTGATGGCATCTCTACCCCTGTGCAACAAGTGTGGATAGTTCGTAGGTCTATTGCTTTAGATAGCTTTAATGCTTCTAGGAAAGTCAAGATTGATGGCATCTCTACCCCTGTGAACAAGTGTGGATAGTTCGTAGGCTATTGCTTTAGATAGCTTACATGCTTCTAGGAAAGTCAAGATTGATGGCATCTCTACCCCTGTGCAACAAGTGTGGATAGTTCGTAGGTCTATTGCTTTAGATAGCTTTAATGCTTCTAGGAAAGTCAAGATTGATGGCATCTCTACCCCTGTGAACAAGTGTGGATAGTTCGTAGGCTATTGCTTTAGATAGCTTACATGCTTCTAGGAAAGTCAAGATTGATGGCATCTCTACCCCTGTGCAACAAGTGTGGATAGTTCGTAGGTCTATTGCTTTAGATAGCTTTAATGCTTCTAGGAAAGTCAAGATTGATGGCATCTCTACCCCTGTGAACAAGTGTGGATAGTTCGTAGGCTATTGCTTTAGATAGCTTACATGCTTCTAGGAAAGTCAAGATTGATGGCATCTCTACCCCTGTGCAACAAGTGTGGATAGTTCGTAGGTCTATTGCTTTAGATAGCTTTAATGCTTCTAGGAAAGTCAAGATTGATGGCATCTCTACCCCTGTGAACAAGTGTGGATAGTTCGTAGGCTATTGCTTTAGATAGCTTACATGCTTCTAGGAAAGTCAAGATTGATGGCATCTCTACCCCTGTGCAACAAGTGTGGATAGTTCGTAGGTCTATTGCTTTAGATAGCTTTAATGCTTCTAGGAAAGTCAAGATTGATGGCATCTCTACCCCTGTGAACAAGTGTGGATAGTTCGTAGGCTATTGCTTTAGATAGCTTACATGCTTCTAGGAAAGTCAAGATTGATGGCATCTCTACCCCTGTGCAACAAGTGTGGATAGTTCGTAGGTCTATTGCTTTAGATAGCTTTAATGCTTCTAGGAAAGTCAAGATTGATGGCATCTCTACCCCTGTGAACAAGTGTGGATAGTTCGTAGGCTATTGCTTTAGATAGCTTACATGCTTCTAGGAAAGTCAAGATTGATGGCATCTCTACCCCTGTGCAACAAGTGTGGATAGTTCGTAGGTCTATTGCTTTAGATAGCTTTAATGCTTCTAGGAAAGTCAAGATTGATGGCATCTCTACCCCTGTGAACAAGTGTGGATAGTTCGTAGGCTATTGCTTTAGATAGCTTACATGCTTCTAGGAAAGTCAAGATTGATGGCATCTCTACCCCTGTGCAACAAGTGTGGATAGTTCGTAGGTCTATTGCTTTAGATAGCTTTAATGCTTCTAGGAAAGTCAAGATTGATGGCATCTCTACCCCTGTGAACAAGTGTGGATAGTTCGTAGGCTATTGCTTTAGATAGCTTACATGCTTCTAGGAAAGTCAAGATTGATGGCATCTCTACCCCTGTGCAACAAGTGTGGATAGTTCGTAGGTCTATTGCTTTAGATAGCTTTAATGCTTCTAGGAAAGTCAAGATTGATGGCATCTCTACCCCTGTGAACAAGTGTGGATAGTTCGTAGGCTATTGCTTTAGATAGCTTAATGCTTCTAGGAAAGTCAAGATTGATGGCATCTCTACCCCTGTGAAACAAGTGTGGATTTCGTAGGTCTATTGCTTTAGATAGCGGGTTCAAAGCATCCATGGAAAGAGATACATTCTTGTAATTGTTGATGATTATTCTCGTTATACTTGGGTATTCTTTCTCCGTGAAAAGAGTGATACTCCACAAGTACTTATAGACTTCATCAAAAAGACCCAAGTGAATCTTCAGTCAACCGTTCGCATTGTTCGATCTGATAATGGTACTGAATTCAAGAATGCTACTCTTGATTCGTTCTTTTCTTCCATGGGTATTTCACATCAATTTTCCGCCGCTCGAACACCTCAACAAAATGGAGTAGTTGAACGAAGAAATCGTACTCTTATTGAAGCAGCACGTACTATGCTTGCTTATTCTAAGCTGCCTCCAAACTTATCGGCTGAAGCTGTAGCTACTGCTTGCTTTACTCAAAACAGATCAATCATCAACAAAAGGTTCGAGAAAACTCCTTATGAGGTGATTAATAAGCGAAAGCCCAATGTGAACTTCTTACATATATTCGGATGTGTATGTTATGTTCTAAATGATCGTGATAATCTGGGCAAGTTTGAACCCAAAGGTGACGAGGCATACTTCATTGGTTATTCAAGAGAATCATGTGCCGATCGTGTTTATATCCGTCGAACCAAGCAAATTGTAGAGAGTATGAATGTTAAATTTGATGAACTCTCTGGTATGGTTCTTGAACACCACAGTTCAAGACCCGATCTTCAATGTCCACAAGCTTCCGCACCAAAGACTAATTCTGGCAGCCAATCTTCATTCTCTACACCGACGACTGAAGAATTAGATATCTTGTTTGAAGAATTCTATCGTGATCATTCGCCTGATTCAGCACCTACTTTGGCTGAACCTGAAGTCTCATCTTCCGATATCTCTGCATCTGACCAACAAAGTTCTTCATCTTCTACTTTTTCTCCCGATGATTCATCACCTCAACCTTCAAACAATTCCACTTCTCCGAATGCATCTTCATCCGTGGATTCTTCCAACTCTTCTTCTGCACCAACTGAATCTTCTGAGCAAGTACAACCTCAGCAAATCTCTCAAGTAACTAATCCAGCTAATGATCCTGAAGCATATGAGGAAGAATTTGTTGAACCTATTGAACCAAGTTTTGAGCAACTCATTGAACAACATTCTCCTGGTTTCATTAATCCTGATGAGAACAATGATCCAGCTGATCCACTTCCACATTCAGGAAAATGGTCTGGCTCTATGCTTCCTCATCCTTCCACACAAATTATTGGAGATCCAAACTCAGCAAATCTCTCAACTCTTCCACATTCTGCAAATGAATGTTTATTTGTCAACTTCTTGAGCATGGTTGAGCCCAAAACAGTCAATGATGCTCTTCAAGATCCAGATTGGGTCAAGGTCATGCAAGAAGAACTTTCTCAGTTTGAGCGTCTTGAAGTATGGAAATTGGTGCCTAATCCATACAAGCATAAAGAACCGATTAAGACCAAATGGATCTTTAAGAATAAAAAGGATGAGAATGGGATTGTCGTTCGAAAGAAGGCTAGATTGGTTGCTAAAGGATATTCACAGCAAGATGGTGTTGATTGTGATGAGACATTTGCTCCAGTTGCTCGTATTGAGGCCATTCATATTTTTCTTGCTTATGCGGTATTCAAGAACTTCACTGTTTATCAAATGGATGTCAAATCTGCTTTCTTGAATGGCGTGCTGAAAGAAGAGGTTTATGTAGATCAACCAGAGGGCTTTGTAGATCCTAAACGTCCGGACTATGTATACAGGTTAGACAAGGCGTTATATGGACTTAAACAAGCTCCTCGTGCATGGTATGATGCTCTCACTACTTATCTTTTGAAATTTGGATTCAGTAAAGGCTCCAATGACACTACTTTGTTTATCAAACGACAAGGTAGTGATATCATTTTAATCCAGATATATGTAGATGACATAATCTTCGGGTCAACTAATCCTAAGTACTGCAAAAAAAAAATTCTGTATTAATGGTTAAGAATTTTGAAATGAATATGATGGGTGAATTAAACTTTTTCCTTAGTCTACAAGTCAAACAATTGTCAAATGGTATTTTTATCTGTCAAAATAAATACATTATTGACATGTTGAAAAAGTTTAATATGCTTAATTGTCAACCTATTGGTACACCCATGGAAACTCAAACCAAAATTAATGTTGATCTTAATGGTAAACCTTACAATCAGAAACTGTATCGCAGTATGATAGGATCTCTAATGTATTTAACTTCTAGTCGCCCGGAAATTATGTTTGCTACATGTTTGTGTGCTAGATTTCAAGCTAACCCTATGGAAAGTCACGCTCAAGCGGTTAAGAGAATCTTTCGGTATCTCAAGGGTACTATGAACCTTGGTTTATGGTATCCAAAAGATACCGGTTTCGAACTAACTGCCTACTCAGATGTAGACCATGCAGGTTGCAAGATAGATCGCAAAAGTACTTCTGGCAGTGTGCAATTCCTTGGAGATAAGTTAGTTGGTTGGTCTTCAAAGAAACAAAATTGTGTTTCCACGTCCACCGCAGAAGCTGAATATGTAGCTGCTGCTAGTTGTTGTTCTCAAGTGCTGTGGATGAAGACTCAACTCTCTGACTATGGTTTTCAGTATGACAGAATTCCAATCTACTGTGACTCCAAAAGTGCCATTGCAATCTCTTGCAATCCTGTTCAGCATACCAAGACAAAGCACATCGATGTTAGGTACCATTTTATCAAAGATCATGTTAAAAAAGGTAACATTGAACTTTACTTTGTCCCAACTTGCAGACCTTTTCACAAAACCTTTGGATGAACAAAGGTTTAATTTTCTGAAAACCAAGTTGGGTATGCTTGATCTTCAAACTTAATTGCTTCTTTACCATGTATTCTATGTTTATTTTCTTGGTCAAACAATTGATGTGTGCTTATATGCTCTTACATGCAATGTTTGAGGGGGAGAACAAGGGTAGAATGCATGCTTATAGGGGGAGTTTGTAGAATTTTATCTGTCTGCATGTTCCTAGGGGGAGTTTGTGTTTTTCTTTATTTTTCCTTTAGCTATGTTTGCCTTTTTCCTTAAATTTTTCATTTGTCAAAAACTTAATTTTTGCCTTGAAGACTTAACCTTTAAACACATTTTTCACATTTAAAAAAAAAAAAAACAAAACGGTTTTCAAAAACCGGTAGTCAAAAACCGGTATTGACGAAAATACCGGTTTTCAAAAACCGGTATTAGTTCTTTATTTCTTCTTTTTCTAAAAAAGCATCATGCCAAAAATTTTCATTATCTAATACCAAACTTCTTTTCTATTTCAATTCGTTTTTCATCTGGATTGATCGATAAAAGTTTTCTAATACCAAATATGTGTGTTTTCTAATACCAAATAGTTGTTGGAATCACATAGGCCACGTACGGCATACGGGAATACGGGATGCTCTAAAGTCAATATTACGAGTAAATAACATGGGTTATTTAATTCAATGTCATTGAATTGTTTATTGTCAATCATTTATTCATTTTGCTTGCATGATTAGTTTAGTTACATATCCTATATTTGCAATATGTTCTTGTTGTATGCACATGATTATGATTGAGACTCGATTGATTTAGCTTGTTGAAATATATATCTGTTTGATCTTTACTCAATTGAAATTATGTTTCCTTGGTTGTTGAATATGTGACTGGTTATGCTTGCAAGTTTATTTTTCATGGAAATTCAAGTGCATCGATACCGGTATTTATACTTGGTATCTTGATGCTTTGAAAATACCGGTTTTCAAAAACCGGTATTAGTTCTTTATTTCTTCTTTTTCTAAAAAAGCATCATGCCAAAAATTTTCATTATCTAATACCGGCTTTCCCCAAACTTCTTTTTCAAAAACAAAAACCGGTATTCCTTCTTTTATTCAATTTTTAACGAAAACCGGTTTTCGTAAACAATTTTTGAAAACCGGTATTTCTTAACCAAACACTTAGAAAATTTTTATCTCTCATTTTTGACAAATCTTCTTTCTATTTCAATTCGTTTTTCATCTGGATTGATCGATAAAAGTTTTCTAATACCAAATATGTGTGTTTTCTAATACCAAATAGTTGTTGGAATCACATAGGCCACGTACGGCATACGGGAATACGGGATGCTCTAAAGTCAATATTACGAGTAAATAACATGGGTTATTTAATTCAATGTCATTGAATTGTTTATTGTTATTATTCATGACATTTAACATGTGATGTGCTTTATTTTTATAGTGCAGTGTCATTCAAATCATATTTTATCCGAAACTAAACTACTTACGATAACTATACCTATTTACCGTCCACTTTTTACATACATACAAAGAGTTTTGTTCATTTGAGTCTAGTTTTTTTCATGGAAACCAAGGGACAAATCCTAGCCATTGGATTATACCCTCAAAAATAAATCTCTACCCTTTATCTCCCCTCCCCCTTCCCCTCGTCTCCTTCCCCCCACCGAACACACACAACTTCGCCGGAAAACTTCAAACGCCGATAAAATCTTCGTTCCTTCGAATTAGAACATCACACTTACACCAAAACACTCACAATCACACCGCGAACAAACCCTGACCAGAAATTAATCCGATCTATACTCGCCGGAAAACTTGAAAAACTCACCGGAAAAATTAAAAACACTATAGCTTTGTTGTTTCTTCGAATTAATGCATGAAACTTGTACCAAATCACTCAGAAACACATTCCTCACAAACCCTAGCCAATAAACACTGTTTTCGAGCTCGCCGGAAAAATCACAGTGTCGCCGGAAAAATCACATTCCACTATCTCTTGGATCGCCGCCCATCAAATCCATACCATTCCCATATGCGTCCCTTGACGGTCAGTTTAGAACGGATAAGGGCCTCTGGCCCGTTCCGTATCCACCCGAAAACGAAATTGATTAGCCGGAGAAGTCGCCGGAGAAGATTCGACGGCGTTAGTGTCTTAGTGATTACCAATCAAGCTTGATATGGCTTGATCAATCAAATATGATTAGAAAATGTTGCCGGGGTAATTCACCGGAGTAATTCGCCGGAGTAACCAATCAAGCTTGATTGGCTTGACCAATCAAATATGATTGGACAATGTCGCCGGAGTAATTCACCGGAGTAACCAATCATGTTTGATTAGATTTTGATGATTGTTTGATCCAAGGGTTTAGATTAGTCCCTTGGTTTCCACCATTTTTTAAGGATCCATGTGAATACAACCCTACATACAAATAATACAATCATTTATGCTAGTTTAACTATACAATTTGTAACGTTTTTTTTTCTTCTTATATCATATCACCATCAACCACCTCATTTTTACATTTAATGTAACCAACACTATGTACCTTCCATTCCATATATATAAATAAACATAATATTTAACACCACACCTTTCAATCAATTAAACACACAAAACCACCATTCAAACTTTCAATATTCCGGCAAAATCACAATGTACGGGTTTTCATACCAAAGACTAAAAAACGAAACCCATGAAGACGACGAACTTGACTACGAGGCAGAAATGAAGAGAGCCATTGATCATATGAAATCAAGAATCCGAAAAACTTCTAGATTTCAAAGAATTCGCATGAGAAGAAGATTGAAGATGAAAATTCCTAGCTTAAGGAAGTTCATGAAGCGAAGAGCTCGAGTCGTTATGCTTTCTATGACAAAAGTTTTGAAGAGGCTAAAAGACAGTCAAGCACATTTTGGTGATTTGTTTGCTGGTAATTACTTGTTCATGCAAGTTAATCCTTCTTCCATAAAACCATCATCATCACCATATAAATTTCATGGTAATTCTATTAAGAAGATTGAAGATGATCATCATGTACCATGTGCTTCACCTAAGGTTTCATAGTTATAATTTATAAATATGTGGTAATTAAATAATTACGTACTTAATTACACATATATCTATTATTCTCTATATTAACTATTAAGTGAGAGTTCAAGAATTGATTGGATTAGAAATAATTATTATTCAAGTCTGAAGCTAAACTAACAAAATCGATCTGTATAATCAAGTCGTTGTAAATGATCAGATGGAAATTGATCATATGGGATTTAAATTACCTTATATGCTCGTGTACCTTATGTTATGATATCATAAATGTGAATGATGTTACATACTCGTATTAGTTATTGTGGTTTTCCTTACATGTACTCAATGGCTAATTGTGAAGTTTGGTATTAATATTATTAATTAATTATATTGTCTATAATAATTGTTTGAAAGATAATAGAATTGGATTTTGAATTATGAGATATATATGATTGAAGTGACTAGCTAGAAGATGGTTTTATAGAAATTGGACCACACCTTTTAATGCGTGTAGATAGAGGTTCAAGATGTTGATCAATGATCACATATCAATATAGAAATGCTCCTCATTTGTTATGAAAATGAAATAAGGTGTTAACTTATAACAAACTTGGTTACTTCACATTAAATATGAGTATGACATAGGCCTGTATATGGGTGTATTTAATTACATTTACCCCATCCCAAACAACTCACACTTTTACCCCTTTTTTTTTTATTGTTTTCTAATAAACAATGATACTTTTTTCTACAGAATAGTTAAAACAGTAATAGGTGAAGAAAATAGTATAGTATATATACTATAAATATTCGACAAAATACAGCAAAGGTGCTCATAACTCGCAGATTATCAACATTCATGATTCAACACAGCAATCTTGGTTTAGTTTAAAGTTAGACATGATCACAAAGGCAAACGAATTAATTTCACGGTTCACAACATAGATGTTGGGTGTTGAAAGAGGCTGCTAAAAGACTACTTAAAAAAAATTTAGCACTGGACAAGCATGATTGAATCAATCAAGACCGGCTTTAGAGCCTTGGCCTAGGTGAGAGCTGATATCATAATAGTAATGCCCAGAATATAGAATTCTGAAAATCTCATAGACCATCTACACTCGTTCATATTCACAGAACTCAACAACAGAGTATAAAACAGGGCAACAAAGTACAAACTTGTTCTACTCATTTTTATGCAATATGCACCATCTATCTCCAGTGAAAACTAAATCCTTGGTTAAAACCTAGTGTTATTGGATCATCTTATCTTGTTATATGTGCAGCTTTCCCGAAACATATATACAGGTCTGACCCTGATATCCTCGAAACTGAAATGTTCGATCATCATTACTGTAAAACTTTTTCAACAATTGGGTTATAAGGAATACGTTTGGCCATGCCAAAATTTCCTCCCTACAAGAGCTTTTGAGCATTTTCTACTGCTTTAACGTAAAAGTATAATCTCCAAAGTGTTAAATCATCCTGCAAGGTAATAAGTACACAATTTTAGTAGCATACTAAAGAATGATGTTTTGTTTTTTCGTTATCGAATAAAACATACTACATATTTCTATTACCTGACTTTGCAGGTCGACAGGAATATCACCCCTCGACTGCGGTTCAAGAGGCTTTCTCCGTTGTATAATTTCCGCAACACGATCCAGGTTTTGTGGAGGCAGGTCTAAGATTAATCTCCGTAACTGATGCTTTTCTGCAAGAGTCATTGGCCTGATTAAAGACCCAGTATCATCAGATTCAGAAAATTTTCATAACCACCAAAAATTTATAAAACGCCTCAAAAAACACCAGTTTGTCTCCGAAAAAACACACCTCAAACCGACAAATATTATACACCTACTGATTATATATGCATGCATTAATTTGGTCTATTTATAACCACCAAATACTTATACAACGCCTCAAAAAACACCAGTTTGTCTCCGGAATAATTAACACACCTCAAACCGACAAATATTATACACCTACTGATTATATATACATGCATTAACTTGGTCTAGTTTTCCTGGCATTAACAAGTCATCCACCTTCAAAAACAGAAACGTTGTGACCAGATAACTTCTGATCAAAAAACTGTAGATGGATGTGTTCAGCATTTGGCACCAGTTTATAAATAGAATACCATTCATTCGTGTTTTAAAATGTCTTTTGTAAGTACTATTTTTTTGTTTATCTTTGACACCAGCTTATAACCAGAGTAACATCCAGGTAACATTTACAAATTCTGATATGATAACCATTTTGTTTCCTAAATTCTGTTGAACAGTACATGCTGCTCATTCAGTGAAATTATAGTACATACCTAACATGGAAAGCAATGACCATCTAACTGACAATTAATCTATTGGTAGAAAAGATATACCTGCAAGTAGCAATGACCATATCAAGAAGCTCTTCAACTTTCTCCTCCATTCGCCCAAGCTGAAAAAATAACATTTCCTATCAAACTAAGCATTGTTGCAATTCTTCATGACGATGTCAACAAAATATAATACCAGCAAAACTCGTACATCTTGAAATGAAAAATGAATTATCGAGTTTTCAGAAATTGTACCGTCGCAGAATACTCAGCGGAATGTTTCTCCATCTTTTTTTCAGCACTGCCTTTGTTGACCAAAAGGATTTGCAAATCATCATTGACCTAAAAAAGAAAGTCAATAATGACACATTGATTCCTTTATAACTTAATGATAACTGTTCATAACAGCACTGCACTATTTATTAAATGATTGGCAGACATATACAAGTTTTGTTATAATGTATACCTCTCCATTTTCTTTATCATTTCTTGAACTTGTTCTGAAACATGACCCATTCTCATCCTTGTAATAGGGGATCTTCTGTGTTTGTATCAAGCAATCACCATACTCAGACTACAGATGCAAGACTTTGTCAGAAATCATAAATAACATAGGCTTCAGTTATTTTGATGAAACTAGAAATATACCCGTGCAATGCGTAGTGGTGGATGATTTTCAAAAAAGTTAATTTGTAGTGTCCATAAAATTCGTAAAATTCATTCAGTACATGCATCAAAAGGTGATAATGACCGGCTAGCCGGCTTAGCCGACCGCCGGTTTTAAATTGTGTAACACACAGGAATGTAAAAATGTGTTTGCTATTATTATTGCTAGTTATTGCTAGAATATTTATGATAAACATTAAATGATATTAAATGATATGATAAATAAGGAAATACTTAAAAAACTTCAGAACTAAGACAACCTCCATTTGCTTAAAATGTAGTATAGATTTCATCAGGGTTGCTTTTTTGGGCATATTTACATTCCAAATTGTCCTGCCAGTGACTAGCTTTCAGAGAAACAAGTTTGATAACAGCAAGCTTTTGTGAGCCAAATATGAACTAAGTATCCAACTTTCTATAATTGGCATTCAAGTAACTAAAAAGGCCTGATGCTTAAGATATGGGAATGTAACAATAACAAAAGCTAACAAATGAAAATCATATAACTCTTCAAGTGCCTAAACCTACGGTTCATATCAGTAGCATTGCATAAATAAACAACATGTTTTTAATATCATCAATTAGTAACGTTTATAGAGTAGCCACAGCCGTAAAACAAAATAATAGTGCAGCGGTACAAAGTACAAACAACATACCTCCCCTTTGAGATTAGAAATCTTAAGTCTCTTCCGTGCACGAATTTCAGTCTCAATTTCACCTTTCACATCCTGATTATTATCATGAATCTTTGTGGGTGCTAAAAGGCCTCTTAACTGATGCATCGCCAAGACAGGATCCACCACCTGTTTTAACATTAAGCTCATAATCATATGACAGTTCCATACATAAAGTAACTAATACTGAAAACATCAAACTATGACATATATTTTGCAGCACATAAAGAGTATCATAATAACCCGAATCATTATAAAATCGTACTGCATACCTCATCAACTTCTCGGTTCAACGAAACGACACATTGGTGCAGCATAGCCATCAGTCTCGTTTTGACATGACCCTGAAGCTCATCTCCGACAGCATTACAAAACAACCCATTAAGACCAGCCGGACGGTTTTTCTCATTACCATCCCTATCCCTAAAACTACCACTTCCAGCTCCGACTAACCGAGAAGACGGCGAAAAATTGTCTACCGGCGACAACAGCTCGGATACACCCCGAATATAGTACTGGAATAAATCTGGCCCGGATGACATGACCCGGATTCAACACTCCTAATTTCAATACAAAAATCATCTTCCACTTATCAAATCCAAATAAAGCATACACAAATTACATTAAAACGCAAAACCCTAAGTGGTTATAGATACAGAAATATAATAACATTAATTAACATAAACCCTAGAATACAATATATATATATATATAGAAAGAGGGAAAGGGCGGAAACCTTGAGAAAATGAATGATTCGTTTTAGAGTTTGTGATAAATTTGCATTTCCTGAAGATTCCTCAGCTCAATGGAATGGAAAAACAGAATTTTAAAAATAAAGGGGGGTGGTAGGTGTTTGACGATTGAAAAGGGTGTTTTCTTTCTTTAATGATAAAACGGAAAACACTTACCGAGATATATCTACTGTTAGAGTAATGATTTATGACTAGTTGTACATATTCTCCATACTACATACTCTTGTCATCGTTTTATATACGGAAAAACATTACTAGTATTTTTTTTTATAAAAATCTATAATGTATGAAAAATAATCTACAATTAAATGCTCTACTTCTATAAATGTACAAAGACAACTTTCAAAAGGGTCGACTATTACCATTTTGCCAAAAAAGTATCGTCCTTTTTGCCAAGATTCAGAATTTAAAATTTAATAATAATTTTTTTAATATATACATATTAATAGTTGTTTAAAATTTACGTTCTTCATAACTTATTATTTACGAGAATAAGTACCCGCGCGTTGCGGCGGTGGGGGTGATAGGTCATAAAGTGTGATAGGTCATAGAGTGTGATAGCCAAATGCCTTAACCGTACGGGTTCCGTCCTCGGATTTAAAAATTCGTCGAAAGTATATCGAATGACATCTCTAATGAAAGAGCATGAAATTTTAAGAACACCCATAAAATTTTTATAATTTATCGATGTACGGTTTTTGAGATAAAAGATTTTGAAAGAATTAGAGGAATAAAATGATTTATGGAGGAGAGAGAAAAAAAATGAAAGAGAGAGAAAAAAAAAAAAAAAAAAAAAAAAAAAAAAAAAAAAAAAAAAAAAAAAAAAAAAAAAAAAAAAAAAAAAAAAAAAAAAAAAAAAAAAAAAAAAAAAAAAAAAAAAAAAAAAAAAAAAAAAAAAAAAAAAAAAAAAAAATTGTTGTTTAGAGGTTTTTTGCTTTATAATATAGTATAGATAAAGTTTTGAAAAATTTAAATATACCGCTATAAATTATTTGTTTTTATCGACATTTCGATATGAGTTTTGTCATAATAAAAGACCGAAATTTTTTTTATTATTTTCAGAGACCGAAATTATTAACGGCATTTCTTGCCTAAAAAGATACTTGTACATCTCTATAACTGAAATTTGATATTTGATATAGTGTTGATGTATCATGGTTTGATTTTTAGTCGTCACAAGCAATTGAAATAAAAAAAATTATTTGAAATATGAGTTACTCAAATAATATACTGTATTTGAGAATCATATATTTGTCCCTACATATCACCTTTTTATAGTGTTTACCGTGTATTCACTAAAGCTTAAGGTCTATATTTGACAAAGTCTTCATTATTATTATCTACTAAGCCTATCCAATAGACACATCTTCCACACCTCTTCCACATTATCCAAACAATAAATTAAACTTAATTTTATTTAAAATAAAACATTACAACTAAATTAAAAAACATTACAATTAAACATTAACTAAAAAAAAACATTACAATAAATTAAAAAACATTACAATTAAAAATAAAACATACAATTAAAAATAAAACATTACAACTAAATTAAAAAACATTACAATTAAACATTAACTAAAAAAAAAAGTACACCTAATACAATTAAAAATAAAACATTACGATTAAAAATAAAACTACTCGTCGTCGGCCGTCTGGTCCTCCTCGTCGTCCTCCGGGTCGTGGCTAGGAGCCGCCGGAGCATAAAACGTGCTATCGAATTCCTCTTCCAAGTATTGCCGATATCTCATATGTGCTTCCAAGTCCTTTCTCGACAAACCCGTCGGAATCGGTTTCGCCAAAAACTTCATGGCATCTCTAATCTCGGGCCGTCGCAAAGCATCTTGTTGCATTTGAACATAAGTACTAATCTTTTGAGCCGCTTCCGAACCCGATGAGCGGCCCGATGTTGCATCGGACGAACTAGACAACCTACGGCTAACGTTACGACCCCGTGGTCGCCTAACGGGGTCTTCCCCAAATAAGGCATCAAATGGGGTCGGGGTGGGGGTTGGGGTCGCGCCTACTGGAACATCATCGGCGGTCAAATCTACCGCCGGAGCCGGTCGACTGCTCGTCGCGGCATTTTCATTCCAAAAGTTGGACAAGTTTTTAAGAAGGTCATAGCAACTCTGGTAATGCCAATATTTCTCCCCTGTTTGTTTCTTGTACAATTTCACAGCCGCGTCAGACACATGTTTCTCATCCGCCCCGCTTTTATCGACCGTGTTCGCTAACCTTCTTCAACGCCGCGCCAAATTCCTTAACACCCTTTTTAATCTTGTTCCATTTGCCATGTATTTGGCTCTTGGTACGCTTTGGGTATTTTGTTTCATTGTTGAACATCTCCACCACTTTAGCCCAAAACATGCCATCCGTCTGATTATTACCCACGATCGCGTCCTGCGACCAATGCACCCAACACTGTGCCAACAACAACGTATCATCATTCTCCCAATTCCTTTTCTCTCTCGGTCTTGTGGCGCGCCTTTTCCCACGACCCACCTCTACAACTTCATCTTCATCTTCATCATCGGCGGACGCGACACTATCCTTGTCGGGAACATTTTCATTGATAATCAATGGCGGTTGTGGGGTTCTTGGTCTTTGTTGTTGTTGGTGGTGAAAATCATACGCCATTTGAGCTTGTATTTGGGCTTGGGCTAACGCCATACGTTGAGCCTCGTTCCAATTATGACCCATAATTGGATTGTAGTTAATTTGATTGTAATACGGTGTTGAAAATGGGTTAACGAGGCAAGATGGTGGAGGACCCATTGGGGGCGGGTTGGAGGAGCTTGATGCGTGGCTTGTTTGGCCTTGGTTAGTTGATGACATAGCCGGGATCGGGTTTTCAAGAAAGGCATTCCAAAGATCGTTAAGTTGATTTTGGTTTTCGTTGTTTGACATGATTTTAGAGATGAAGTTTGTGAAAGATTTTTTGATAGTGTGTGTTTTTTTGTGTGAAGAATGGAATGAGTTGTGAAGAATGGGTTGTGAAAGAGTGGTATATAAAGAATGAAAATTAAAAAAAAAATTTAAACAAACTAGCCGTTTGTTTTAAACTTTTGAAAAAAAATTTTTTTTTGTTTTTGGCCGTTACTTTCTCTCTCTCACGCTCCTCTCTCTCTCTCTTCTTCGTCAATCATCGATGGAACGAAACACCGGACGCCACCCTTGTCGACGAGCCGCTCACAATAGGCTCGTGGTCGACGAGCCCATCGAAGCTCGGTCGACACGCCTATTGTGATAGGCCTAACATATAACTAAAATATACAAGATCGTCAAAAGTTAAAATAAAATACATATCAATAACATTTTGATACCTACAAAAAACAAATTTTATTTTACTTTTTTTCACAAAAACTTACTATCTATGCCTATCATTATTTGATTTTCTCAAAGAAGTCTTTGTTAGGAATGTAAAATGTTTTTTTTTTCTTTTTGAGAAAATTTCATTACATACCCCTGTGGTTTGCCATATTATCAAGTTTCACCCCTCTTGTTTTTTCTTATCATTAGATACCCATATGGTGAATTTTTGTGTCATTACATACCCCTGCCTCAAACGTCCGTTAGTGTGGCTCCGTCAAAGCTCTCATGTGCACTGCACATGAGGGTAACTTAGTCATTTTGCTTCTAAAACACCCATTTCACCTTTCCATTTCAAACAATCAGATCAAATCCTTTTTTTCCCCAAAAACTCTTTTCTTCCCCAAAAACTCTTTTCTTCATTTAATATCCCAAAAACTCTTTTCAAACAATCAGATCAACTTGTTTGTATACTCTTTTCTAAAACTCTTTTCAAACAACTCTTTTCTAATATCCCAAAAACTCAATTTGTTTGTATACACTTTTCTTCATTTAAAATCCCAAATTATATCTCTATCGATCTATCATAATCATCATCAATATCAACAAAACCCAAATTTAAAAAGAAAAAAATCAAAAGATTCAGCCTCTACTGCTTTGAATTTGGTGCGCAACACCTTGTCTCCGCCGCGATCTGACCAGCCGCCACAAACCACCACGCTGCCAAATCGATCGATTTTAGGGTTCTTAATAATAAAACCCTAATTCAAAATCCTAATTTTGATGATGTCGCCGCTGCTGTACAATCACCACCACTTTCGGCCACTTCTGTGGTGAATTCCGATCAGAATAGGGCTGGGGAGGGACCGATTTTTGTTGGTGTTGCTTCTGTCTTGAGATCTGACACTCAATCGATCGAATCTAGGGCTGTTCATACTGAAACCCTAATTGAAAACCCTAATTTGGGTTCAACCGCCACACAGCCACCATCAACCACCCACACGCAGCCACCTGAACAATTAATTGATGGGAAAGGGGCGGATTTGATTAAGGAAGGTCATGGTTTGGGCTGCTTTTGACATGGGCTGTATAGCTCTGTGCCTCTGCTCTTTGTTGTATTTGGTGTTTCTTTGTATCTTTATTTGTAGTTGGCATTTGGATATGTATTACTGTAATATTTGTTTTGTCAGCATCTAAAAGTAGCGATACAATGAAGGAGATGATAAAATGTAATTTTGGCTAGCCATTGTTTGATGGAGATTCAAGCTGGGATCTTGGTGAATGTAAGGAGATTGTTTGTGGGTAGAGTTAAATTAGTCAATTTGTAGTTATTCAACTTTGATGTTAATCTTAGTCTGTAGTTGTTCCGAGTTTGATATAACTATGTTTGTAATTGTTTTTGGGGAAAAAAAGAGTTTTTGGGGAAAAAAAGGATTTGATCTGATTGTTTGAAATGGGAAGGTAAAATGGGTGTTTTAGAAGCAAAATGACTAAGTTACCCTCATGTGCAGTGCACATGAGAGCTTTGACGGAGCCACACTAACGGACGTTTGAGGCAGGGGTATGTAATGACACAAAAATTCACCATATGGGTATCTAATGATAAGAAAAAACAAGAGGGGTGAAACTTGATAATATGGCAAACCACAGGGGTATGTAATGAAATTTTCTCTTTCTTTTTTTTGAAAGATGAACATGAAGAATTTAGTCAAGTAGAATCAAACCAACTTTAATGTAAAGAGTCTTAATCAAGTTATTTTTATTTTATGTAGCGATAACCATTTGTTTAGTTGATAAGGTTAGCCTTTTGTGATCATAACAAACTAGCATGATACCTGTTCAATGTGGCGGTGACTTGTGGCGATGGTTGTGACTATTGATGGTGGTGACGGCGTCAAATGGTGTAGATTTATGTAAATGTAATTGATTTAAAAGTGATAATAAAGATATTTAAAAAATAATATAAGTTATTAAGATTAAGAGCAATTGAGTCATCTATAATGTCTCATTCTTTTAATTATTTTTATAAAAGGAAGAGCGTTAGAATTTTTATAAGGTGACGTAATCAATTTGAAAACATAATGCATTTAAATTTTGAATATTTAGTTTATATGTTATTTGAAGTTTGAAAGCTGATAATATTTTAGTTTTAACTAGCTAGATTTTGGGCTCGTGTCCAATACACAGGGTTTACGACATTATCAATATTAGATATTTAATCTTATGGTTTAAAATTTAGTTTACTATTTTTTTTGTAATAAAAATTGATATATATATATTAAAACTGAGTTTTATATTGAAATTTTTTTAAAAAATATGTCTATCGAAATTGTATACTGTGGCATGCTTAGCGATATGTGAATATTACAAAATCATAATATGTCTATTAGAGTTGTAGATTGTGACATACTTAGCGATTTTTTAATATTAAAAAGTAATAATATGTCATTATCATTTTATTTGTTTTATTGTTACACATGTTGTGTATTACATTCTTATTTTACACTATTACAAATAATATCTTATTTTTAGATAAAAAATATCATAAATATTTCAATTAAATCCGACAATGTCATATGTGTTTCCTATAATCAATTATATGTTTACATGCTTTATTTTTGTTATATGCGTTATGATTACTAAAAAACACTTTAAGAAATAATAATATTAATTATTTTTATAAAAGGAAGAGCGTTAGAATTTTTATAAGGTGACGTAATCAATTTGAAAACATAATGCATTTAAATTTTGAATATTTAGTTTATATGTTATTTGAAGTTTGAAAGCTGATAATATTTTAGTTTTAACTAGCTAGATTTTGGGCTCGTGTCCAATACACAGGGTTTACGACATTATCAATATTAGATATTTAATTCTTATGGTTTAAAATTTAGTTTACTATTTTTTTTGTAATAAAAATTGATATATATATATAAAACTTTTTTATATTGAAATTTTTTAAATAGATATATGTATATATATATATATATATATATATATATATATATATATATATATATATATATATATATATATATATATATATATATATATATATATATATATATATATATATATATATATATATATATATATATATATATATATATATATATATATATATATATATATATATATATATATATATATATATATATATATATATATATATATATATATATATATATATATATATATATATATATATATATATATATATATATATATATATATATATATATATATATATATATATATATATATATATATATATATATATATATATATATATATATATATATATATATATATATATATATATATATATATATATATATATATATATATATATATATATATATATATATATATATATATATATATATATATATATATATATATATATATATATATATATATATATATATATATATATATATATATATATATATATATATATATATATATATATATATATATATATATATATATATATATATATATATATATATATATATATATATATATATATATATATATATATATATATATATATATATATATATATATATATATATATATATATATATATATATATATATATATATATATATATATATATATATATATATATATATATATATATATATATATATATATATATATATATATATATATATATATATATATATATATATATATATATATATATATATATATATATATATATATATATATATATATATATATATATATATATATATATATATATATATATATATATATATATATATATATATATATATATATATATATATATATATATATATATATATATATATATATATATATATATATATATATATATATATATATATATATATATATATATATATATATATATATATATATATATATATATATATATATATATATATATATATATATATATATATATATATATATATATATATATATATATATATATATATATATATATATATATATATATATATATATATATATATATATATATATATATATATATATATATATATATATATATATATATATATATATATATATATATATATATATATATATATATATATATATATATATATATATATATATATATATATATATATATATATATATATATATATATATATATATATATATATATATATATATATATATATATATATATATATATATATATATATATATATATATATATATATATATATATATATATATATATATATATATATATATATATATATATATATATATATATATATATATATATATATATATATATATATATATATATATATATATATATATATATATATATATATATATATATATATATATATATATATATATATATATATATATATATATATATATATATATATATATATATATATATATATATATATATATATATATATATATATATATATATATATATATATATATATATATATATATATATATATATATATATATATATATATATATATATATATATATATATATATATATATATATATATATATATATATATATATATATATATATATATATATATATATATATATATATATATATATATATATATATATATATATATATATATATATATATATATATATATATATATATATATATATATATATATATATATATATATATATATATATATATATATATATATATATATATATATATATATATATATATATATATATATATATATATATATATATATATATATATATATATATATATATATATATATATATATATATATATATATATATATATATATATATATATATATATATATATATATATATATATATATATATATATATATATATATATATATATATATATATAATGCAAAAACTTCCAATGAAGAATAGTTAGTGATAAAATAAACAAACCATAGGGACAGTTTTTGTAATTTACTCTATTGAAAATTATACAAAAAGTCTTACTAATTTATATTTTTTTATTTTCTAACACTTTTTATTTTTTCATGATTATTAATAAATAAATTATTAAAAACATATCTCTACAAAAAATCTAAAACTTATATATGTTTCAATTGATAATGTTAATCCAATCCACATAATAAATTATAGGGTAAATTACACAAATCATACCTGAGATTTGTTCGAAACTACACTGGTCATACCTACAATTTAAAAATTACGCGAGGTATACCCATCGTTGTCAAAAACTTACGCTAACCATACCTATCGCTGACGGTCGTCTATTTGACCGTTAAGTCAAGTCACGTGCCGTGCATATGAGGTATCAAAACCGTAATTTCGTGTAAACTTCAGGTATCATCCGTGTAATTTGTCCTAATAAAATTATTAAGAATTTTAGAGTTTTGTTTATACTTCAATTATTAAATTGGGTAGATATGAACATTATTATGAAAAAATATTTATTTTTTCAATGAAAAGTATATAAAGAAAAATAGTTGATACAAGAATGTATTTATTATTATATATACCATTATTATTTTGTTATACGTGTATAGTGAATAAAACAAGGATCAGAACCATAAAACCACTAAAATTTTCACCTTTATATTATTTTATATTTTATTTTTTATTTTGAAATAGGATTTTAAAAAAAATAAATTTATATATGTGAATTTTATTATAGAATATCTACCTACTTAAATGAAATATAAATATAAATATCTTAATAATTTTTTTAAGGGTAAATTACACGGATGATACCTGAAGTTTAGACGAAATTACGGTTTTGATACCTCACACGCACGACACGTGACTTGACTTAACGACCAAATAGACGATCGTTAGCGATAGGTATGGTCAGTGTAAGTTTTTGAAAAGTCATTACATACAATGTATATGATTGATAATTCGTCTAAAGTTGCTTACATTATGAGTTACTAAACTCTATATTATATTGTCATAATTTTTTATTTTTTATTTTGAAATAGGATTTTAAAAAAAATAAATTTATATATGTGAATTTTATTATAGAATATCTACCTACTTAAATGAAATATAAATATAAATATCTTAATAATTTTTTTAAGGGTAAATTACACGGATGATACCTGAAGTTTAGACGAAATTACGGTTTTGATACCTCACACGCACGACACGTGACTTGACTTAACGACCAAATAGACGATCGTTAGCGATAGGTATGGTCAGTGTAAGTTTTTGACAATGATGGGTATGTCTCGCGTAATTTTTAAATTGTAGGCATGTACAATGTAGTTTCGCACAAACCTCAGGTATGATTTATGTGATTTATCCTAAATTATATCCACATGACCACATCCAATGTCATGCTGACATTTTGTAAGTTTTTGAAAAGTCATTACATACAATGTATATGATTGATAATTCGTCTAAAGTTGCTTACATTATGAGTTACTAAACTCTATATTATATTGTCATAATTTTTTATTCCTTTTTCTTTTTTGAATAAAATGTGTTTTTGTTGTTCAATAAAAATAATAGTATTATACGTAATTTTATGTGTTTGAATCATTTTGAATATTTTGGTGTGTTCAGTGTATTTGTGCTTTGTGTTATCTATTATTTTGTAACTTGGGTTCCTGGGATCCATATGTCGTAAATTATGCCCCCAATTCAATTTTGGGGTTGGATTTTTTAACATAGGTTTAATAAAATAAAAAATAAAAAACTATAGTGTAATTGGTATACAACTTTAATCTTGAAGATATTTGTATGAAATTTATCGAATATATCATGAATAGCGAAATTCCTACATTGGAGTGAGATTGATTTGCCATACGATGATTTATATGTGAACACGAGAAATATATACTACCATAAAACTAAAGGACTATAATTTGAATAGTGAAATCTTGAGGAAAAGAATTCTACGTATGATAACAATCTATAATAACTATAAAAAAAATTAGTAAGTAAAGCTTTAAAAGGAAATTGATGTCATCAAATAATCCAAAGGCTATAATCTAAAGTTAGATTGCATCAAATGGTTGTGGTTTTTTCAAAAAATATTTAAAGGGGCTTTTTATATTTATTGTAAGATTAGTTACTCCGTATTATTTTATTGGATATATATTAACTATTGTTCTATTGGATATATATTAGATATTAGGGAAAAGTGAATATATGGCTGCCTGACACCTAAACTTAGGTGTGAAACCCCTCACATAATAACTTTTTAATATTTTTTGTTTAATGAATAAATGATTTGGCCCTCATGAATTTTATGGATTAAAAAATTAGTATGTGAGTGTTCTACACCTAAGCTTAGGTATATAACAACCTTATATAACCATCCCCTAGGTATTATTCCTTATTTATTATATTACAATTATTGGTTAACAAGTGTAAATTTGTGATAAAAAAACAAAAAAATGTAAATTAAAAACAAAAGTCAACTTTAAAAATCAAGAGCTGTAATTGGTCGATAAGCTATTAGAGAAACTGTATTTTAGCATAATAAAAGATTTACATCTACGTACTCACTTTGTTCCAATCAAATTGCATCTTTTTAGTGATTTGTCTTCACTTGTGTTAGTTATCTAAGTACAATTCCGCGTATAGCGTACTTTTGATAACTTGGTTAGGGGGAAGGGAGTGGAGCACGGGCTCCATAGCGGGTTGCTCAACCCTTTGGGGAACACCATTGCCATCATTGCGGGCTGTTGGCGAGCTGAGCTTCAGCTGGTTGAAAGCCAGCGGAGGGCTGGGTGAATATTCGACCGTTGGGAGCGTGGGGGAGCGTGTGGGAGGTGGGGTCCAGCCCCTTTTGACCGTTGAATGCATAAAAAAAAAAAACCTAAACTTTTCCTATATAAATACTCTTCTATTTTAACCAAACAATTCACAAAACAAATACATATCTCCACACACTTTCACCAAAAAACATCACTTTACTAAAAAAAAAAGGATTCCTCTTCCTCATCTTCTTCATTTTGTGTTCCGCCGGAGATATTCGACTCGTCTACGGGGAGTACGTTTGAGTTTTTTAAACAAGTGTACGACGAGCTTGAAGATACCGGCACCTCTTCCGACACTCGTAGGTATATCGATCGAGACCGAGAAGAAGCTCACGCGATACTAATGCGTGACTACTTCGTTGAAGACTCAAAGTTTGACGAACCATTTTTTCGTCATCGTTTTCGCATGAGCAAGAGGTTGTTTTTGAAGATTGTTGGTGATATTGAAGCTAGATTCAGTTACTTTCAAGAGGGGTACGACGCGCAGGGTAAAAAAAGTTGCACGACTCTTCAAAAGTGCACATCGGCGATCAAGCAACTGTCTACGGGTGAACCTTCAGACGCGTATGACGAATATTTATGCATGGCTGCCCGAACGTCACGCGAGAGCCTCGAGCATTTTTGTGATGCGGTCAACGCTTTATATCAAAAGGAATTCTTACGTAGGCCGACATCTCATGACGTTGCTCTCATCACACAAGCTCATGAAGAAAGACACCACATTCCAGGAATGCTTGGTAGTCTTGATTGTACACACATCGAATGGAGGCAGTTCCCTAAACACTTTAAAGGGCAATACACGAGGGGTGATCATAAGGTACCTACTATTATGATCGAATGTGTTGCTTCCTATGACTTGTGGATTTGGCATTCGTTTTTCGGTCCTGCTGGATCGAACAACGATGTCAACGTTTTGCAGCAGTCGCCTTTGTTTCAAAACGAGCGTAATGGATCCGCGCCAGACAGTTCATTTACCGTAGATGGACGGCAATACAAGCGTGGTTACTACCTTACCGATGGAATCTATCCTAGGTGGGCTGCGTTTGTTAAAGCTTATCCGCATCCAGTAGAACAAGATGAAAAGAAATTTAAAAGACTACAAGAGGCTGCAAGAAAGGATGTTGAGCGGGCGTTTGGTGTTCTTAAAGGGAAAATGGAAGATTTTGGACCGTCCCCTCCGGCTATGGACAAAGGAGAAGATCGGAAAAGTCGTCGCCACGTGTACAATACTACACAACATGATCATAAAAGACAACGGGCGGGCAATATCACCGGTTCATATTATGGATCCACCGGTGCCAAGAGTTTATAACCAGGAAGCAAACCGGGAGTTACAGGACGAGGACGTGCATCATCGGCTCCGATATGATCTGACGGCGCATATATCGGCTTTAGACTTATCATACCTTGACGATCCAGCGATGCAGCCACCATCGGTTCAGAGTTTGATTTAGTTGTCTTCATTATCATGTAGAATTTAAATTTCTAATATGTTGTTATGTACTTTTTAAATTATGTTTATGTAATGTTTAGTTTATTTTAATGAAATATTTAAGTTTTTATTAAAAAAGAAAAAAATGTTTGATTAAATTAAATGAAAAAAAAATAAAAATTGGGAGGGTTGAGAAGGTGATGAATACCATGGAAAATGGTTGGGAGGGTTAAAAAGGAAAAATGAGTTGAAAGTATTTGATTGGTGGGATTTAGGAGAATTGAAAAATACAACCACACCACTCCCTTCCCCCTTAAATCTTTAAATCGAACTAACATGGCATGGGTAGTACAGTGCTACAATTACCGTCATCAATATTCAATACCATGGTTTGCACATGGGAGGCACGTTGTGACACCCGTCTATTTTTAGTCTTCCGTTTTGTACGCGTTTTGTACTCGAAAGTGTAATCAACGTTCAACTTAATATTCAACTTAATGTAAAGACTCGAAAATTACCTACAAATGCACGTTTTTAGCTCGAGTGTTGTGAGACCTTAACCTTATGCAGCTCAAAGAAATGCCAACAAATTCTTGTAACATATATATCGATCCGTGATCTACTTAAGTTTGTAACAACCTTTATTCTAAAATTTGTCAACGACATATACATTCTGCATACAAAAACGTCACTTGATAACAAATAACAAATAATTAGCCTACCTTGTTAAATAAGATATATTTATATTAGTGGAAATTGATGGACTCTTCCACTACACATCTAAAACTTTTATTAATAATTACATATCTACAATAATGATTTTTATGTGCAACCAAAAATGAGTTTAGAAGGTTTACACATGTTTTATGTACATTTTATCAAGTTTATTAGTCATCAAAAAGGACACACGTCACCCTTAATCTATCCTAAATGGTGAATCATCATTCCATCTTATCTTAACAAATTATATATTTCATTTTCTTAAAAATTCATTTCTAAAGACAAGAGCAAATTCACAAAAATTTCACATACAAAGATAACTTAATTCTATCAATAATAAGGGGGAAGGGAGTGGTGTGGCTTAAAATCCCAACCCTCCCAAATCCCACCAATTAAATTCCTCCAACTCATTTTTCCTTTTCAACCCTCCCAATCAACCATCCCAACCATTTTTCATGACATTCATCACTTTCTCAACCCTCCCAAATTATTTTTTTTTCTTTTTCATTTAATTTAATCGAATAGTTTTTTAACAAAACAATATAAATAAAACATAAACCATACATCAACTACTAAAATAAAACAAGGTTCATTACATACTTAAACAAATAAAATAAAAAAAGGTTCGACACATGCTTAAGAAAATAAACGATAACTAAGTAGATAGATTGAAAACATAAAAATCACTCATCAAACTCCCATCCATACTTCGCCGCAATCGAACGTTTTTGCTCAAGCACCCACGCTAACATTTTTTGATCGGTGATGTGTGCGTGTGGGTTGTTGAAAAACTTGAAATCACTCCTCATGCTCTTGTTACTTTGATGCTCGAGTTGTAAGTCCAATAGTGCTTGCTTCTTCATATTGGCTTCCTCCATATGTTGTTTTTTCTTTTCCGCATACTCCTCCGTAAAAGCCGTAAAACCATCTCCCTTTGACGACGACGCACGTACAACATTTTTTCGGCCCTTTCTTGGCCGACTACTAGGAGTGCTTGACTCGTTCAAATCCGGCAACACAGTAGCATCGTCGTTGTTACTAGACGACTCATAATTGCCTCCCTCTGACGACTTTCTTCGCTTATCCGAATGGGCCGAAGATGTTTGCCCAACTTGCGGTGTTTCCTTCCACTTCGCTTCGTCTTTCACAACCTTCCAAGCTCCAATATGGGTGAACTCTTTACCGGTTCTTGTTTTATAGTCCTTCAACGCTTCAGTCATCACATTCAAATCATCACATCCACTATTCCTTACACCGTCCTACCATTAATAACATAAATAAACGTAAATAAAGTATATAAATAACATAAATAAAGTATATAAAGTATATAAATAACGTAAATAAAGTATATAAAGTATATTAATAACATAAATAAACGTAAATAAAGTATATAAATAATAAATAAATAAACGTAAATAAAGTATATAAATAACATAAATAAAGTATATAAAGTATATAATAATAAAGTATAAATAACATAAATAAAGTATATAAATAAATAAAGTATATAAAGTATAAATAACATAAATAAAGTATATAAAGTATATTAATAACATAAATAAAGTATATAAAGTATATTAATAACATAAATAAAGTATATAAAGTATATAATAACATAAATAAAGTATATAAAGTATATTAATAAGATAAATAAACGTAATAAAGTATATAATTATATAAATACCGCTTGGATGTAACATCCGTTGAACGTTGATATTGTAGTATTCATTGTGCCCCATTTGGTGTTGAGGCTATCCTTAGATCGAATTGTACCACCCAACTCCTTTGAGAAATGCTCCAAGATTCGTTGCCAAAACCTATCCCGTCCTTGTTCGTTACCGACTTGTCTACATGTTGAAATATGAACCCACGCTTTTGCCAACGCCACCTCTTCATCGTGCATCCATTTTGTTTTATCCGCCCGCTTTGGAAATTTCTTTTTTGGTACAACTTCTTCGACTAATAATAAGTAAGTTGCAATTAAC
The DNA here is from genome assembly GCA_034093135.1 of Erigeron breviscapus. Lineage (NCBI taxonomy): Eukaryota > Viridiplantae > Streptophyta > Magnoliopsida > Asterales > Asteraceae > Erigeron > Erigeron breviscapus. The sequence goes on from CM067167.1 coordinate 279,019,299, forward strand.
TTATGAATACGTAAATAACCAATAAATAAACTTGTATATATATAAAGTATATAAATAATAAATAACATGTAAATAACAAATAAACATATATATATAAAGTATATAAATAATAAATAACAGGTAAATAATAAATAAACATCTCTTATAAAGAAAATGACACCCTGTTGAAAAAAAGAGTTGCGAAATTATGAGCATGCCCTTCATTTTCTTCTGCCCTATTATTCTTTATATATTCTGCCGTAATTGTTGGTTTTTCCAGCCCATATTAATTTTGTGTCTCCAGCCTCCCTCCATTCCCTCTCACGCCTTCCCCCTCACGCCTGTCTTTTCTTTGAAACTCTCAACCCAATTAATGCGGAAGATATATGTAAGAGATGGACTCTTTATTTTCCACCCCTTTAAAAAGCACGTCTATCTCTACTTCTTCCATACCAGATACCAGAACCCCATTCCATATATATCCACTGCTTGCTCATCATCGTCAATGCCAACTGCTGTCACATGTACTCCATTAGCGCCGGTCACTGTCACTGCTACTCCTTCCATTTAATGGAAAATGGCTGTCTAATTTGGTCCAACTCTTGTAAAAAGCTAGAGACCTCTGTTTGATGTATTGAGTCAAACTTGGGGATGTCCAGTTTGACGTTTTTTTCTTATATTTATTTCATCAAATTTAGTAAATTTTATTTGTAAATGCATAATCAAGAAATGATGTTAGAATATTTGACCATGAAATGATGTTAAAAAGAAGTTAGAGAAGCGGGAATTACAGCAAGCAATTGAATTTCAAGATAGAAGATTGATGAATCTGCAGTTAACTGACATGAAAAATCATCAATTGCAGCGGAGTTTTTCTCTAGGTGGTGTTGTTCCATCACCAACCAAGACAAGCTGAAATCAAGTGTATTTATATGCTGGAAACGATGTGGAAGTTGCTTCTGGAGGTTAGTTAAATACTAATGGTATTTTTATTTTCTTTTTCTGGACTTCAGTTATTTACAGTCAATATATATATATACACATATTATGTATAACATTTGGTGTAGGAAAATTTGGTGTCCAAGATAGCATGAATTCTGCAAGGGATGAATCTGATACAAGTGTGCCATCAGAAGTAAAGAAAGAGAGCTTTGATGAGAATGGATATGAGAAAAATGGAAGGTTTGAATTTTGACTTATTGTAATCACGTAGTCTTTGTTCTTGTGATGTACTAATTATTTGTTTGTTTATAGCAGCCTAGAACATGGACAACCTGATAACTTCTTTGTTTCACCTTCACAATCGGCAGCCACTAATCACCAGACTTTTTTTTCAACTGATTTGCCGGAAACTGATTATGTCGCTGCAATTTCAGTGAATGTTACTCCCAAATGTGAAGGTAGTAATTAAAGAAACACTAGCTTTAATCCCGTGTCCCGACACGATAATTTTATATACAATCGAGTGAGTACATTTAATTAAATAAGAAATTAGTATAAATGAATCCTTAATAAGATCAAATTGTAAGAAGAAAGAAATAAAATTGGTGATCAGTTAGTAAATGCATAATCTTTTTTATTGATGTACACACAATTTAAGGTGAAAGTATTAAATAATGTAACAGGGTATACAAATATTGATATTGTTAGATATAATCTTGATATTAGTCTCTTTAAATCATGTTTATTTTGAGTTAGTAGTATAGTAGAAGAAGTCATGCTAACATGATGTGTCAGTTGAGTTATATTAGGAGATAATGGGGTTGTTGACCGTTAGTGGGCTTAGTCAATAGGTTCTGTTATTTAGTAGCTGTTTATTAGGAATGTCACGTACTTTGTAGGCTATAAAAAGCCATTTGTTTTGTTGAATAAAGGGCAGCTTTTCCATATATTCTTTTCTTATCTCTGAATATTCATATATACATACATAGTATATATACATATAGCAGTGTGAAGTTGTGAGTTTGGGGCCTGATTTCCAACAGATATTGTTTGAAATGAAATATATATATATATATATATATATATATATATATATATATATATATATATATATATATATATATATATATATATATATATATATATATATATATATATATATATATATATATATATATATATATATATATATATATATATATATATATATATATATATATATATATATATATATATATATATATATATATATATATATATATATATATATATATATATATATATATATATATATATATATATATATATATATATATATATATATATATATATATATATATATATATATATATATATATATATAGGTCTATCAATGGATGCATTACTAGTCTAATGAAGTAGGTGTGTGTGTTTATATATCTTTTAGCAGGTGCGTGTTTATATATCTTTCCTCTTTCAATTTCACCAGCCAACCTCTAAGTTATTTCGTTATATAAAACACTAATGATTTGTGGCTGCAGAATAAGTAATTGCTGGCTTAGACCAAGCAGTGGCAACAATGAAAAAGGGTGAGCATGCTTTATTGACCATCAATTCGAAAGCAAAAAGAGGCAGAAGTAGGAAATGCTAGATATAACCTTAAGAAGCTAACTTATGATGAGGACAAAGGTGAACAAAATAGGAGGGCTGACTTAGGGATATGGTGAACAAAGCTAACTTATGATGAGGACAAAGCTAACTTAGGGATATGGTTAGCTTTTATATTCAAGCTTTATACCAGAATGCTTGCTAGGGGATCTATGTTTTAAAGTTATACATGGGTCACCAAAATAGGAGGGCTGGGATGGGAATGTTGAACTAGATGAGCTATTTATTGGACCTCCACATCCTGCTCTGGTCAAGAAGGCTGCATCCGCCAATGATGCAGAGCGTTTGAGGGGGTCACGACTTTCTTTGCTTTTGAATGTGAACGAACTTGAAGATCAACCAAAGAATCAACAAACATTATTATTATTATTATTATTATTATTATTATTATTATTATTATTATTATTATTATTATTATTATTATTATTATTATTATTATTATTATTATTATTATTATTATTATTATTATTATTATTATTATTATTATTATTATTATTATTATTATTATTATTATTATTATTATTATTATTATTATTATTATTATTATTATTATTATTATTATTATTATTATTATTATTATTATTATTATTATTATTATTATTATTATTATTATTATTATTATTATTATTATTATTATTATTATTATTATTATTATTATTATTATTATTATTATTATTATTATTATTATTATTATTATTATTATTATTATTATTATTATTATTATTATTATTATTATTATTATTATTATTATTATTATTATTATTATTATTATTATTATTATTATTATTATTATTATTATTATTATTATTATTATTATTATTATTATTATTATTATTATTATTATTATTATTATTATTATTATTATTATTATTATTATTATTATTATTATTATTATTATTATTATTATTATTATTATTATTATTATTATTATTATTATTATTATTATTATTATTATTATTATTATTATTATTATTATTATTATTATTATTATTATTATTATTATTATTATTATTATTATTATTATTATTATTATTATTATTATTATTATTATTATTATTATTATTATTATTATTATTATTATTATTATTATTATTATTATTATTATTATTATTATTATTATTATTATTATTATTATTATTATTATTATTATTATTATTATTATTATTATTATTATTATTATTATTATTATTATTATTATTATTATTATTATTATTATTATTATTATTATTATTATTATTATTATTATTATTATTATTATTATTATTATTATTATTATTATTATTATTATTATTATTATTATTATTATTATTATTATTATTATTATTATTATTATTATTATTATTATTATTATTATTATTATTATTATTATTATTATTATTATTATTATTATTATTATTATTATTATTATTATTATTATTATTATTATTATTATTATTATTATTATTATTATTATTATTATTATTATTATTATTATTATTATTATTATTATTATTATTATTATTATTATTATTATTATTATTATTATTATTATTATTATTATTATTATTATTATTATTATTATTATTATTATTATTATTATTATTATTATTATTATTATTATTATTATTATTATTATTATTATTATTATTATTATTATTATTATTATTATTATTATTATTATTATTATTATTATTATTATTCAGAATCAGAATGATCATTATTATTATTAATTATTATTATATATTATTATTATTATTATTATTATTATTATTATTATTATTATTATTATTATCGTATTAATGATCCCATCTTTATCTTTAGTATTTATTATTTTATTTTATTATTATTATTATTATTATTATTATTATTATTATTAAGCATAAAATATATCCCTAAGTTTATATTACTTATTTTAACACCCTCCCTTAATGTAAACTTAGGAGGTAAAAAAAAAAAAAAAAAAATAAAAAAAAAAAAAAAAAAAAAAAAAAAAAAAAAAAAAAAAAAAAAAAAAAAAAAAAAAAAAAAAAAAAAAAAAAAAAAAAAAAAAAAAAAAAAAAAAAAAAAAAAAAAAAAAAAAAAAAAAAAAAAAAAAAAAAAAAAAAAAAAAAAAAAAAAAAAAAAAAAAAAAAAAAAAAAAAAAAAAAAAAAAAAAAAAAAAAAAAAAAAAAAAAAAAAAAAAAAAAAAAAAAAAAAAAAAAAAAAAAAAAAAAAAAAAAAAAAAAAAAAAAAAAAAAAAAAAAAAAAAAAAAAAAAAAAAAAAAAAAAAAAAAAAAAAAAAAAAAAAAAAAAAAAAAAAAAAAAAAAAAAAAAAAAAAAAAAAAAAAAAAAAAAAAAAAAAAAAAAAAAAAAAAAAAAAAAAAAAAAAAAAAAAAAAAAAAAAAAAAAAAAAAAAAAAAAAAAAAAAAAAAAAAAAAAAAAAAAAAAAAAAAAAAAAAAAAAAAAAAAAAAAAAAAAAAAAAAAAAAAAAAAAAAAAAAAAAAAAAAAAAAAAAAAAAAAAAAAAAAAAAAAAAAAAAAAAAAAAAAAAAAAAAAAAAAAAAAAAAAAAAAAAAAAAAAAAAAAAAAAAAAAAAAAAAAAAAAAAAAAAAAAAAAAAAAAAAAAAAAAAAAAAAAAAAAAAAAAAAAAAAAAAAAAAAAAAAAAAAAAAAAAAAAAAAAAAAAAAAAAAAAAAAAAAAAAAAAAAAAAAAAAAAAAAAAAAAAAAAAAAAAAAAAAAAAAAAAAAAAAAAAAAAAAAAAAAAAAAAAAAAAAAAAAAAAAAAAAAAAAAAAAAAAAAAAAAAAAAAAAAAAAAAAAAAAAAAAAAAAAAAAAAAAAAAAAAAAAAAAAAAAAAAAAAAAAAAAAAAAAAAAAAAAAAAAAAAAAAAAAAAAAAAAAAAAAAAAAAAAAAAAAAAAAAAAAAAAAAAAAAAAAAAAAAAAAAAAAAAAAAAAAAAAAAAAAAAAAAAAAAAAAAAAAAAAAAAAAAAAAAAAAAAAAAAAAAAAAAAAAAAAAAAAAAAAAAAAAAAAAAAAAAAAAAAAAAAAAAAAAAAAAAAAAAAAAAAAAAAAAAAAAAAAAAAAAAAAAAAAAAAAAAAAAAAAAAAAAAAAAAAAAAAAAAAAAAAAAAAAAAAAAAAAAAAAAAAAAAAAAAAAAAAAAAAAAAAAAAAAAAAAAAAAAAAAAAAAAAAAAAAAAAAAAAAAAAAAAAAAAAAAAAAAAAAAAAAAAAAAAAAAAAAAAAAAAAAAAAAAAAAAAAAAAAAAAAAAAAAAAAAAAAAAAAAAAAAAAAAAAAAAAAAAAAAAAAAAAAAAAAAAAAAAAAAAAAAAAAAAAAAAAAAAAAAAAAAAAAAAAAAAAAAAAAAAAAAAAAAAAAAAAAAAAAAAAAAAAAAAAAAAAAAAAAAAAAAAAAAAAAAAAAAAAAAAAAAAAAAAAAAAAAAAAAAAAAAAAAAAAAAAAAAAAAAAAAAAAAAAAAAAAAAAAAAAAAAAAAAAAAAAAAAAAAAAAAAAAAAAAAAAAAAAAAAAAAAAAAAAAAAAAAAAAAAAAAAAAAAAAAAAAAAAAAAAAAAAAAAAAAAAAAAAAAAAAAAAAAAAAAAAAAAAAAAAAAAAAAAAAAAAAAAAAAAAAAAAAAAAAAAAAAAAAAAAAAAAAAAAAAAAAAAAAAAAAAAAAAAAAAAAAAAAAAAAAAAAAAAAAAAAAAAAAAAAAAAAAAAAAAAAAAAAAAAAAAAAAAAAAAAAAAAAAAAAAAAAAAAAAAAAAAAAAAAAAAAAAAAAAAAAAAAAAAAAAAAAAAAAAAAAAAAAAAAAAAAAAAAAAAAAAAAAAAAAAAAAAAAAAAAAAAAAAAAAAAAAATTAAAAATTTTGAACTTAAATGTTTTTTAACTTTTTCAACTTCAAATTCATCATTACCAGTAACAACAATATCATCCACATAAACAAGTAATGCAATAAACAGCTTAGAATCACTCTTGATAAACAGAGAGTAGTCAGACTTACTTTGAATAAAACCATATTCAATCAAAGAACTAGTAAGCTTATGATTCCATTGCCTTGGAGCTTGTTTAAGTCCATAAAGGGACTTAACAAGTCTGCAAACCCTAGAATCATCTTTAGAAAAATATCCAGGAGGTAATGTCATATACACTTCCTCTTTTAACTCACCATACAAAAAAGCATTATTAATATCAAGTTGAAACATAGACCAATTGTTATTTATTGCAATACTAATCAAACATCTTACAGTAACCATTTTCACAACAGGTGAAAATGTTTCCTCATAATCAATACCTGCCTTTTGATTGTAACCTTTTGCTACAAGCCTAGCTTTATACCTTTCAATTTCACCAGTTGACTTATATTTAATCTTATATACCCATTTACAACCAATAGGTTCTCTACCAGGAGGTAGATCAGTCACAACCCAAGTATTATTCCTGTATAAAGCCTCCATTTCAAGGTTCATTGCCTCAACCCAATTAGAATCTTTGGCAGCTTGATTATAAGTAGATGGTTCAACATTTTTATTAATACTAGACAAGAAATTAAAGACATTTGAACTCAAATTAGAATAATTTACAACTCTGTCTATTCCATATTTAACTTTACCATCAAGCACATAATCATTCAAATTTCTAGGAACATTAGTGATTCTATTAGATCTCCTAAGATTGAGAGTATCCACTGGAACTGTATCATTAGTGATCTCATGATCAACTATATGAACACCCTCAGAATTATCATTATTCCCACCTTGCAACACCACATTGGTGTTGTCATCATGTGTTGCTGTGCCTCCATTGTTATTGGCAGATTCATGTGTACTACCAATATCAATGGTGGCTCTGCCATCACAATCTGTTCTATTTAAATTGTCATCATTGGGTCCAGTGGACTCAACAATCACTTCCATCCTGTCAAAAAAATTACATAACTCTTCATTAGACAAACCACTTGTACTCATTTTAAGAGGAAAAACTTGTTCATAAAACTTTACATCTCTAGCAAACAAAATAGTTTTATTATCTAAACTATACAATTTATATCCCTTCTTTGAATTTGAATAACCAAGTAAAACACATTTTTCAGCCCTCTTAGAAAGCTTATCATCATTATTCAAAATAGTTGCATAACAGAGACAACCAAAGTTTCTAAGATGAGACAAAACAGGTTCAAAACCAAACACAAGTTCATAAGGTGACTTTCCTTTCAAAACAGAAGAAGGAGTTCTATTAATCAAATACACAGCTGTATAAACACATTCAGTCCACATATATAAAGGTAGCCCTCCCTGAAAAAGAAGAGCCCTAGCAACATTCAACAAATGTCTATGTTTCCTTTCTGCAACCCCATTTTGTTGGGGAGTGTATGCACAAGTAGTTTGATGTACAATACCAAATTGTTTAAACATTTTATCCATGTTCCAGTTAACAAATTCAGTCCCATTGTCAGACCTAATTACTTTAACTTTCTTTCCAAACTGTGTATTAATCATCCTAATAAAAACATTTAAGTTTTCAAAAACTTCAGTTTTATTTTTCAACATGTAAACCCAAACTGCCCTTGAGAAATCATCTACAACAGTTAAAAAATACTTGTATCCTTCTTTACTAGCCTTCCTATAAGGACCCCACACATCAACATGTATTAAGTCACCAACATTTAAGGATTTGTGATCACTTAGAGGAAAAGGTTGTCTAGTTTGCTTAGCTTTATGACAAGTATCACATGGTATAGAATCATCAATCAAACCAAGTTTAAGTTTGGATTTTAAAACATGCAGAACATTATAAGATGGATGACCTAATCTAGAATGCCACAGTTCAGCAGACACATTGCAATTATTCACAGAATTCAAACTAACATTATTAACACAAACCTTACCCTGATTTAGCAAATAAAGACCTCCATTTATTCTACCAGTCCCCAAACTTCTCATTGTTCTCAAATCCTGTATATAGCATGCATTCTCAGAAAAACCAAAGAACAACTTACTATCTCTTGTTGCTTTATGAACAGACAGAAGATTGACATTATACTCAGGTACAACAAGAACATCAAACAATGTAATACTATTTGTAACCTTTAAATCACCAATTTTAGTAATTTGAGCTGAAGTACCATTTGGATGATTTACAGTTAGATTTAAAGAAACCACATCAATTACATTGATCATATTTTTATCAGAAGCACACATATGTTGATTTGCACCAGAATCAATGATCCAGTTAATTAAACTAACCAAAGTGTCAAACTGAATATTTGAATTAAAATAAGTAGAAGTCATAAAAGCATTAAACAAAGCACCTGCCATATTAGCTTGAGCTTTTCCTTTTGAATCCTGATTCTCATTTAACAAACTCATAAGCTTTGCAAGTTGTTCATTAGTAAAAGGTAAACCAGAATTAGTCACAGAAGAAGAATTAGAACCATTTTCAGAACCAGACAAGTTACTTTTATCACACCAATTACTGGTTTTATCATTCACAACATTATGACTTGTATAATTTCTGTTTTGATTTTGAAAATTAGATTTCTTCTTATAACTCTCTGGATAACCAACCAGTTTATAGCATTTATCAATAGTATGACCTTTTAAACCACATGCAGGATTAGCACAAACAAGGTTATCATTTCTAACAAATTTCTTTTTAGGATCATGAAACTTTGACACAAATGCAGAATTAGAAGGTTTAGCATGATTCAAAGAACTTGTATTTCTATGTGATTCTTCTCTAGATATTAAAGCATAAGCAGATTTCACATCAGGCAATGGATCCCTTGTAAGAATAGTACTTCTAACAGACATATACATTTCATCAAGACCCATAAGAAACTGCATTAACCTTATTAGATCATGATGAGTTTTAAATTCTTTAGCAGCCTTACAAGTACACACAGGTAATTTAACCATAGCATCAAATTGTTTCCAAAATGTATTTAACTTGTGATAATATTCAGACAAAGAAGTCCCATTTTGACTTAATGTATTAATTGTGATAATATTCAGACAAAGAAGTCCCATTTTGACTTAATGTATTAATTTTATGATGCAAATTGAACATAACAGATCCATCAACCTTGTCATAAGTTTCTTTTAAATCTTTCCAAACTTCACTAGCAACTTTAGAAAAAATTTGTCCCATATACAATTCTTGACTAACTGATCCTAAAATCCAAGAAAGAACCACAGAGTTGCACCTATCCCATTGTTTAGCAAGAACAAGATCATCTTCATCCTTTTCACATGTACCATCTATAAAACCAACCTTATTTTTAGTTTCTAAAGCAAGCATCATAGCACATGACCACACATTATAATTTTCAGTTCCAGTTAATTTGAAAGAAAGAATAGGAGCACCACTAGTATCAGTAGGATGAAGATATAAAGGATCACCAAAATCTAAACCACTAACAGTAGTAATTTTAGAACCACTACCTGCTTCAGGAGCCATACTAAATCAACAAATAAAGAAGATAAACAACCAATTAACCAAACAGATAATCAACAATAAATCATAAACAGATAAAGGGAAAAAAAATCAACCAATAACCTCTTCTCAAAAAAAAAAAAAAAAAAACAAAAAAAAAAAAAAAAAAAAAAAAAAAAAAAAAAAAAAAAAAAAAAAAAAAAAAAAAAAAAAAAAAAAAAAAAAAAAAAAAAAAAAAAAAAAAAAAAAAAAAAAAAAAAAAAAAAAAAAAAAAAAAAAAAAAAAAAAAAAAAAAAAAAAAAAAAAAAAAAAAAAAAAAAAAAAAAAAAAAAAAAAAAAAAAAAAAAAAAAAAAAAAAAAAAAAAAAAAAAAAAAAAAAAAAAAAAAAAAAAAAAAAAAAAAAAAAAAAAAAAAAAAAAAAAAAAAAAAAAAAAAAAAAAAAAAAAAAAAAAAAAAAAAAAAAAAAAAAAAAAAAAAAAAAAAAAAAAAAAAAAAAAAAAAAAAAAAAAAAAAAAAAAAAAAAAAAAAAAAAAAAAAAAAAAAAAAAAAAAAAAAAAAAAAAAAAAAAAAAAAAAAAAAAAAAAAAAAAAAAAAAAAAAAAAAAAAAAAAAAAAAAAAAAAAAAAAAAAAAAAAAAAAAAAAAAAAAAAAAAAAAAAAAAAAAAAAAAAAAAAAAAAAAAAAAAAAAAAAAAAAAAAAAAAAAAAAAAAAAAAAAAAAAAAAAAAAAAAAAAAAAAAAAAAAAAAAAAAAAAAAAAAAAAAAAAAAAAAAAAAAAAAAAAAAAAAAAAAAAAAAAAAAAAAAAAAAAAAAAAAAAAAAAAAAAAAAAAAAAAAAAAAAAAAAAAAAAAAAAAAAAAAAAAAAAAAAAAAAAAAAAAAAAAAAAAAAAAAAAAAAAAAAAAAAAAAAAAAAAAAAAAAAAAAAAAAAAAAAAAAAAAAAAAAAAAAAAAAAAAAAAAAAAAAAAAAAAAAAAAAAAAAAAAAAAAAAAAAAAAAAAAAAAAAAAAAAAAAAAAAAAAAAAAAAAAAAAAAAAAAAAAAAAAAAAAAAAAAAAAAAAAAAAAAAAAAAAAAAAAAAAAAAAAAAAAAAAAAAAAAAAAAAAAAAAAAAAAAAAAAAAAAAAAAAAAAAAAAAAAAAAAAAAAAAAAAAAAAAAAAAAAAAAAAAAAAAAAAAAAAAAAAAAAAAAAAAAAAAAAAAAAAAAAAAAAAAAAAAAAAAAAAAAAAAAAAAAAAAAAAAAAAAAAAAAAAAAAAAAAAAAAAAAAAAAAAAAAAAAAAAAAAAAAAAAAAAAAAAAAAAAAAAAAAAAAAAAAAAAAAAAAAAAAAAAAAAAAAAAAAAAAAAAAAAAAAAAAAAAAAAAAAAAAAAAAAAAAAAAAAAAAAAAAAAAAAAAAAAAAAAAAAAAAAAACAATCAGGATCTGAAAAACTTGAAGAAACCCTAACTTCTTTCTTGATTCACTTAGTCAAGAAGAAGAGGATCTGAAACGATAAGCAGCGGAATCAATCGGATCGTAAAACAGAAAACCCTAAAAAATTAGGGTTTCTTAGATCTGGGTTTCGAAATCGAAATACGCCCAAAATCTACGAACACCGTAAACAATTATCACCAACCAGAGTAACCTGTCTCTGATACCATGAACGAACTTGAAGATCAACCAAAGAATCAACAAACATTATTATTATTATTATTAATTCTTATTATTATTATTATTATTATTATTATTATTATTATTATTATTATTATTATTATTATTATTATTATTATTATTATTATTATTATTATTATTATTATTATTATTATTATTATTATTATTATTATTATTATTATTATTATTATTATTATTATTATTATTATTATTATTATTATTATTATTATTATTATTATTATTATTATTATTATTATTATTATTATTATTATTATTATTATTATTATTATTATTATTATTATTATTATTATTATTATTATTATTATTATTATTATTATTATTATTATTATTATTATTATTATTATTATTATTATTATTATTATTATTATTATTATTATTATTATTATTATTATTATTATTATTATTATTATTATTATTATTATTATTATTATTATTATTATTATTATTATTATTATTATTATTATTATTATTATTATTATTATTATTATTATTATTATTATTATTATTATTATTATTATTATTATTATTATTATTATTATTATTATTATTATTATTATTATTATTATTATTATTATTATTATTATTATTATTATTATTATTATTATTATTATTATTATTATTATTATTATTATTATTATTATTATTATTATTATTATTATTATTATTATTATTATTATTATTATTATTATTATTATTATTATTATTATTATTATTATTATTATTATTATTATTATTATTATTATTATTATTATTATTATTATTATTATTATTATTATTATTATTATTATTATTATTATTATTATTATTATTATTATTATTATTATTATTATTATTATTATTATTATTATTATTATTATTATTATTATTATTATTATTATTATTATTATTATTATTATTATTATTATTATTATTATTATTATTATTATTATTATTATTATTATTATTATTATTATTATTATTATTATTATTATTATTATTATTATTATTATTATTATTATTATTATTATTATTATTATTATTATTATTATTATTATTATTATTATTATTATTATTATTATTATTATTATTATTATTATTATTATTATTATTATTATTATTATTATTATTATTATTATTATTATTATTATTATTATTATTATTATTATTATTATTATTATTATTATTATTATTATTATTATTATTATTATTATTATTATTATTATTATTATTAATATTATTATTAATATTATTATTATTATTATTATTATTATTATTATTATTATTATTATTATTATTATTGTTATTATTATTATTATTATTATTATTATTATTATTATTATTATTATTATTATTATTATTATTATTATTAATTAGTAATTATATTATTATTATTATTATTATTATTATTATTATTATTATTATTATTATTATTATTATTATTATTATTATGTAATATAATATATAATATGTACATAACAAATAAGATGTAAAATATATATATATATATATATATATATATATATATATATATATATATATATATATATATATATATATATATATATATATATATATATATATATATATATATATATATATATATATATATATATATATATATATATATATATATATATATATATATATATATATATATATATATATATATATATATATATATATATATATATATATATATATATATATATATATATATATATATATATATATATATATATATATATATATATATATATATATATATATATATATATATATATATATATATATATATATATATATATATATATATATATATATATATATATATATATATATATATATATATATATATATATATATATATATATATATATATATATATATATATATATATATATATATATATATATATATATATATATATATATATATATATATATATATATATATATATATATATATATATATATATATATATATATATATATATATATATATATATATATATATATATATATATATATATATATATATATATATATATATATATATATATATATATATATATATATATATATATATATATATATATATATATATATATATATATATATATATATATATATATATATATATATATATATATATATATATATATATATATATATATATATATATATATATATATATATATATATATATATATATATATATATATATATATATATATATATATATATATATATATATATATATATATATATATATATATATATATATATATATATATATATATATATATATATATATATATATATATATATATATATATATATATATATATATATATATATATATATATATATATATATATATATATATATATATATATATATATATATATATATATATATATATATATATATATATATATATATATATATATATATATATATATATATATATATATATATATATATATATATATATATATATATATATATATATATATATATATATATATATATATATATATATATATATATATATATATATATATATATATATATATATATATATATATATATATATATATATATATATATATATATATATATATATATATATATATATATATATATATATATATATATATATATATATATATATATATATATATATATATATATATATATATATATATATATATATATATATATATATATATATATATATATATATATATATATATATATATATATATATATATATATATATATATATATATATATATATATATATATATATATATATATATATATATATATATATATATATATATATATATATATATATATATATATATATATATATATATATATATATATATATATATATATATATATATATATATATATATATATATATATATATATATATATATATATATATATATATATATATATATATATATATATATATATATATATATATATATATATATATATATATATATATATATATATATATATATATATATATATATATATATATATATATATATATATATATATATATATATATATATATATATATATATATATATATATATATATATATATATATATATATATATATATATATATATATATATATATATATATATATATATATATATATATATATATATATATATATATATATATATATATATATATATATATATATATATATATATATATATATATATATATATATATATATATATATATATATATATATATATATATATATATATATATATATATATATATATATATATACAATTATTAAGCAGATATATATATATATTTGTATATATATATATATATATATGGCGGCGGTGTGCCTGGGAGGGTTAAGCCAACCCGCGCCCAACCCGCCCACCACTCCCTTCCCCCTAAGTAACGAAAGATATAGGATCAATTACAAGGAGCTTAAAGTCTTGAATCTTGGTGCCCTTGTTGAGTTCAAAAACCCCTAAAGTCAGCCACCTTCTCATGAGATTAATCCAACAACAGTAAGTTTCTTTCTATTTTATGTTATATATACAATTATTTAACGGTTTGTTAAAATAACTAACTAAATTATGTAAAGATTTATTAAAATTACTAGTTATTTCAATGGTCCTTTTTGTTAGTTTATTAAACCAAAAATGTGAATTATTGTAGATTGAGATCAAAAGTTTACGTAGTAACTAGCCATTTTAATGTCTTAGTTATTTGGCAATACAACTTGTGGGTGAGGTTAAATTAGGAACTTGAATTTGGGTTGTTTGAATACACCACCTAAACTAATAAACATCAAACTATATGTTAAGGGGGGAAGGAGTACTACCCAATTAGTTAAAGTTACCCAAATCATCTTTCAATCAAAACCATCCAACTCACAACTACCCAAATCACTGGCAATACATACCCAATTCATTAAACTTACCCAATTTCTTTTTTTTTTTTTTTTTTTTTTAAATCATTTTTTTTTTTTTTTTTTTTTTTTTTTTTTTTTTTTTTTTTTTTTTTTTTTTTTTTTTTTTTTTTTTTTTTTTTTTTTTTTTTTTTTTTTTTTTTTTTTTTTTTTTTTTTTTTTTTTTTTTTTTTTTTTTTTTTTTTTTTTTTTTTTTTTTTTTTTTTTTTTTTTTTTTTTTTTTTTTTTTTTTTTTTTTTTTTTTTTTTTTTTTTTTTTTTTTTTTTTTTTTTTTTTTTTTTTTTTTTTTTTTTTTTTTTTTTTTTTTTTTTTTTTTTTTTTTTTTTTTTTTTTTTTTTTTTTTTTTTTTTTTTTTTTTTTTTTTTTTTTTTTTTTTTTTTTTTTTTTTTTTTTTTTTTTTTTTTTTTTTTTTTTTTTTTTTTTTTTTTTTTTTTTTTTTTTTTTTTTTTTTTTTTTTTTTTTTTTTTTTTTTTTTTTTTTTTTTTTTTTTTTTTTTTTTTTTTTTTTTTTTTTTTTTTTTTTTTTTTTTTTTTTTTTTTTTTTTTTTTTTTTTTTTTTTTTTTTTTTTTTTTTTTTTTTTTTTTTTTTTTTTTTTTTTTTTTTTTTTTTTTTTTTTTTTTTTTTTTTTTTTTTTTTTTTTTTTTTTTTTTTTTTTTTTTTTTTTTTTTTTTTTTTTTTTTTTTTTTTTTTTTTTTTTTTTTTTTTTTTTTTTTTTTTTTTTTTTTTTTTTTTTTTTTTTTTTTTTTTTTTTTTTTTTTTTTTTTTTTTTTTTTTTTTTTTTTTTTTTTTTTTTTTTTTTTTTTTTTTTTTTTTTTTTTTTTTTTTTTTTTTTTTTTTTTTTTTTTTTTTTTTTTTTTTTTTTTTTTTTTTTTTTTTTTTTTTTTTTTTTTTTTTTTTTTTTTTTTTTTTTTTTTTTTTTTTTTTTTTTTTTTTTTTTTTTTTTTTTTTTTTTTTTTTTTTTTTTTTTTTTTTTTTTTTTTTTTTTTTTTTTTTTTTTTTTTTTTTTTTTTTTTTTTTTTTTTTTTTTTTTTTTTTTTTTTTTTTTTTTTTTTTTTTTTTTTTTTTTTTTTTTTTTTTTTTTTTTTTTTTTTTTTTTTTTTTTTTTTTTTTTTTTTTTTTTTTTTTTTTTTTTTTTTTTTTTTTTTTTTTTTTTTTTTTTTTTTTTTTTTTTTTTTTTTTTTTTTTTTTTTTTTTTTTTTTTTTTTTTTTTTTTTTTTTTTTTTTTTTTTTTTTTTTTTTTTTTTTTTTTTTTTTTTTTTTTTTTTTTTTTTTTTTTTTTTTTTTTTTTTTTTTTTTTTTTTTTTTTTTTTTTTTTTTTTTTTTTTTTTTTTTTTTTTTTTTTTTTTTTTTTTTTTTTTTTTTTTTTTTTTTTTTTTTTTTTTTTTTTTTTTTTTTTTTTGGGACTCACAGTGTATGTGTGTGTACTGTGTATATATATATATATATATATATATATATATATATATATATATATATGTATATTTTGTTATTAGATGAAGTTTTAAATGCATTAATTTATATATATATATATATATATATATATATATATATATATATATATATATATATATATATATATATATATATATATATATATATATATATATATATATATATATATATATATATATATATATATATATATATATATATATATATATATATATATATATATATATATATATATATATATATATATATATATATATATATATATATATATATATATATATATATATATATATATATATATATATATATATATATATATATATATATATATATATATATATATATATATATATATATATATATATATATATATATATATATATATATATATATATATATATATATATATATATATATATATATATATATATATATATATATATATATATATATATATATATATATATATATATATATATATATATATATATATATATATATATATATATATATATATATATATATATATATATATATATATATATATATATATATATATATATATATATATATATATATATATATATATATATATATATATATATATATATATATATATATATATATATATATATATATATATATATATATATATATATATATATATATATATATATATATATATATATATATATATATATATATATATATATATATATATATATATATATATATATATATATATATATATATATATATATATATATATATATATATATATATATATATATATATATATATATATATATATATATATATATATATATATATATATATATATATATATATATATATATATATATATATATATATATATATATATATATATATATATATATATATATATATATATATATATATATATATATATATATATATATATATATATATATATATATATATATATATATATATATATATATATATATATATATATATATATATATATATATATATATATATATATATATATATATATATATATATATATATATATATATATATATATATATATATATATATATATATATATATATATATATATATATATATATATATATATATATATATATATATATATATATATATATATATATATATATATATATATATATATATATATATATATATATATATATATATATATATATATATATATATATATATATATATATATATATATATATATATATATATATATATATATATATATATATATATATATATATATATATATATATATATATATATATATATATATATATATATATATATATATATATATATATATATATATATATATATATATATATATATATATATATATATATATATATATATATATATATATATATATATATATATATATATATATATATATATATATATATATATATATATATATATATATATATATATATATATATATATATATATATATATATATATATATATATATATATATATATATATATATATATATATATATATATATATATATATATATATATATATATATATATATATATATATATATATATATATATATATATATATATATATATATATATATATATATATATATATATATATATATATATATATATATATATATATATATATATATATATATATATATATATATATATATATATATATATATATATATATATATATATATATATATATATATATATATATATATATATATATATATATATATATATATATATATATATATATATATATATATATATATATATATATATATATATATATATATATATATATATATATATATATATATATATATATATATATATATATATATATATATATATATATATATATATATATATATATATATATATATATATATATATATATATATATATATATATATATATATATATATATATATATATATATATATATATATATATATATATATATATATATATATATATATAAACTAAAATGCTTCCTAATATAAATGCAATTCTATTAGAACTTACACTTGTATCTGTATTTAACTTATAAGTTCTATGCATTTATATTCACATTGAGATGTCTTGTTGTTGCTATTGAACTGTACATGCTAATAACCAGAACACTATTTCCTGTTGAGGAAAACCTGGAAAACGGTCATTTTGCTATTAACTCATTGGAGCCTAGGGTATTTATGAATAACGCTATTTAGGGCAGACCAGCCCTCACTTGCCAGTTGGTACGTGCATAACATCCGACCTAATCCGTGTACTGATCATACATGGGACTTGTTGTGGAACGTTGGAACGGCTAAGGCTTGGCAACTTGAGTACCTCTTTCACAATATTAACTACATATCTTTCATTGCATAGTTAATAAAATGGATATCTGTAAGCCTGTTTAACTGCTTTACATTGATGTCATGATTTAGATATCTGTATTGCACTCTTATCATAACTGTTACTTCATCATGTACACATTACTTTATATTGATGTCTTAAATGGATATGTGTACTGTACATTACCGCTACCGTGGTAGTTGTAAATGTACATGTAGCTATACATTTCATATCGGATATGGTAACTGAAACCATAACTAGACTTAGTAACTAAAGAACTGAACAACAAAATTGGTAACGTCAACATTCGATACGTAAAAACCTGTAACTCACTCAACTACTTTTGTAGTTGACTCTTTTACTCATATTTTTCAGGTGATCAGCAATAGACAATGTTTCCAAGTTTCTCTAGCCTTCGGAGCTTGGAGTCTTTTGCATCATTTGAATTCGTATTGTACTATGGTTACTTTGTACAACTTCGTAACTAGATTGACCTTGTGTGGTCTCACTTTTGTATCTAGACAATGTAATCATATTAGCCTTATCAAATACTATGGTGTGTTATGATCTTGACTGTTGAGCATGTACTATATTACTCTACGCATCTCGTATATTCCGCTATAGCGGGGTGTGACACACGTGCTCTTTATACAATAACATTTTTGGGATTAACCCATTTTACTTTTGGAGAAAGAGGGCCATCATTTAGCCATTTATGTCTTATGCCTGTTTTTTATTGAGGAAACGTTAACAATTTACCTCAAGAAATGACTCGTCATAAAGAAAGATTGGAACATCTTCTTTTTTCTTTCTTTCAACACAAGAACTTTCAACACAAGAACCGGATGGTAAAATTTTTGACATTTTACCACACTATATGTCAGAACCCAAGAAAAAAGCAATAATTATATATTATATATATATATATATATATAATAAAGAAGGTTTGGCTTATGAATAGTAAGTCAAGCCTTCAACAGTAACCGGCTTCGGCTCGGCTCGGCTCGGCTCGGCTCGGCTCGTGAACAGTACCGGCTCACCGCTGACGTCATCATGACGTCAGCAAATTTGTCTTATTCCTATTTTGTCTTTTTTCGTTTTTTTTTTTTTTGCGAATTTTTTCTTTTCTCTTTCTTTTTTCTTTGCTTTATTTTTGGTCTATTTTTTTCCCTTTTCTACAAAATCTCTTTTAAAAGAGAATTTTTTCTTTTTTTTTTTTTTTTTTTTTTTTTTTTTTTTTTTTTTTTTTTTTTTTTTTTTTTTTTTTTTTTTTTTTTTTTTTTTTTTTTTTTTTTTTTTTTTTTTTTTTTTTTTTTTTTTTTTTTTTTTTTTTTTTTTTTTTTTTTTTTTTTTTTTTTTTTTTTTTTTTTTTTTTTTTTTTTTTTTTTTTTTTTTTTTTTTTTTTTTTTTTTTTTTTTTTTTTTTTTTTTTTTTTTTTTTTTTTTTTTTTTTTTTTTTTTTTTTTTTTTTTTTTTTTTTTTTTTTTTTTTTTTTTTTTTTTTTTTTTTTTTTTTTTTTTTTTTTTTTTTTTTTTTTTTTTTTTTTTTTTTTTTTTTTTTTTTTTTTTTTTTTTTTTTTTTTTTTTTTTTTTTTTTTTTTTTTTTTTTTTTTTTTTTTTTTTTTTTTTTTTTTTTTTTTTTTTTTTTTTTTTTTTTTTTTTTTTTTTTTTTTTTTTTTTTTTTTTTTTTTTTTTTTTTTTTTTTTTTTTTTTTTTTTTTTTTTTTTTTTTTTTTTTTTTTTTTTTTTTTTTTTTTTTTTTTTTTTTTTTTTTTTTTTTTTTTTTTTTTTTTTTTTTTTTTTTTTTTTTTTTTTTTTTTTTTTTTTTTTTTTTTTTTTTTTTTTTTTTTTTTTTTTTTTTTTTTTTTTTTTTTTTTTTTTTTTTTTTTTTTTTTTTTTTTTTTTTTTTTTTTTTTTTTTTTTTTTTTTTTTTTTTTTTTTTTTTTTTTTTTTTTTTTTTTTTTTTTTTTTTTTTTTTTTTTTTTTTTTTTTTTTTTTTTTTTTTTTTTTTTTTTTTTTTTTTTTTTTTTTTTTTTTTTTTTTTTTTTTTTTTTTTTTTTTTTTTTTTTTTTTTTTTTTTTTTTTTTTTTTTTTTTTTTTTTTTTTTTTTTTTTTTTTTTTTTTTTTTTTTTTTTTTTTTTTTTTTTTTTTTTTTTTTTTTTTTTTTTTTTTTTTTTTTTTTTTTTTTTTTTTTTTTTTTTTTTTTTTTTTTTTTTTTTTTTTTTTTTTTTTTTTTTTTTTTTTTTTTTTTTTTTTTTTTTTTTTTTTTTTTTTTTTTTTTTTTTTTTTTTTTTTTTTTTTTTTTTTTTTTTTTTTTTTTTTTTTTTTTTTTTTTTTTTTTTTTTTTTTTTTTTTTTTTTTTTTTTTTTTTTTTTTTTTTTTTTTTTTTTTTTTTTTTTTTTTTTTTTTTTTTTTTTTTTTTTTTTTTTTTTTTTTTTTTTTTTTTTTTTTTTTTTTTTTTTTTTTTTTTTTTTTTTTTTTTTTTTTTTTTTTTTTTTTTTTTTTTTTTTTTTTTTTTTTTTTTTTTTTTTTTTTTTTTTTTTTTTTTTTTTTTTTTTTTTTTTTTTTTTTTTTTTTTTTTTTTTTTTTTTTTTTTTTTTTTTTTTTTTTTTTTTTTTTTTTTTTTTTTTTTTTTTTTTTTTTTTTTTTTTTTTTTTTTTTTTTTTTTTTTTTTTTTTTTTTTTTTTTTTTTTTTTTTTTTTTTTTTTTTTTTTTTTTTTTTTTTTTTTTTTTTTTTTTTTTTTTTTTTTTTTTTTTTTTTTTTTTTTTTTTTTTTTTTTTTTTTTTTTTTTTTTTTTTTTTTTTTTTTTTTTTTTTTTTTTTTTTTTTTTTTTTTTTTTTTTTTTTTTTTTTTTTTTTTTTTTTTTTTTTTTTTTTTTTTTTTTTTTTTTTTTTTTTTTTTTTTTTTTTTTTTTTTTTTTTTTTTTTTTTTTTTTTTTTTTTTTTTTTTTTTTTTTTTTTTTTTTTTTTTTTTTTTTTTTTTTTTTTTTTTTTTTTTTTTTTTTTTTTTTTTTTTTTTTTTTTTTTTTTTTTTTTTTTTTTTTTTTTTTTTTTTTTTTTTTTTTTTTTTTTTTTTTTTTTTTTTTTTTTTTTTTTTTTTTTTTTTTTTTTTTTTTTTTTTTTTTTTTTTTTTTTT
>CM067167.1:279046823-279139323 GCA_034093135.1 Erigeron breviscapus
TATCCGAGGGAATGTATAAGGCGTATGCAAGTAGCTTAAATATAAAGGAAATAGCAGTGTTTGTGAACACATAATGAAGATGACTGACATGACTCATAAGCTTAAGAGTCCTAAAAATGGAAGTCTATGACAGTTTTCTTGTGCATTTTATAATGACCTCATTGCCTGCTCATTTCGACACCTTCAAAATTAACTTTAGCGCTATGAAGGATAAATGGTCGATGAGTGAACTAATCGCAATGTGTGTGCAAGAAAATGGTCGCCTTAAGTTGGGCCAACCTGAAGCTGTTCACCTTACTGCCACTGCTAATTCCATTAAAAGGAAGGATAATAACAGTAATAAGACTGCAAGTAAAGTTCAAAAGGCTAATCATGGTGCTGCTGCCTCTAGCTTTAAATCCTTGAGGAGCAATTCTAACTGCAAATTCTGATTGTGCCCAGATTGCCCTAAATTCAAGGAGTGGCTAGCTAAGAAAGGTAACTTATTTCCTGTAATATTTGATTCTTTTATGTTTGATGTACCTATTAATACATGTGTGAGTGATTCTAGTTCTATGGTTCATGTCATCAACTCTATACGAGGATTCCATACAATTCAGAAGCTATCAAATGACCAAAGAAAGCTTAGAGTTGGAAGGGTTGATCTCTTATATGTCGAAACCATGGAGACTTATGATTTACATATAAACACTCGAAAGTGTATTAGACTAGTAGATACCTTATGTGTACCGAGAATTTCTCGAAACCTTGTATCTATTTTTCTAGTCTAGACCTTGAAGGTTATGTAATAATTCATGGTTGCGGCGAGATTGCCATTACTCATAATAATGCATTATGTGGTCCTGGTTTCTTGGATGGATTGTTGTATATAAGTTAGAACTAGATCATAATTTCTCACTGTCTTTGTTGTCTCCTAATATTGATGACATAACTAAAACAAAGACTAAATCACCTAAGTAATTAGAGAATTATTCCATGTTGTGGCATAAACATCTTAGCCACATCTCACAAGTTTGCATGATACGACTCATAAAGGATATATGGAATATTACATTCTCTTGACTTTAGTGATTTTGAAACATGTATTTAATGTCTCAAAGGAAATGGCTAAAGGGAATAAGAAAGGAGCCACTAGAAGTTCCAACCTGTTGGAAATAATTCACTCTGATATTAGTGGCCCCTATCCTGCATCTATCTTAGGACATACATCATTTATTACATTAACGATTATTCGCGTTATATACACCTATATCTGATCTGAACCCTAAACTTTTATTGATCTTAAAACTTTGGTTTTAAACCAACTTGATCGTAAAATAAAAGTTGTGAAGATCAGATAAAGGAGGTAAGCATTATGATAGACATACTAATATTGGTTAAGCTCTTGATCCTTTCCATAACTTTTGAAAGAAACATGACATAATTAACCAATACACCATGATTGGTTCTCCTCAACGAAATAATGTTGCTAAAAGGAGAAATAGAACCTTAATGGACATGGTGACAAGTATGTTTGTCAACACTAACTTACCTACTTTCTTTTGAACTGAGGCCTTAAAACAAATTTTCATATACTCAATAAGAGTTTCATTAGAATCTGTCTCTAAGACTCCTGGACAGAAAGGAAACTGAGTCTAAAATATATGAACGTATGAGGCTGTCCTGCCAACGCATAACTCTATAACCCTAACTTAAAGAAACCGGATCCTAAATCCCTTACATGTTTCTTTATCGGTTATTAGTTTTACTGTCTTTCCTACACTACTAGCATTATTGACACGTAGCATACCACGTTTCTTGAGAACTAAGAGATCAGTGGGAGCACAACAAATCATAACTTAAGATTTGCAATAAGTACAAGAAGCGGGGGGAACCACTCGTCGGTTATTATTACTCCTCCGATAATTCCTCTTGTACCCAACGTTGCTCCTAATGTCACTGATCCACCTTCTCCTAATCAAAATCAAAATCCTAATCCTCCTAATCAGGATACTACTAATGATAAAGGATCTTATTAATAATGCTAAAGCAAAGCATCTTACTACTAATGCTAAAGCATCTTCCTTACTGAACCTAAAAATCAACTCAGGAGATCATCAAGGTCACGCAAGACCATAACATTTGATGATTTCATAACTTATTTAACTGAAGTTGAGGACGTTGGAAAGCTTACTGATCCTATTCCTTATCAAAAAGCCATTAATAGCGATCAGGCCACTTAGTGGAATGAAGCCATAATTTGAGAGCTAAATTCTATGTAGCATAATGACGTTTCGGACTTGGTTGAATTTCCTGAAGAATCCAAACCTGTAGGTTGTAATTGGATCTTCAAAACCAAATTAGACCCGAATGGAAACGTTGAATGCTATAAGGCCAAACTGGTTGCGAAAGGCTTTACTCAAAAGGAAGGAATCGATTATCAAGAGACCTTTCTCCTGTCTCATAAAGATTCCTTAAGGATCATCATGGCATTCGTAGCTCATTATGATTAAGAGTTACATAAAATGGATGTCAAGACCACTTTCCTGAATGTAAACTTGCAATAAGACGTATACATGTGAGCCTGAAATTCTAGAAGGTAAAGAGCACATGATCTGCAAGTTAAATAAGTCCATATATGGGTTGAAGCAAGCATCACTAAATTGGTACCTTAAGTTTGATGAAGTCATAAAAGGACAAGACTTCCTAAAGAATCAAGTGGATTAATGCACCTATCTCAAGATCAGTGAGAGTAAACTTACAATCCTTGTTTTGCACGTGGATGATATTATACTTGCAAGTAACAACTTGGATATGTTGCGTGAGTCAAAGCATTTACTTTCGCATAATGTCGACATGAAAGATCTCGGTGATGCCTCTTATGTCATAGGTATCGAAATACACCGAGATAGGCGTAATGATGTTCTGGTTCTTTCTCAAAAAGGCTTATATTGAACACATCTTAGAACGCCATAACATGCAACACTACACACCCACTATAGCTCTAGTAGTAAAAGGAGACGTATGTGATTGTTTCCAAAGTCCGAACATTGAGATTAAAGAAGGAGCAATTGAGGATGATACCTTACTCGTAAGTAGTTAAGAGCATTATGCACACTCGGGTTCGTACTTGTCAAGATATCGCTTATATCGTCGGTATGCGTGGGAGTTACTCATCTAATCCCGGAATAGCACACTGGAAAATGGCTAAAAGGTTCTACGATATCTACAAAGGACAAAAGACTACACATTAACTTATAAAAGGAAGTGAAAACTTAGAAGTAGTAGGATGTTCTGATTCCGATAAGAAATCTACTTCTGAATATACTTTTATGATTAGCTGCAGACTTAACTGTTGACGGAGTCATAAACAGAAACTGACTACAATGTCCATCATGATGGTTGAATGCATTGTCATCTATAATACCATGTCATAGGATGTTGTTAAAGAACCTGGTCAGTGGACTCGAAAATCGTCAACTTTATTACTAGACCATTGAAGTTTTACTGTGATAACTCAGCTACCGTAACTTTCTTGAACAGTAACAGTTCAACTGGCGTTGAGATGTATCTCGATACAAAGTTTCTGTTTGTACGCGAACGGATTGAGGAAAATGTTCTTTGTATTGAGTACATAAGTACACATAATATGCTAGTGGATCCAATGACCGAAGGTCTTCCTCCTAAAATCTTCGTAGGACACGTGTCGAAGATGAGGCTTACTAAAGGACCTATTATGATAGCATGTTGTACTTATTGGTCATTATTATTATTAACTTAATGAAAATTTTCCTCTAAATTCAGATTTTGTTTGTCTATTAGTTACAATTTGAGCTCATAATAGTGTATAGACATTATATATAAAAATTTGTCTTAGTCAATTGATCATTGCTTATTAGTTTTAAATTTGAGTCATAGTTTGACTAGTGGAGGTCCTGAGTTGATGTTCTTCTCTACGACTATACTTATTGGCTATGATTTCAGTTTAAAACAAAATGAGTATTATTCCGGACTTACTGAATACTCATAGATAAATGATGGCTTGGTCAAGTGGGAGAATGTTGGAACCACGTTAGTGTGACCATCACTGATCATCTATCATTCCTGATATGATAATTGACGATAACTGAAATCCCTATGTCTAGTAAATATATAATGGACGTATTTACTCTTAAAGACATACTATAGGGTTTCCCATTAGATGATTGGAACTATGAGGACTAATGTTACACACATTAAACACCATAGGGGTTGAATGTGTAAATACTCTCATTATAAATAGAGAGTCATTAACCCTAATTTAAGGTTAATGGAAGAATGAAGAATCACTAATCACACCTAATACCCTCACTAATTTCGTGTGTCATCCTCATCTAATTCGTGCATAACTCCAGCCGAATTCATCCCATTATTACTCAATCATCTTGTTTTGGGAACTCGAAATCAATAGCAATCATGCTTAATGCTCTTACAGGTTCCACAGGACGATCTGAGATGTTTTATCACTAGAATCGAATCATGTTTATTCCAACAAATGCTTCTTTTTCTTCTTGGAAGTGCCGAACGGTCAAAGAGGCCACAAAAAGTACAACAATCTAACGTGTTCAAATTGAAACGGGGTACGCGAATTAATGAGCCGGAACGCCCCCGTGACCGAAGAGAAGCGTTCCGGGGGCGTTCCGGCCGAAAAAAACAAATAATAACGGGCTACTCCGAATGGTCTAAAGGATGGAGGAATATCATATTGAGTTTTATTTCTAAAGATGATCCGGTCATTAGGCCCGAAATCAAGTTAGTGCCAATTTTTTCTCGGTGTGCAACACTTGTGTTAAATTTGGGAATCACCATAATTTCCAACATCATATACAAGTGAACGATTTTATGAATTTTCACTAAAAGTATGCACTATAAAATTTATTTATGACTTTAATTAAATAATTACGATTACCTTTTTTGCACCAAGAAATTATTACAAAGAGAGTTGTAAGTCAGCCCATGTGTATACATAATGTTGTAGTAAACGGATGCAACCAGAGTCAAACCAAAAGCCCATTTTTCTTACTTTTTTGGGTTAGGTATGAAATTGGAGCCCTGCTTCCTCTTTCCATGCACATTCTCTATACTTATAATTATGGACCTTTCATGCCTACATCTACTTTTACACCTCCATGAAAACTAGGCCCTCCTCACGCTTCATCATTTGAAATTTACTTATTGCTTGACGGTTTGTGCTACAAGTTTTCAAAGAAGTAGCGATACCTATTGGATATATTGATAATATGATACATCATAAAAAAGAATGGGAATAAAATCATGATGAAGTTCTTTCTTTTGCTTGGTTGACAATGATGAATTTGTTAGTTGATTTTACATGTGTATGTGAAGTCTATTGCTGCTACCAAAAGCATAGTAATCTTTTGACCTTAGTAGGCTTTAACTCGTTATAAAGTAAATTGAAGAAAATGTTTTAATGAGAAACGGGAATTTAATTAATCTCGTATATGGCCGTGTAACAAGTCGATCTTCATGATACACCAAGCCACATCATCCACATTCCACAATAGCATGAGGTTACAAAGACTAGTCAAATTGAAAGAATTTTAACCTTTTAGATTAAAATCAAGTTGCTCCAACTTAATGTGAAAAGAGTCAACAATCCATAAATAATAATAATAACAACGTACGTACTACAACAACAATAATAACAACAACGTAAATCTAAATTAATATCAAAGGAGTCAAATAACGTTGAGCTCGACTTGAATCGATCAAGGTTGACTCGATCAACATGAATAGATAATCCACATCAAGAATGTTTGTGGGAAAGATGAGATGATGTGGAGGTTGTTTGTGTAAAGGATAGTGATCTGAGTGGTGACATGAAAAATGTTCATTCTTAGTTATTTGTAGGGAAGCATGAACAAAGATAAAGGTAAATAGCAAAAAGTGATTTGATATTGGTGATTTGGAAATTATTCGGTTGTTTGTAATAATAATGGATATATAATTGATGCGAGTAAAATGTGTTTGTTGGGAGGATGAGTGAATAACTGATGACATGTTGATTAAAATGTTTTTTGAAAGAACAACCTGACACTAATGCGAACCGCCTAATATGGTATCATATTTGAAGGTAACAATATATTTTTAAAAAAGAGAAAATGACAGTGTTTGAAAATTAGAATGTGGACGTGGTTGGAAAAAACCTGATAATCTGACACCACCAGTTTTTAGTCATATATAACCAAATATGAATAACGTGATTATACTATATGACACCTTAAATCATATTTGATAATATAAGGTTAAAAAGTAATTAATGATTGGGTAAACCAACTCTACTTAGGTGAGTTGGCCATGGTATCTTCTAAATCCACTATGTGGGCCCCAGAGGTGAGTTTTTCCCAAGGTCTCGGGTTCGAGTCTTGGGTTTCTCATCTCAAGGTATTTTCCATGAGGAGGGGTTGGAGATCCAGCAAATCGCTGGTTAAAAAAATTAACAATGGTAGAAAAGAAGGCAAAAGTGGATGAGGGAAAGAGGGAGGGTGGATTCAAATAACACTGGAATAAAATAAAAATATTGAAGAAAAAAAAGGTGGATAGCATCCATGCGCGAAGGACACAGGGTGACCCACTCCACTCCCTTTTACATGGCCATGGCTCCCATCCCAACACCCCCGCCCACCGCATATATCCCTCTCTCATCATCCTCTCTCTATACACACACACATATATGCAATTGGGTTCATATTCATATAAATTAAAAAAATTACTACTCCTATATAAAAATCACCAAACCCCTTCCTCCGATGTTTTATGGGGATCACACAAACACTATTCTGCCGGCCAGTATACTTAATTAATAGTACAACCATCTGCTTGAAACAAAAAAAAGTTATATATATTTGTGTATGTGAGGGCCGGGAGAGCTAGATATGGGTGGGATGACATCATCAATGGCTGCAAAATTTGCATTCTTCCCGCCAAACCCACCATCATATAAGCTAGTAAAAGATGAACTTACTGGTTTACTGTTACTGAGCCCGTATCCTCATAGAGAAAACGTGGAAGTATTGAAACTGACAACACGTAGAGGATCAGAAATCGCAGGTGTATATGTAAGACATCCTATGGCAACATCGACTGTTTTATACTCTCATGGTAATGCAGCGGATCTTGGTCAGATGTATGAGCTCTTTATCGAACTCAGTATTCGTCTCAGAGTTAATCTCATCGGGTATGTATATATATATATATATATATATATATATTTATATATATCTATATGAATTATCCGATTACTGTTTTATTCAATTAATCTCATTTTTCACTTCGTTTTGATTTTTTGTGATTAATTTGTACGTTTGCTAGGTGTCTTTTTAATGTTTTTTTTTTTAATATGCTAAACATAGGCCGAGGCAATGGTTAAATAAGAATTATAATATCCATAATATGTTATACTTTGAATCAGAGTATGTAATGTGCAAAATCATCATTTACGCATGTGATAACCTACTTGATATTGCCACAACATGATGTTTAGTACTCTGTATTTCCCTTTAATTTTTACTTTTTGAACTTGGTGATTGATTATTAAGATAGTAATAAAATAAAATGTGGTTGCTTATATGTCAATTGTGTTTGTGAGCTTTTCAACCGAGGCCCTTTTGACCAATGAAGAATGATATATAGCCATATAGGGTGTCTAGAATGCGTGACTAAAACATCAGGGGGTTGTTAGCCATTTATCTGTTTTGCCTTTCAAAAAATAAAAATAAAAACAAATGATAATATTATGCTTGACAACAGGATGAAGACATATGTTAAGAATAATGGTGAAAATTGAGATTATGAACCTCGGATGCAATTCAAACAAGATGGGTCATGTTGGGATTTTTGTGAGAGCAAAAGTACATGGGGCTCTTTTTACTTTATTGATTATTCTTCTCTCGAATAAGTTTAATATGACCCGTCATGTTAGTTTTGAACTTGAGAGGATTTTAATCCGAAAATAAGAAAAGAAAAATCGTGAAATCTCTATCTCATGAATTGTATTGTATGGATTATACATGTTTTTATTCCAATAACTTAGGCATGTATCACTGGACTAATAAACGAAAATATTAATTTTGTTCAAGACTTGCCTTCTCCAAGTAACCTCAACAGTGAAAATCTCCTCAATTACCTGTTTATTAATTTTGTTGAAGACGTTAATTAACATTATGCAAGTTAATTTGTACCTTTTATATTGATTTTTCAGGTTATGTTCCTAATGCGTATGCATTAGACTTTAGTTAATAATTTTTTTTTAAAAAAAGTGTTTATAAGAAGATCAATTTTTTTTGTATAAGATAAGCTTTGTTAAAATCCAGAGAAAATTGCATTATTGGGTAACTTATATATTGTGCCTACTTCCTGGACTTTGGTAACGTATCTGTAAATTTCTTTAGTATTTAGGCAAGTTTTAATTTCCTTTTGCAACAAAATGCACCTTAGCCTCACCTCATTATTGATTTGTCACCATTCTATTTAGATTTTCGTATAATGACGAATGGTGACCCCTTGATTAGAATTAAAGAGCCTTGTTGTCTCTTATCATTAACGTTATAGCATTTTTTGCTGATTTAATAATTAAGTTTTAATTAAGGAAACATTGAAATGTCCCTGCAATGTGTCACCAAGTATAAAAAATGTAAATTTTTTGCAGGTACGACTACTCTGGGTATGGACAATCCTCAGGAAAGGTGAGCCATTAGCTAACATACTTTGAACTGATTTAGGGAGTGCTTGGATGCCTGATTGAGTAAAGCCAAGTAAATTTTTTGATTGCTTATACACGATAAAAGTACTAAATAGATAGGGAGAAGCTGTTAAAAGCTTGCCATAAGTCATAAAGACTGCTTATTTAGGTAGATACAATTATTTAACTACTAATCAGAAGTCTGTTTCAATCTGGAAACATACATCCAAGGTTCCAAGCACCCCTTTAGTAGTTTGTTATCTGCAAGCTCAGATCTTTCATGTGGTGCAGCCAAGTGAGAATAACACATATGCAGATATCGAAGCGGTTTATAAATGTCTTGAGGAAAGTTATGGAACTAAGCAAGAAGATATTATCCTCTATGGCCAATCCGTTGGAAGTGGACCCACTTTGGATCTAGCAACCCGTCTTCCTCGTTTAAGAGCTGTTGTACTTCATAGTCCTATACTCTCAGGATTAAGGGTTATGTATGCTGTTAAACGCTCATATTGGTTTGATATTTACAAGGTATTATTACATGGTTCTGTTTGATATTCCCCCTTTTCCTTAAAATGTTGAATTAATCTTTGTTGTTTCTTATTGTGCAGAATGTTGATAAAATTCCACTCGTCGAGTGTCCAGTGCTTATCATTCATGTAAGTCTGCAAATTCTACAAGACAATAATACGACTATATTTATGTCAAAACCAAAAATAAAAGCATGACAATATTAAAAATTACCCATGTTTCTTTGAAGTCAATATTCACACACCACACAATCATTTACAAATTTTACCCAAATGGACACAAACCCGCCAGCCTCTTTCACCTAAAATACTGCTACGTGAAAGGACCTTTGGTTGTTTATAACATTATATTACTGAAAGTTAGCGTACTTAATTATTCTTCACTGATAATTTTAATTTGATTTGATGAAAGCAAATATAACATTGAAAAATGGCAGAGTCACCTAAATGGACCCATCTCTAATGACAAATCCCTATCTCTTTTGATGGCTTATGATTGTTTCTGCTTTATATCATATTAAGCACCATCTGACTACCATTATTTGGTCTTTGGAGTCTTGTAGTTGATGGCCCCTACCTCCTCCATGTTTTGCTTATCATGTTATGGCCTGATTTAATATCTCAACTAATTCCTAAATGATTGCCACCTTCCTCTCTATAATGATTAGAAAATTAAAAAGATTTTCAATACAGACTTAATGCTATCTAGGTGTCAAGTTAGGTGAGTAAGTCATAAGTTAAAAATGAGCTTTAGATTAAATCAAATGAGATTTCTTATGTCTAATCTGTTTTACAACCAATCCTGTTTCTTATATATTTGAATTTGATACTAGCTATATATGATTACAAAACTATTACTACTAAACAATTAGCATCCAATGTTAGTGAATTAAGCAATTTATTACCTTATGAACTCTTGGAAATGTGCTTTGAGTGACTATTGCTTCGTTTGGTTAGCTATATCCGATAGACCCATTTTAAGTACAATGTAAGAGATTAAAATTTCAACGTGTCTTGTCTAGATATCGGTAAATTCTTTTATATGCTGTGAGTAGGAAGTGGAAACGTAGATGTGATCGTGGATTATGGGTCCCATTGGGCGTCCCATCTATTTCATAAAAAGGAGAGATTTGGGACCCTTAAAATGATGAGTGATATGATACTTGATCTTCAATAAGCATATTCAGATAGATTGGTCGACGATTTGTTCCCCTCATGCTGTTAACAAGTTTATCACTGAAAAAGATCTAAACTTATTGTGTAGGGCACTGCCGATGAGGTGGTTGATTTCTGTCATGGGAAGCAGCTATGGGAACTCTGCAAAGAGAAATACGAACCACTTTGGATCAAAGGTGGAAACCATTGTGATTTAGAGCTTTATCCGGAATACATCAGGCATCTAAAGAAGTTTGTATCAACAGTCGAGAAATCACCTTCACACAGGCATAGCAGTTCAAGGAGGAGCACTGACCTCCACTTTGAACCGCCAAGGAGGAGCACAGACGTGTTTGAGGCATCAAGAAAAAGCACGGATAAAAGAGAGAAACCAAGGAAAAGTATGGAAAAGACGAAAGTTGAAAAGCTAGAAAAGATGAGGATGTCGTTTGATCAAATGGAGAGGTCAAGAAGAAGTGTTGACGTGATTGAGAAGTCAAGAAAAAGTGTTGATCTTCAACAGCTAGATAGAGGTAGAAAGAGCGTCGATCGGTTGGATAGATTACGAACTGGGTAGTTCTTGTCTTCATTTGATGTCACTTATTATAACTAAAAAAAATGATATCTATGCATGTTTGATATTGTTTGGCATATGTTCCTTATCTTTCTAATATCCACTTTTTTACATTTCCTCTTTAAACTGCTACATTCAGTGTTGCATGAAATGGGAAAGGTTGTGATGGTATACATTTAATTTGGATTATTTTTTAAAAACATTGTAAACGTTTACTTCATTGTTCGATATTACAGTTTTAACAATGCAACTATATCATTGTAAATGTCAATTTAACGCCAACTTATAAGCCTAATTAGGCCCATAAACTTAACTTTAGCCTGGCCCCTAACCAAGGTTTTAAAAAGCCCCATAACTTATAAAAAGCCGAATCTGTAGTCATACACTCATACTAAGCCTAACTAGTAAAATTCGAACTGTCCTGTTGAAACACTTGTATTATTCTAGTGTTATTGCGTTAAACCTTCAACCGCCTAATTAAAAATTATTATGTCATTGATAAGTTTGTTTCAAATATATATATTTACTTAAGGGCAAAACCACATTAGGTTACTTCTGCGCATTGTGGGGTTTCAACTATTGTGATTAAGTTTGTTATTGATGATGTGTCGATATATATGTTAGCTAAAAGCTTTGGTATATGAAATACATATTTGTCTAAAGTCAGTACCACAAACTTTTGTAAAAGTTTATAATAACGAACACATATATTTTATAAGTGCAATAAACCAAAAATCAAAAATAAAAGGAAAAAATTTGAATGTAAGTTTTCAATATTTTAGTTAAAACCATAGAGGAAAAGTGCAATAAAAACCAGAAAAATAAAAATAAATTGAATGTGAGTTTTCTATATATTAGTTAAAACCATAAAAGAGAGAAGAGTGCGATAAAAACAAATAAGTGGTACATAATGGTACGGGATATGACAAGGAAAAAGTTGCAATATATTGGTTGGAAACCCAAAAGGAAAAAAATATGCAAAAAACCAATAAATAACTCGTATTTGAAAACTTGAACAGAGTACAATATGGCAAAATACGAATAGTGGTTTAGGATATATGGTGGACGAATAGTAACTCGCGACGTAGACGAGTTACTATTCATGATTCATTCTCCAATTCTCCATTATGCTTATATAGTATATATAATTGGGTCCAGAAAGGTGGTTTTTAAGTTGTAACTGATGAGCGACAGTATTATATTAGGCCCAAAGATATTTCGTAAATCGTAAACCAAATTTGTAAAATAGGTTAACAGATTTAGTCATTTTACAACTTAGTCATACATAATTTATTTTCATTGCCAAAAGTGTTGTTCTAAAGATATTTTTAGAATAGCATATTATCGTATTACTCTTTGATAAATTAGAGTTTGTTGTTATTGAAAGTAAGATAAGTTGATAAGCTGTAAGCATAACACTCTCTTAATAAAACTTTTAAATTCTTAAATCCTAAGAGATTAACACACAAAAAAAAAAATTATTTTATTTTTAAACAACAAATTAATTGTACACTACTCCTATTCTAATGTTTGAATCTTTGTCTTACCAAAACCTTTACAGCTAAACCAACATTGAAGACAAAAAAATTTTTTTATAAAAAAATGGTATTAACTAATTTCGACCTCGTGTCATATATAGACGGAGGATGTAACGAAAAAATAATAGAACAATAATGGGTCAAACTAACGATGTGATCAAACTGAAAACACTTCTTAGGCCTAAGTTTGTGGCTATTATTTATCTAACCCTCATATATTATGCGGACTGTTTTCTGTTAGTGATAGAAAGTGTAGGTTCGCCACTAATCTCCACCATCTCCGGTTCTATTATTTGCTATATAAACTACTCTATACAATCCATTCCAAATCATCATTCTTGGAAGGAAATAAGCAGTTTTTAAACTACTGCATTTCTTTTGAATCCACAAATAAGACCAACTTGTGAAACTTCCCATATTTTTGTAATAAAAAACAACATGGCACGCCAATTAATTGTTATTGCTCTCATATCTATTGCCCTCATTGGGTTTGTCTCGGCCGCGAATGCTGCTAAATCCCCTGCTTCTTCCCCATCAGGGGCCGAAGCACCCAAATCTGGCCATGCCCCGAATGCTGCTCCAAAAACCGCACCAAAGGCTGCACCCAAAGCCGCTCCAAAAGGTTCACCAAAAGCCGCACCTCCACCAAAAACTAAGAAAACACCAGTCTCTTCACCTAAGCCTTCAGATGCATCCTCCCCGTCTGACTCAGACAAGGCGTCATCCCCACCAGCTCCATCAAAGGATTCTAGCACTACATCAGATGGACCAGCATCTGATGCAGCGCCAGCTGATGCACCGTCGTCAGGAGCCAGCTTGAAGTGCTCAGCGGCGACAGGTGCAATGACAATTGCTAGTTATTTCTTTTTCTAGATTCTAAGTAATGAATGAGATTGAGATTTGATTGATGGAACCAGAAGAATTGAATTCGAAGGTTAACATGCATGCATAAAGGAAAACGCATATATAGGTTTTAAATATGTGTTTTTTTTTGGGATTTTGATTTTTGCCATTCATTGTTCTTATATGTTGACGATGTACTGAGGCCCCCTGTATCTGTTAACATCACACAAAAAAAATGCCAGTTGCTGGTGAGCTCTTTCCAATATTTCGTATTGTCTTCTTTTCTATTTTCTCCTCACGGCTTGTCATTATAAACATTTTACAAAGAATACGCTACAGAAATTGATATATTTATCTGTAACTAATATATGTATTAATGTATAGGCATATTGAATATAAATGTTAAGATATAACTATTTTTTGGATCAAATGATATGAAACAGTACCCAATGTACGTCCAAATTACCTAAGTATGTTAGATTAAAGAGATTATGATCAACTATACAAATTCTTGGTTAAGGTCGTTGATTATTACAATTATATATCATGACTCAAATATATATAAGTGGATACACTAATAGCGATCTAGAATCACCCCATGCAATGCTCAATTCATACATAAGTCCTTCCAATACCCAACATGAAGGCATAAACAAAATAAGAAGTGAGCTGATCTCTAGACCTATTAGTAGTAAATGTCAAACGATCGATATGTAACAAATAAATTTAGCATACTCATGAAACAAATGTGACATATTCAATACTTATATAAGTTATTTTGTTCAAACAAAATGGGCCAACACCTTCGCGGAAAGGGTTGGTCAGGTGTTGAATATCAAAGTCCCTCATGTGCATGGATCTATCGAGGGTTTGAATCTTGGGTTGGCTACCTGCGATTCTTAAGATTAGAACCACCAACAACTAACTAGACGTGAAAAAAGAAAATGAAAAGGGGAAAAACATCAATTCTTCCAAACAAGAAATGGTTTTTCAATTAGGACTAGGTGAAGTGTATTATAGAATGAATTGATGTCTTATTATTGATGCAATGGGGGCTTTAAATAGCCAATTACAACTTGTTCTCCAAGCCTAAAGATCTATTAAATGAATAGAAGATAAATATAAATATATATCTAATAACATATATTAAGTAACTTCCTTAATACGCCCCCGCAAGATGGCGGACCCATCAGTAACGCCCAGCTTGGATCTAAACTTGAGAAATGGGCCTCTGGCAAGAGGTTTTGTCAATGCATCAGCAGGTTGATCAGCAGAGTGAATGTGAAGAACTTTCAACTTACCTGCAGTAACTTGTTCACGCACAAAGTGATAATCAAGTGCTATGTGTTTCATCCGAGAGTGATAGACCGGATTAGCACACAAGTAAGTGGCTCCAGTATTGTCACAAAAGAGTCGAGGAATAGAGGAAATGGGCACTGCAAGTTCTGTAAGTAATTGTTGAATCCAAGTAACTTCAGCTGTTGCATTGGCAAGAGCTTTATATTCCGCTTCTGTAGATGACCGTGAAACTGACTTCTGTCGAGAAGACCGCCATGAGATAATGTTGGATCCCAAATAAACTAAGTAAGCCGAAGTGGACCGTCCCCCATCAGTTGTGCCACCCCAGTCCGAGTCAGCAAAAGCAGAGAGTGACATAGATGAACCGCGACTGAGAAATAGTCCATGATAAATGGTACCTTTGAGGTAGCGTAGAACCCTTTTTAGAGATTGAAGATGTTTCTGAGAAGGTGAATGCATGAATTGCGACAAACGATTGACTGCAAAAGAGATGTCCGGACGAGTAAAAGCAAGATATTGAAGTGAACCCACGATCTTGCGATATGAAGTGATATCCGTCGTAGGAGAACCATCAGACGAAGATAACACTTCAGATGAGCCAAGTGGAGTAATAACATCCTTAGCACCGTCCATGTTAACATCACGTAAAAGATCGACGATGTGACGGTGTTGAGACAGAAAAAGTCCAGAGGATGTGGGAATGACTTCAATGCCAAGAAAGTGGTGAAGCATTCCGAGGTCTTTGACAGAGAAGCGAGCGGAAAGGGAATGGACAAAATGGTCAATGAAGGAAGAGTCATTTCCAGTAACAAGTATGTCATCAACATAGACCAGGAAATAGATGAGTTTGGAGGCACGGTTGTATATGAAAAGTGAGGCATCGGAACGAGATTTGGTGAAACCAAAACCAAGTAAAAAGGAGGTGAGTTCAAGATACCAAGCACGTGGTGCCTGTTTTAATCCATATATGGATTTACGTAGACGACAAACATGAGTAGGAAATTGCTCATTGACATAACCCGGTGGTTGTTGCATGTATACCGTTTCGTGTAGAGTACCATGCAAGAAGGCATTATTGACATCAAGCTGTCGAAGAGACCAATTATGAGAAAGTGCAATAGAGAGGACTAGACGAATGGTAGTGGCCGGGTTTGGTGACCGGGCTAAAGGTGTCAAAATAATCTTTCCCATATTGTTGGTGAAAACCCTTTGCAACCAGACGAGCTTTGTACTTATCAATGGATCCATCGGGTTTGCGTTTAATTCGAAAAATCCACTTGCAGCCAATAGGTTTGTGAGAAGAAGATGGAGTAAGTTCCCAAGTGCCATTAGCAATGAGTGCATTCTACTCGGCATCCATGGCTTGACGCCATAAAGGATCTTGAACAGCTTGTGAGACTGTGCGCGGCTCAAGTGAGGGTGGGAGTGGATGAGTTGTAGTTGAGTTTACGAAAGATTCATTATAATAGCGGGTATTTGGTTTGCGGGTACGAGAAGATGTAGCAGGTTCTGTACTAGTAGATGATGAATCGGTGTTGGGGGGAGAAACAATGACAGTAGATGCTGAATCGGTGTTAGGGATAAGGACTGGGGCAGTAGGAACCGATAATGATGTACCAGTTTCAGAAGAGGGAGGGAGGTTCGCTGGGGTTGATGAGGCGGGAGTAGACGGATTCGTTGCAACTGTAGGAATGTTAAGGATAGGGGTAGGCGTTTGGCTAGATAAGTTGGATGATGGATGTGTGCTTGTGAGTAAAGGTAAACATGTTGGAAGACGATTATTGGTTAAGTGATGGAAGGGAAACTTGTGTTCAATAAACTGAACATGGCGCGAGTGATATAGACGGTTTGTGGTAGGATCAAGACATTTGTAGGCCGATTTGGAGTTGGAGTAGCCTAGAAAAACACACCTGATAGATCGAGGTGCTAGTTTAGACTGAGCATAAGGTTTGAGCCACGGGTAACACTCACACCCAAAAGGCTTGAGTTTGGTGTACGACGGAGTGGTGCCATAAAGGGCATGAAAGGGGGTGTCAGAACGGAGAACAGAAGTGGGTAAACGGTTGATCAGATAGACAGCCGTTTGAAAAGCATGTGGCCAAAAATGAGTAGGGAGGCCAGAATAGTGCAGAAGGGCAAGACCAGTCTCAACCACATGACGATGACGGCGTTCAGCCGTTCCGTTTTGTTCGGGCGTGTGAGGGGGGGTGGTAAAGTGAGAAATTCCAAGAGATTGGAGTATCGGTGTGAGAGCGATGTATTCACCTCCATTATCAGAAAAGATGGATACAAGAGGATGTTGGAAATATTTTTCCACCAAAGCTTTGAATTGTGGGAAGAGAACTGATACATCAGACTTATGTTTGAGTGGGTAGAGCCATACAAATTTGGTGTGATAGTCGACGAAGATAATATAATATGAGAAGCCATCTATTGATTTTGTAGTTGGCCCCCACACATCAGTATACACAAGTTGTAAAGGTTGTGTGGTATGAAACGAAGTGTTATTAAATGGAAGTTTATGACTTTTATTTAATGAGCAAGAAGTACAATGAAAAGTAGAGCGGTTAACATGAACTTTAAGACCTAACTTGCGAATAATAGAAGTTAAAACAAAAACAGATGGATGCCCTAATTTATGATGAAGCTCTAGAGGAGATGTGGTAGTGGTTGCGTTGACTTGAACAACTGGTGATCGAGGAAGAGTGTAGACATCATTGTGGTTGGTTCCTTGCATTAAAGGCGCCCCCGTACAAAGATCCTTAACAAGAAAATGAAAGGGAAAGAATTCAACAGAGACAGAGTTAGTACGACAAAGTTTAGCAACAGAGATAAGATTACGTTTCAAAAAGGGAGAACACAAGACAGATTCAAGAGTAAGAGGTCTTAAGGAGTTGGATAAAGCAGTGTTGCCAGAGTGAGTGATTTTGAGAGTAGTATCATTACCAAGGACAATTTCGTCCGGGCCACCATAGTCACTGAGTTGATGTAGACTCGAACTATCTCCAGAGAAGTGATTTGTGGCTGCAGAATCCATAATCCATGGTGAGATTGGTTGTTGTTGATGCATCGTGTTATTGGCCATAGAGTTTGCAATCATGATCTGGTTGTCCCTAAGAAAACGAGCAAGTGTTCTGCATTCTTTTGTATCATGACCTGCAAGACGACAATAGTTACAGTATAAGGGTTGACGAGAGTTCCTTGCAGAATTGCCTTTCTGCTGTTGGCGATTCTGAGAGTTGTTGAATGGACGTTGTTGACGATTATTGGGCTGACCACTGTTGCGATTGTTGTTGGAGTTACTAAAGTTGTTGCGATTGTTGTTGGAGTTACTAAAGGTACGGTTGGAGTTATTATTTTGGTAATTATTGTTGGTCCTAGTGTTGGTGTGGTTTAGAGTGGTGAGTGAGCGTTCAACCTCAAGAAGAACATCCCTTAACTCAGGAATCGTAATGGTTGTTTCTCTAGCTTTGAGAGCAGCCGTGGTAGCTTTATAGTCATCACCGAGTTGACTTAGGATATGAACTAGAAGGTCTTCATCTTGAACCGGACTCTGGGCTAGTGCAAGATCGTCCGCAATGGATTGCATATCATTCAAATAATCTGTAATGGTACGATTACCTCGGGGGTTGCTCAAGAGCTTAGTTTTAAGAGAGATGATGCGTGAACGAGAGGAGCTTGAGGACAATCTGGTCCAGGCTTGTTGAGACGTCTCCGCAGAGGACACAATCGGTTGGATCTTTTCATCACAGCTGCCAAGCAGCGCGCTGAGAAGCATTTGATCTTGGCGAAACCATAGAGTGTAGTCAGGGTGGTTGTTGTGGATCACCATCTTTATCTTTGTTTTTATCAGTGGTATTGGTAATGAGTTGAGGTGGAGCCGGGTGAGAGCCATCAAGGAATTTGTATAAATCTAGACCAATTAAAGTAGAGACAACCTGTTTGCGCCATACCAGAAAGTTTGTGGCAGTAAGTTTAATGGGGAAGTGGGAGGTAGCTTTTAGCTAGTTGGATGTTCCAGCCATGATGGAAGAGCTAAACAATAATAATAATAATAATAAAAAGTTTATAGCAAATTTGGAGCAACAAATACACAAAATCAATTAATTGTGTGCAAGCTTGAAACAGAGGTTGCGCAAAGCTACTTGACGGTGGAATTAAAGCCACTTAATTGCTATGGTGGGGTGGTGTTAATAAATTAGAAGTTTTTGGATGATAAAAATAGTCTAATTGAAGTTTCGGTTGGTGTAAAATTGGGATTACGAAACGGAGAAGAAAATTGTGAGTTATGGATGGGTTTGCTCGGTGGAGCAATTAGGCTCGTGATACCATATTATAGAATGAATTGATGTCTTATTATTGATGCAATGGGGGCTTTAAATAGCCAATTACAACTTGTTCTCCAAGCCTAAAGATTCTTATGATCTATTAAATAAATAGAAGATAAATATAAATATATATCTAATAACATATATTAAGTAACTTCCTTAATAAAGTGAGTATAAACAAAAGAGTACTATGTGTTTACATATAGATTAAACGGTATCTAGCATAACGAAATTCCATTATGTAAGGCCTACAGCTTCTCTTGAGTCTATGTGATTACTGTAATTGTGAGTTTTTTATTCATAGTCTCTAATATCTTTGCTAGTTCTATTATTTTTTATAAAGAAAAATGATTAATCATTTTAATTAATTAGCCTAAAAATCCTTCTAATCATAAGATGATGACAATTAGTGGTAAAATCAAGAAATAAGATTAGAAAAAATAATTAATGAAATTCACATGTCACCATATTATGGTTTTAAGAGAATTTTTAAACTAATTTTTAGAAAAACGAGTCATATGCCCGCGCGATGCAGCGGTGTAATTATGGTGTGTAACTCGAGAATGGGAACGGATCGGTTAGGGAGGTGAAGTTTAAATGAAATAGCCATTATGCTAATAATTTCTCACTTTTATTTATCCAATCCAACCAAATCTAATTTTTATATTCCCAATAACAACTCAACCACCAAACTATTTTTAAAAATAATAATAATGTTTTATCGCTAATGTTTCTCATATTAAAAATATTTTTTGTGTGTGAAAACTTAAGTAATTTGTCATCATCAAAATAAGATTATTAAATTTCACATTCATAAAAACATATTTCACAAAATAATAACTTATTTTACATAACACAATATATAAATTGAATATATAAATTTAAAAAGTATAAAACAATAAATAAGGAAAAACATATGTAAAAGATATGTTAATAAATTATTTTCAATTGATCTTATATAAAAAAGTAGCCAAACATTAGTCAGTGTAACCACCAAACATTGTTTTATATTTCGTGATAGATCTCAGGCTTTATATGTGAAAAATTAACCTTTCAATGAATCAATCCAACACTCACGCACGCGCCTTTCTCCCTCTCCCTCTCCCTCTCCCTCTCCCTCTCTTTCTCTCTCTCTATCCCACACACCCACACATATACCTTCCCTCTTTCTACCACCGCCTACCGCCTGTTACCACCGCACCACCGCCCCCCTTTTTTTTTATCTTTCTTCCAACCGTACCACTGCCCCTCTTTCAGGTGTGTGTTTATAGATCCATGTATGTATGGTAACAACTAAACCCTTTCTTCCTCGATCTAAAACCCAACCCCTTTCTTCCGCCGCCTGTTACCATTGCGCCACTACCCCTTTCTTCTCAGATTTAGATTCGTGTCTTTAGACCCGTGTATTTATAGATCTATGTGTTTATAAATTTGTGGGTGATTGATTTCGTTTGTTGGTGGCCGGAAATGGCAGCCCCGATGATGATTGATTTTGGTTGGTGGTGGCCGGCGGTGGCGGATGATGTTGGCTGGAGATGGTGACCAGATGCGGTTGGTGGTCGAAAGTGATTTGTAGATGGCGGCGGTGGTGGCGACGGTGGCTGGAGTTGATTGTAGATGGCGGTGGCTGTAGGCGCGGTGGTGGTGGTGAGCGGCGATAACGGCAGTGTTGGCGGCGGAGATTGGTCGGCGGTGGTGGAGTGGCGGCGGCGGTGGAGGTGGTTGTAGACGGTGGTCGGTGGTGGTGTTTGGAGAGGGTTGGGGTAAAGGGGTAATTATCTTTAAAAGGAGAGGGGTATTTTAGGCGATTCAAAATTGAATTCTTTAATTGAGATAAAAAAATTGGTCCTGCTTTATATAATAATACATATTTCTGTCATCGGGATAAATTAAAAACTAGCCGTAAACAAGAAAATAAAATTGATTGCCTATGAAGTACACATTTCAATAACGCATGTTTGGCCGATATGCATGCCTAATAAAACGA
The DNA here is from genome assembly GCA_034093135.1 of Erigeron breviscapus. Taxonomy (NCBI): domain Eukaryota; kingdom Viridiplantae; phylum Streptophyta; class Magnoliopsida; order Asterales; family Asteraceae; genus Erigeron; species Erigeron breviscapus. Next base: position 279,067,794 of record CM067167.1, read on the forward strand.
AATTCACAAACATGTATATGTATCTTGTAAGAAATCACAAACAGATTGAAGAAATTACAAATCTCCCCAGAAATAGATTCAACAAGAACTTATTACAACCAGATTGAAGATAAATCGATTATTCGAAGTTATTATTACACAAACTTAAACAATAATCATCCAAGGATGATTTTACATAAAAGATAAGTATATATATATCGATATGATATATATTCAGACCATTATTATTTGAGAGAGAAAAAGATATAAAATAGGGTTATAAAGATCTAAAACCCTAATCTCATAAGATGGTATTTATATGAGGGTTAAAGCCCTTTTTCATAAACAACCTTCAGCATCCTTTTATTAGCACTTCTAGTCCTCCATCTTGCATTCCTTCATCTTTCTATCCTTTGATCTTCTAAACACACAGCTTTGGTCCCTCATAAATACATGAAATAACAACAAAGGTACAATAAGATATCAAGGTAATATTGATACATGTATTTTAACATCCCCCCTCAATATTAACCTTGAACAAATCTATAAGTCCAAGTTGATTGCACAAAGAAAAATGTTGCTTTGAACCAAGGCTTTTAGTGAACAAATCTGCAATGTTTAATTCTGATTTAACTTTAACAGTTTTAATAACACCTGCACCAATTTTTTCTCTTGTAAAATGCAAATCTATGTCAAAGTGCTTAGTTCTTTCATGAAAAACTGGGTTAGCTGCAATTTGAATTGCAGATTTGCTATCACTATGAACAGAAACAGGTAACAAATTATGACTTAAGCCTAAATCTTTTAACAAGTTCAAAAGCCAAATGATCTCACAAGTAACAGTTGCTAAGGCCCTATATTCTGCTTCTGCAGAGGATTTAGCAACTGTTGGTTGTTTTTTACTTTTCCAAGAAATGAGATTATCACCCAGAAAAACAGTATAACCAGTAACAGATCTTCTAGTATATAAACATCTGGCCCAATCTGAATCAACAAAGGCTTTAAGAGAAAGAGACTTACTTGATTGAATGTGCAAACCTTTTCCAGGAGAATTCTTGAGATATCTAAGAATTCTAAGTCCAAGTTGAAAATGCTCAATCAAAGGAGCATGCATGAACTGACTAAGACACTGGACTGCATAGCTTATGTCAGGTCTGGTTAAAGTAAGATAGATTAACTTTCCAATAAGTCTTTGATAAACAGAAATGTTCTCAAGAGGTTTACTCTTAGAACCATTAGGTTTAATAGTCATGTTGATCTCTAAGGGTGTTGCAATAGGCTTGCAACCAAGTAAACCAAAATCATTAAGTAACTCTAAACAATACTTTCTTTGAGACAAACACAAACCCTGCTTAGTTTCAAGAACTTCAATACCAAGAAAATACTTGAGTTTACCCAAGTCTTTTATCATAAATTTTGTATTTAGAAACTGTTTAACCTTGTTAACCTCATCAATATTATCACCAGTCACCACAATGTCATCAACATACACTAAAAGAGCAGTGAAAGAACCATTATCAGTTTTAACATACAAAGAGTAATCACATTTGCTTTGACTGAACCCATATTCAAGCAAAGCACTAGACAACTTAGCATTCCATTGTCTAGGGGCCTGCTTTAAACCATACAAAGACTTGACTAACTTACATACTTTACCATCATTTTTATCAAAATACCCTTGGGTAACTTCATATAAACATCTTCATGAAGATCACCATAAAGAAAAGCATTGTTAACATCTAATTGAAACAAAGGCCAGCTCATAGAAACTGCAATAGTAAGTAAAGTTCTAATAGTGACCATTTTTACAACAGGAGAGAAAGTCTCCTCAAAATCAATACCAGCTTTCTGACTAAAGCCTTTAGCCACTAATCTAGCTTTATACCTTTCAATTTCTCCAGAAGCTTTATATTTGATTTTGTAAATCCATTTACAACCAATAGGTTCTCTACCAGGAGGTAGATCAGTTAAAACCCAAGTACCATTCCTATTTAAAGCTTCCATTTCTAAATTCATTGCATTTACCCAGTTTTGATCCTTAACAGCTTCAAAATATGAAGTTGGTTCAATACTCTTATTAAGATTAGAAACAAAAGCATAAGCATTCATACTCAAATTAGCATAATTAACCACTTTATTCAAAGGATACTTGACTTTTCCAGTTAATTCATAATCATGTAATCTTTTAGGAAGATTTCTATTTCTGTCAGACCTATTAAGATCTTCATTAACATCAAAGTATGTACTACTACTGCCCTCAGAAGGATTATGAATCATTTCTTCTTCATTGGTAGCATGCTCAACAACATCATCACTGGTAGAGCTAGGTCTTCCAAGTGAAAAATCACTGGTAGACTTAGTTATACTGCCAAGTGAATGTTGGAGCTCACTGCCAAATGAAGGATCACTTCTATAGCCTTCCTCTTCATCATTGGGACTTTTATAAAAGACAGTTTCCTTATTAGAAATGATATCATCAAATTTGTCAAAGAAATTTAAGTGATTAACAGAATCTTGTACAGATTTTAACACTTCTTCTTGATTCATAGTAAAAGGAAAAATATTTTCATAAAACTTGACATCTCTAGAGAAAATATAAGATTTAGAATCAAGACAAAACAACTTATAACCTTTCTTAGAATTAGCATATCCAACAAACACACATTTATCAGCTTTTGATTCAAACTTATCAGAAACATTCAACTTAGTAGCAAAACACAAACAACCAAAAACTCTTAGATGTTTTAAATTAGGTTTAAAACCATAAATCATTTCAAAAGGAGTTTTGCCTTTTAAAACAGAGGAAGGAGTTCTATTGATTAAATAAGTAGCAGTTAACACACAATCAGCCCAAAGATATAAAGGAATTCCCCCCTGAAACATAAGAGACCTAGCCACATTAAGAAGGTGTCTATGTTTCCTTTCAGCCACCCCATTCTGTTGAGGTGTATAAGCAATAGTAGTTTGATGTATGATTCCCTTTGAGTGACATAAGTTTTGAAACAAATTATTAACAAATTCTGTACCATTATCACTCCTAATAATCTTAACTTTAACAGAAAACTGAGTTAAAAGCATGTTTACAAAGAAATCTACATGATGAAAGACTTCAGTTTTAGATTTCATCATAAAAGTCCATACAGCTCTAGTAAAATCATCCACAATTGTTAAGAAATATTTAAAACCTTCTTTACTGGTAACCTTATAGGGTCCCCAGACATCTAAATGTAACAATTCACCAATTAAAACAGTTCTATGATCACTCAAAGGAAATGGTTCTCTAACTTGTTTAGCCTTGTGACAAATATCACAAGGTCCTAAAGAACCAGAAGTAGTTATATTTAAAGTATTATGAAAGACAGATAAAGCTTGGTCTGCAGGATGACCAAGTCTTAAATGCCAAAGAAATTTAGAATCAGAAGGAAGACAAGCAGAATTACACACCATATTTGAACACATTGGCACATCATCATAAACATATAATCCACCTTGTTGACTACCAGTCCCCAGAAGATTCTTTTGAGGTAAATCCTGAAGATAACATTTATCCTCATCAAATCCTATAAACAGTTTATTATCTCTAGCCAACTTATGAACAGACATCAAGCTGACAGAATATTCAGGCACAACTAAAACATCAAACAAAACTATTCCATTTTTTAAATGTAAGTTACCAATTTTAGTGACAGTAGCACAAGTGCCATTAGGATGACCAATTTTTAAATTTAAATCAGAAATATCAACAACTTGAGAAAGACCTTTATCAGAATTAGTCATATGCTGATTTGCACCAGAATCCATAATCCAAGCAATTAAAGCTTTCACAAGATAAGCATTACAACTAAAGAACCAAGAATTACTAAATAAAGGCATACCTGCCATATTAGCATGCAAGCCAGAAGAAGATGGAGAAGAAGAAGAAGAAGGTTTGGTATCTATCAAGCTTAACAACCTAGAAACTTGATCAGTAGTTAAAGAAGCAAGAACAGAATCATTCACAGAAGATGACTTAGCAGATGAAGATGCAGAAACCTTTTGATCAACATTCACATGATTATTAGCAAACTTAGAAGTATTTTGAAAAGTAGGCCTTTTATACCCCAATTGAAAACATCTTTCTATAGTATGTCCAATTCTGTGACAATTAGTGCATTGAAGATTAGGATTAGGAGGTCTAAAAGTTCTAGCATTAGTATCAAAAGTTCTCTTTGATTCAAAATTATTGTCAAAAGTTCTTTTAGTGTCAAAAGGAGGTTTGTAAGAAGCAGGTTTAGATGAGGAAGTATTATTCCTCTGAAAATTACTTTTAGCAGAAAAAACACCAGCAGAACTGGGCTTATCAGATAACCCAACCCTATGTGACTCATCTTTAGAAATTATAGCATAAGCAGTTCTTACATTAGGCAGAGGTTCTCTTGTTAATATATTAGACCTAACACTCATATAAACATCATCTAGACCCATCAGAAATTGCATCAATCTAAGCAAATCATTATGACTTTTCACAGTAGTAGCAGCAGCACATGTACAAATAGGCAAAGTAACCATAGAGTCATACTGTTTCCAAAGAGAAGTAAGATTGTGATAATATTCAGACAGAGAAGCACCATTTTGAGTTAATGAATTGATTTTATGATGAATGTTAAAAATTACAGAACCATCTATCTTATCATAAGTATCTTTGAGTTCTTGCCAAACAGTAGCAGCATTTTTAGAAAAAATTTGACCAAGATAAAGTTCTTGTGAAATACAACCCAAAATCCAGTTAAGAACAACAGCATTACATCTATCCCATTGACTAGCAAGTACAGGATTAACCATAGATTTCAAGCAAGTACCATCAATAAAACCAGTTTTATTCTTAGTTTGTAAAGCAAGTTCCATAGCACAAGACCATACTTTGTAATTATCAGTACCAAGCAACTTAAAGCCAATCAGAGGAGTACTAACTGTATCACTAGCATGCAAGTACAGAGGATCACCAAAATCCAATTTGCTAATTTTAGTTTCAGGTTCATTAAAGAAATCAGAATGTTCAGAATGAGCATCTTCATTATTATTATTATTATTATTATTATTATTATTATTATTATTATTATTATTATTATTATTATTATTATTATTATTATACCTTATTTACATTTATTGTTTATGACCTTTTATTATTATTATTATTATTATTATTATTATTATTATTATTATTATTATTATTATTATTATTATTATTATTATTATTATTATTATTATTATTATTATTATTATTATTATTATTATTATTATTATTATTATTATTATTATTATTATTATTATTATTATTATTATTATTATTATTATTATTATTATTATTATTATTATTATTATTATTATTATTATTATTATTATTATTATTATTATTATTATTATTATTATTATTATTATTATTATTATTATTATTATTATTATTATTATTATTATTATTATTATTATTATTATTATTATTATTATTATTATTATTATTATTATTATTATTATTATTATTATTATTATTATTATTATTATTATTATTATTATTATTATTATTATTATTATTATTATTATTATTATTATTATTATTATTATTATTATTATTATTATTATTATTATTATTATTATTATTATTATTATTATTATTATTATTATTATTATTATTATTATTATTATTATTATTATTATTATTATTATTATTATTATTATTATTATTATTATTATTATTATTATTATTATTATTATTATTATTATTATTATTATTATTATTATTATTATTATTATTATTATTATTATTATTATTATTATTATTATTATTATTATTATTATTATTATTATTATTATTATTATTATTATTATTATTATTATTATTATTATTATTATTATTATTATTATTATTATTATTATTATTATTATTATTATTATTATTATTATTATTATTATTATTATTATTATTATTATTATTATTATTATTATTATTATTATTATTATTATTATTATTATTATTATTATTATTATTATTATTATTATTATTATTATTATTATTATTATTATTATTATTATTATTATTATTATTATTATTATTATTATTATTATTATTATTATTATTATTATTATTATTATTATTATTATTATTATTATTATTATTATTATTATTATTATTATTATTATTATTATTATTATTATTATTATTATTATTATTATTATTATTATTATTATTATTATTATTATTATTATTATTATTATTATTATTATTATTATTATTATTATTATTATTATTATTATTATTATTATTATTATTATTATTATTATTATTATTATTATTATTATTATTATTATTATTATTATTATTATTATTATTATTATTATTATTATTATTATTATTATTATTATTATTATTATTATTATTATTATTATTATTATTATTATTATTATTATTATTATTATTATTATTATTATTATTATTATTATTATTATTATTATTATTATTATTATTATTATTATTATTATTATTATTATTATTATTATTATTATTATTATTATTATTATTATTATTATTATTATTATTATTATTATTATTATTATTATTATTATTATTATTATTATTATTATTATTATTATTATTATTATTATTATTATTATTATTATTATTATTATTATTATTATTATTATTATTATTATTATTATTATTATTATTATTATTATTATTATTATTATTATTATTATTATTATTATTATTATTATTATTATTATTATTATTATTATTATTATTATTATTATTATTATTATTATTATTATTATTATTATTATTATTATTATTATTATTATTATTATTATTATTATTATTATTATTATTATTATTATTATTATTATTATTATTATTATTATTATTATTATTATTATTATTATTATTATTATTATTATTATTATTATTATTATTATTATTATTATATGTATCTTGTAAGAAATCACAAACAGATTGAAGAAATTACAAATCTCCCCAGAAATAGATTCAACAAGAACTTATTACAACCAGATTGAAGATAAATCGATTATTCGAAGTTATTATTACACAAACTTAAACAATAATCATCCAAGGATGATTTTACATAAAAGATAAGAATACAAGTTATTTTAGTTCTACTTATTTCAAGATTATTTGTGTTACCACATACTAATTAGGTATGATATTTAAGATAACATAAAGAAGAAGTTCCTTCGTTGTTAAGCTTTTTCTTTTGTTTGAGACTTTGTTATATATTTAGTAGTTAACTTTTCTTTATTAAAACTAGTCTACTCAACCATTATATTTCATAAAAGTGTTGGTGGCTGAGAACTTGGTTTAGTTTTTAAAATTTGACCTGTTCGACCTATTTCTTCTATAGTTAAGTTTTGTAGTTAAACCCATTTGGCCTATTAGACAATAAACATAACTCACGTTAAAGTATTTGTATAGATGTACTCAAAAATTCGGCTTGGTGATCGATGCACTTGGTCCTGATGCAATTGGGCCAGGGCGATCCATGCGTTGTAGAAAGCCTGTGTCATACACTTCTAGTAAGATTGATTATGTGATTGGGATCTTATATTTGGTTTATGTGATATTTAAATTCATTATACATCAGTTACTTTAGCAGACTACAAATTAACTGTCTCCCATCTAATTGAAAAGGCATTTCTTGAATCACATACTTCATGATAACTATTTGATTAGAGTGACAACATGAGTTCTCTCTGTTTATTACAAGTTTATACATCTATTTGTTAAATATCATAACAAAATCTATGTTATTACAATGACAATCCCGGCTAGTATCAGTTAATGCATTAAACATTATCCGTTAACTACATAATGGTCTTTCTAGTATACCTGATTTCTTGGATTCAGTACCTGGGTCATATACCATCTGCAGGTTTAGTGTCTACTCTAACTATTTTGTTGTATAAATGGCCCATCGTCTAACCAAATTGACTAAAATACTTGAAACTTTCTGAATATTACTTATCAAGTCTACCCAAAACCATTTCCTTTGTCTACCGAGTCTATCAAGTCATGCAGGCACGCGGTGAACACAAAGCGAATTATCCTTTCACTTTTATTAAAGTCCATTAAGTCTAAAATGAAAAGCTGGTCTAAATTCAGTTGAAGTCACCAATTCATAAAAGAATGTTGGTGGCTGAGAACTTGGTTTAGTTTTTAAAATTTGACCTGTTCGACCTATTTCTTCTATAGTTAAGTTTTGTAGTTAAACCCATTTGGCCTATTAGACAATAAACATAACTCACGTTAAAGTATTTGTATAGATGTACTCAAAAATTCGGCTTGGTGATCGATGCACTTGGTCCTGATGCAATTGGGCCAGGGCGATCCATGCGTTGTAGAAAGCCTGTGTCATACACTTCTAGTAAGATTGATTATGTGATTGGGATCTTATATTTGGTTTATGTGATATTTAAATTCATTATACATCAGTTACTTTAGCAGACTACAAATTAACTGTCTCCCATCTAATTGAAAAGGCATTTCTTGAATCACATACTTCATGATAACTATTTGATTAGAGTGACAACATGAGTTCTCTCTGTTTATTACAAGTTTATACATCTATTTGTTAAATATCATAACAAAATCTATGTTATTACAATGACAATCCCGGCTAGTATCAGTTAATGCATTAAACATTATCCGTTAACTACATAATGGTCTTTCTAGTATACCTGATTTCTTGGATTCAGTACCTGGGTCATATACCATCTGCAGGTTTAGTGTCTACTCTAACTATTTTGTTGTATAAATGGCCCATCGTCTAACCAAATTGACTAAAATACTTGAAACTTTCTGAATATTACTTATCAAGTCTACCCAAAACCATTTCCTTTGTCTACCGAGTCTATCAAGTCATGCAGGCACGCGGTGAACACAAAGCGAATTATCCTTTCACTTTTATTAAAGTCCATTAAGTCTAAAATGAAAAGCTGGTCTAAATTCAGTTGAAGTCACCAATTCATAAAAGAATGTATGTTCTGCTACTGAACCAGATAAGTGGGGAACAAAGCACCTTTAGCTGCAAGACCGAAGGTAAAGATGACTCATTTGACTCAAATTATGATATGTGACTTGTTAGTTTGTTATAGTTGAAAGGGAAACAGGACTGACGGGTTGAAAGTTTGCCATTATTCAATAGCTATTGTTTTAAGTTTTTCTACATGTTTTCTTCTTTAATGATTTGCCTCAATATGTTTTCTTTGTTTTATTGGGAAGGGTTTGATTTATTTTGGAGGCATGTTGTTGCTACTTTGAGATGAATGATTGAGTTCCAGGTGTTGGTTCGCGGCGTTCTGAATTCTTAATGGCAAATGCTTCAGAATTACACTCCACTGAAATTTGTGGTAATTTCTTCTACTTTTTTAAAAATTGTAAAGTACACTCAATAATTTAGAATCATTCTTTGCCAATGTAATATCTAGAATTTGCACAGTGTTGATTTTTGCAAGGGTTCAATATCTTTTCTATGCTTTGACCATGCAACTGATAGGCTTTTGAGCTTCATGATGCAACTAATTATATTTCTTTTTCGCGTATTTCTTTTGTCAGGACAGAAGCCAGCAGATTTGCTTCGAACATCCTTCAAAGTTGAAAAGTTGTCAACAAACGTGTTTGCCAGAAAGGTATCTCTAGATACTTATGTTAATATGGGAGTCACCTCGATATATATATTATAGAAGGTGAATATAGATACATTACATGTATAACCCCATGATTATCATTAATATATCTCTACATCTTAAGAAGTTAACTGAGACTTTGTAATATATTTCAGCTTGTTGCTTCGTCTCACACTATCATGCCATAAGCTTGACTCCAGTTTGAATAAAGAGATCCCTAAGCAGGAAACCAATAATGCCCCAGATACAGTTCTTGTGTTGAGAGTGGTAAACAACCTGATCCCAAGCCAAAGCCAGAGCCTGAGTCGTCTGAAGAACCTTAATTCAACCTCCAGAGGAGAAACCACTTCATGTGTTGCAGGAATGAACTGAAATAGTGATCTGAAATAAGTTGTATAAATGAAAGTGTTGTCATAAAGGAATGAACTGAAATAGTGATCTGAACTGTATAGGACGAAAGTGTTGTCATAATTTGTTGGAATGGAAGTGTTGCATTTGTTTATAAAATGTTGCATTTAATTGTTAGAAGCATTTCATTTGATCATAAAAAGTGTTGCATTGTTATATAAAAAATGTTGCACTTAATTATAAAAGTGTGATATTGATCTTGAAAGTGTTGCATTATAGGATAAAAAGTGTTGCATTTAGTCTTATAAGTGTTGCCTTAGTATGTAAAAAGTGTTGCAATTAAAAGTGTTGTTTTAGACCTAAGGCGACGTTGGCTAATGGAACACTTGTTAAAGTGTTGCATTAGACAAAATGCAACATTTTTAAGGCTTAATGCAACACTATATGAGTGTTGCCTTGGCCTTATTTTGTAGTAGTGATATTGTATGCAAGTAATATTAGCATTTGAGAAAGACAAAAAAAACTAAAAAGAAAAAAAAAAGTTTTCATGAATTGATTTCTTTAGCATTTCTCTGGTCATTTTCTCTGATGTTATTAAATACTAGAAATTATTTCATTTCTTAGTCAATTTTATTTCTCTCGATTTAATTTCTCTGCTTCATTTCATTTCTCTGAATTTCTCCCTACCAAACGTGCCCTAAGTTCGTTCATACTAATTGAATCCAAACCAGAGTAAGATACTAAACTTGAATCATGTATGGGCTTGAATTTCTAGTGACCTCATTGATGTTTTGCAAACCCGATACCATATTTGATTCTTAACCCGATACATACCATATTTGATATTTGTCCGTATAATATATACAAAGTCTATGTGACATCACTATAAAAGATAAAAAAATATTCAGTGTTATCACGTGCAAAGCAGCGAAAGGAAACCAAAAAGTTCCTAGCTAGCAAAAAAGCGCCCCGCGTGCCCCGACCAAAGAATAATGGGTAAGCCGACCAGCCACTTTCCCCGGCGATGTCGCCGCGGAAAGTCAAATAAGACAAAAGTTTCCGCGGCGATATCGCCGCGGAAAGTGCGGGCCCCCATGTCATTAATGGCTAATCTGACAGAATATTAACGGGCCCCCCTCATTAGCGGCGAGGTCGCCGGGGAAAGTCCGGTCGGACTACATGGGGCCAAAAGCAACCAAAAAAGTGATGGGTCGAGTCTGCATTTATGTGACCCCTCAACCCCACCCCCCCATTGCAGCTAGCTACTCTTATCTTATAGTATCCAAGTGCAATCTTAAAAAAATCCACCTACCCTCCAATTATATCACTCCACGTCCCCCTTTTCAATCCTTACTAACCTAAAACACAACACTCTCTATTACTAAAATCCCAAATTGAAACCAAAAAAACATTTAAACTTTTCATTCTTTGTTTCAATCTTTACAACATTATGAAAACAAAACAATACAAACGTCGTAAAACTAAAACCAAACATCGTAAACCAAAATACTTAAGCCTTAGTCTTCAGCTGACTGCCACCACCCCACAACCACCAACACCCACCACTGTTGACCACCACCATGACCAAAAACAACAACAACTTATAAACCTTTTTCCGTTACACCCTGAAAATTTAATGGAACAAGATAAGCTAGATATGGCTTCCATTTTCTCATCTTGTGATAATGATGAAGCCAACACTACACTAACTGGCATATTGTCTTGCAATAATATTAAAAATAATGATGAAGATGATGATGAAGATGTAAATACACACAACAATAATCCATCTCCATCTTCAGTTAATTATGCAGATGAAGAAGTACAACTTGTACGGACGGCCATGAGAAGAAAAAACTTCAAAACTGAAAGAAATGATGATAATTTAATAAATGAAAAATGGGTTTATTATTCAGAAGTTGTGGAAAAGAAAGGTGTGATGATTAAAGGGTTGTCTTCTTCTTCTTCTTCATCAAATACAACAACAACTACTACTACTACTTCATATCATCATCATAATTATAATAATAATAATAATAATAATCATGTACACAATAATAGAAGTAAGCTGGTTTTGAAACTTGATTATGAAAAGATTATGAAGTCTTGGGTCAACAAAGGTCCACTTTATATTTCGGATCTGGATGCTCCACAACCACAAACCGTACCCGAGTTACAAGATGACGACTTCTTTTTACCATCATCTATCAATGTGAGATCTTCATATCTTTCCTTTTTTTTAGTAAATGTCAAAAATTTCATATTTAAGAACCTTTTTTATTCTTATTATGATTATAATTTATTATTATATGTTTACATAGAAATATTTACATGCAAGTAGATACTCCGTACTTTCTTGATATTATGCTTAATATAGAAATAATTAGTTGCAAATTGCAATAGTACTAGTAATAATGGTATAAGTAGCCAGTTTTTATATAATGTCATTGTCGTATGCTAAATTATTGTTGTACGTTATTTAGGTCATGCTAGAATAGACATAAAAAGTTGATAATTAGGTGTCATATACTCATTGGAGTGTGTCGGTGATCAACAATATAACGAGTAATTAAAAATTATCTATTTTTTAATTACTTTCAAGTAGTAGTATTCCAATGAGTATAAATACGAAACTTGATAATTAAGGTATTAGAATTTCTTTGTATACAACGCAGTTTTGCTAGAAGAATATATTTTTATGGATGGATGTAAAATTAAAGATGCGGTATAGATGAATACACATCATCATATGATATGAGTTACAGTATTTGACTTTTCAAGTGGAAAGTTGAGGTTACCTTTTTCCGCCGATATATTAACCACATGATACGTGGCTACCCACGTAGCAACCCATGTTACATCTCTGTCTAGTAGCAGTCCATAACTCCATATATATATATCAACACCTACTTTTCTTTTTTTCAGAAAAAAAAAACACTTGAAATTAAACAATTCCAAAACACCCCTGAATGAACGTCAATAGTTACTTTTTGTGTAATACGAGTAATCTTTAGTATTTAATTGTGTTGTTTGGGTTGACCCGTCATGTTAACATGTTTGTGCTTTTGTATCCAAGCCCAACGTTTTTCACAATAACTAATGGATTAACGTCAAGTCCTGCAAGGGTCAGCTCATTGTGTTTTTCATCTATTTACAAATAGGATTTAGGATTATTTTAGTTAATTTCTTTAGAAGATAATTTGCGGAGCAGATATATTATTTCTTTCAAGTTATCATCGTTTTAGCCCCCTCAGCGTCTCTATTTTAGGGTTTTAATCAGGTAACGTTTTGATAAATTAAACAAAGATTCTCCTTGAGTCTTGTTTCCCAAACATTCTTTCATAAATCTAAAACACTCTACCCTTTGCATAACTTCCTATACAAACTATCGATTTTCTTGATTAACGAATAAATGGCGTCAACATAACCGATGTGCACATATGAAACTACCTTATCTATCTATCTATACTCTTTTATAAAAATTATCACATCCCCCATTTTTAGAAATGGTTACACAATAGTTACATACGGAATTACTAAATTACCCTTAATAAAAGAGTTTTTATAAATACCAAAGTTACCTTTAATGAATTAATTTATACTTTAAACCTTTATTTTAATAATTAAGCCCTTATCTTCTAAAAATTTCCACTATCACAATTACATCAACCTACACCACTTGACACCGCCACCACCACCAATAGTACCATCACCGACACCACTAAACCGCCTTCCCACCACCGCCGCAGCATTGCGCGGGTACCATGCTCGTACTCCTTTATAAAGATTATCCACCCCCTAAAAATAGAAAGTGTTACACAATAGTTACATAGGAAAGTACGAAATTGCCCTTAATAAACACCCCCTATGGAAAAGGGTTATTAGAGATTACCAATTTGTCTTTAATAAATTAATTTACACTTTAAACCTTTATATTGCTAATTTACACTCTAAGTCTTTATCATTTAAAATATTTCCACTATCACCATTACATCAACTTACACGGTTACACCACTCGACACCAATTGTCGATGTCATCACCACCCGTCACCGACACCACTAAACCGCCGTCGCCGTCACCGCCGCTGTATTGCGCGGGTACCATGCTAGTTTTATGTTTAAGACCATAAGTAGTCTCTTTATCCTTCACATTCTCACCTTTAACAGGTATTGTTGTTATCTTAAGGCAATTGATAGATGCTTATAATTAGTAACGATCAACAAATGCTTATAATTAGTAACGATCAACAAATTTAGACTTTTAGTGATGCATTTAGCTTTCCTTCATCATCATGGATGCTTGAGATATGTTACATAGTTTTTCATCTCAACTTATGAAAATAATAATAATAAAAAACACTTGAATGTGGCACATAACCGAAAATGGGTTTTGGTAGTGGCATCATACAAAAGGTGCTAATTCTTGCACCCCGGAAGGTGTTAAACGGTATGGTGCCATTGCCACCGAAAATGGTTTTTATGCAACGCACCAAAAATAATGTGTAAACTTCTTAGAGTAGAACATAACAAAACGGAACATAATCATACATTCATAAATAATCATAATGAAAGTTTGATTACACAAAAAGTCACTATGATTCCCATCTTGAACTTCCATATAATAAATTTTTGGTACTTCCTTTGATATTACTGATACTGATATCGATACTTTCTGATCCTAAAACGGTCTAATCTCAATACCGATTCTAGTATTGTGTTCAACCGGTACTGATCCAATACCAGAACTTATACGGCTCCAATTTGGTATTGATATCTGATGCTAGAACCCCACCCTAATATGATTTTATTGATAGTGTGTGTATTTTTTTAGTTCTCTAGTATTGTGATTTGTGAATGGGCTTGCTTATAACTAATAACACGTCCTAATACCTTACATAGTGAGTGTATGGGTTTGATTTTCTTATATTTAATAGATAACCTTCTTAAGAGATTTTTTTCTCAATATGTAATTTGCACATCTCTTTTGTTGGCATATCATCGACCTAGAAGAAAAAGTAGAGAGCGTCATGTTTTTCTATTTTATTTGATGATCTTTGAAGTAGAAAAAGTCAAAAAGTGTTGTCTGCTTTGATCAAATTATTAGAGATGCTCTAAGTTGGTGCAGAAATGCTGTCTTCGTTTTACAAATTTGAGCGTTTCGTGAAAGGGGCTGATTTAAAGGACTCTGGTCCGTGGCCATTGATGACCTCCGAGTCGTTGGTCCACACTAATGCTCTTTCAATTGTACCATACAAGCTCCAAAGACATTAAGTTTATTCTAATTCTAAACTCTTAGAAACATTTTTAAAAAAATGTGATTGAATGCTACATACACTTTTGAGGCTTTGAGCTACCTAAATATTTGCATAATTGCATTTTCAGGTTTTCGCATTAGTACTAATATCTTTATTTCTTTGTTTTGGTTATGTATGATGTGTAGGGCACAAATTTTGGTGAGCGAGACAATGGAGGGTGTTGGACTGTTCCTGAAATGAAACATATAGAAAACAATGTTACAGGGAAAGGAGACGATGAATTGCAAGCAGCTAGCTTAAGCGCCGCAATGCATCATAGAGAAGCAAGTGTGCAAAGGTACAAGGAGAAAAGACGTAACCGCTTATTTACCAAAACCATTCGCTACGAAGTAAGAAAGATCAATGCCGAGAAACGCCCACGTATTAGGGTAATATACAACACTTAGTCACAATGTACATTGAGAATTAGATAAAGGGTTATGTTGTTAATCCTTTTTTTTTCTATGTGAAATTGCAGGGACGGTTCGTGAAAAGAATCTAAGCAAATGTAGCTTGTTATATTTTTGGGAACAATATGAAGTTAAGACCCATTTTAAACTGGGTTTGGGTATTTTTAACCCTATAATGTACATGTGTATCTTGTATTGCAAAATGAAGATAAGAAAAACGTAAAGTCGTTACATGTCTTCATCTTTTATTTAATAAGCAGGTAAAAATGTAAGTTTTCTAGTGTTATGATTATTGATGATGTTCGGTTCTACACTTTCGTGGTTGATTGTATCACATGATTCTTGGCAGTAGAAAAATGGTTTGTTGTGCAGTTGAGAAACAAATGCCTTTTTTTTGTTAGCCATTGGGCTTGGAGATGAAATTCAATGGAGTAGGCCCAACTGCCCAAGTGCCCAACCCCTAGAGTTGAAAGAATTGTTGGTCACATGAATCTTTTGGTCAGCCGGATCCCGGATATATGGGCTGTTGCTCAATTGAACCATGTAGAAATTTAAATGTTACAAAAAACTTTAACTTTTTCTGTGCACTTGATAACGCTTGTGAGTTGTGACACTCGGTTCTTTGGGTTCTTTAAAATTTGCTAGGTGAGGAAGTCAAGTTACTTTCTTTCGTTTAAATGGTGAGCGAGAACGTATAATCATATGATTAGCATATACGGGTCAACTTTTCCCATGGATGGCGTCCAAAAATTTTTATGGTTATTGTTGCAAGTTGTTTAATAGCTAAAAAGTTACGTAAAATATTGGGTTTAATCACTGGATGACTAACGTACTTTTGTTTTTGTACATGATTGCCTAATAAACTGAAAATATTGATATGTATCACCCACAAACTTGTAAAATACGTACATGGTTGACCAAATGTTAACTTGTTTACCTACAATAGCAGGTTACATGTTTTTTTTTAATAGAAATTAATTAAAATCATTAATGACGTGGAGATACACTAATGATGTGGATATTAAAAATTAGAGAGATGCTACACTTACAAATAAATTGTTACTAACAATTTGGTCGAAAGACCATCCCCCCTTGCAAGAAGTCTTGAGGAGGACATAAGAATTAAGTCCCTTTATGAGGGCTTGGCTTGGGTATACCCAGGTTCAAGTCTGAGGGGCAGGGTTTACCCCTATTAATCGTCGTGCCTTCGGGCGGATTAGGAGGGGGTTTTTCCCCCATCGGGTATTTGAAATAGGCATTTCTACTTCGAGGGAGCTCTCTAGCGCGGACCCGGTTAAGACAACGTATGCTAGACCTCTTGCTGTCGAGTCGCGACACGAAGTTTCCTGCGAAATTCACCTTTCAAAAAAAAAATAAAAAAAATAGGAGGCATCAATATCAACCAATAGAATTGTTTTAGTTTTCTTTTTCTTCAATCTCTCTCTTTAATTTATTGGTCCATGTATGTTTGTAAAAACTGTTTGTAATCATTTGTCTGTTGGTTTAGCAGTTCTTTAAAAATTAATATTATTCAATTTACTCAAACACAAAGTCCGTCAACAATAGTCAGATCGAGACATTCATTACCACCATATCAAAAATCTATTTGATTCAATTTACTCGAACACGTATATTATATCATACAATTTTATTTGGGGTTTTATTTCTCTTCATCTCTTCAATCCATAACTCTCTACCAGGTAGAGATCATAATGAAATCCATTAGTGCACTCAAACAATCAGATCTTATCTCTCACCCATCAGATCTGAATCAGAGGTGGGGTAAATGATGATGACATACGCAAGATCTGAAAAAAGAGATCTCGTGTATTTCAGTTTTCTAAGCATGGATGTGTAGATACAGAGGTGAGGTATGTTTATTCCGTTAACCATTTTTGGTGGTGGCAGTGGCCGGGATAGTGGTGGCGCAAGTGGCCGGAAAGTTGGCGTCGGGAATGGAGAAGATGGTGGTTGTGTATATATTTGTATTTTAATTCTTTTTATTTGATTTGTGTATATGTATTTGGATTTTGTTTGGATTTGGGAGTTTTGAAAACCCAAGTTTGGAATTAATAAATGAATTTTCAGAGATTTATGCATGTGTTTATATTTCTTTTCCTGATCTATATATCTTTGTCTTGATGATATCTTTTGACTTAAACAGTGAACCATTATTACAAACCTCAGTGTCGTTATGAAGTTCTTATGTTTATTGTGGTGGCATTCCATGGAATCTAATGACTAACGACAATATGCCGACTTATGAAATTCTTATGTTTTTTTGGTGACATTAAATGGAATCCGGTTATATTTTTGATGTTTTGAAATGATGATGATAATATATGAGTGAGAGAAAAGCAGGCTGATGATGATGATATATGAGGGGATGAAAAAGTAGCAGATTTGAATAAATTCCATGTCAGCTTAAATAAACGTCCACGTCATTGCCACCTACGCGCCACGTCGTTTAAATAGAGTATAACCGGTAAACAAGTTAACATTTCGTCAAACCATGTACAAATTCAACAACTTTGTAGGTAATACATATCAATATTTTCAGTTTATTGAGTAACCATGTACAAAAGCAAAAGTACGTTAGTCATCTAGTGATTAAACCCTAAAATATTATAAACAAGTTTTTTATGTGATTTTTATAATTAAAATGTTTAAACATGTTCAGTTATTGTCTGTTGTGGTTTAGTTGTTGGACTTTTCAATGGTCCGAGGGTAGAATGAACATTTCAAATATCGGAAAAGTAAAGAATTTAATCGAGGTTAATTTTTTTATATAACGGGTCATAGATTATGAGACTTAAATATAAATACGCAATACGTATCCCGACCATGGAATTTTTGGTATCCCGACCATGACTATTTGCAGCGAGAGTCGCTGCAAATAGTCGCTGCAAATAGTCCTGCCACGTCATCTTCCACTAACCTGTGTAATTATTGCGCTGACCATTGACCAAAAGTATTTGCAGCGACTGTCGCTGCAAATACGTTTGTGGGGCCCAAATTCGATATAAACAAGGCGTCCACATCCATTCATTCATCTATCACTAACAAACATTATTTTTTTCTCTCTTTATCTCCGAACTAACTCCGGCCAAATCACATATTTTCCCCCATTTTTACAATCCGGCCAACCAATATTCCGATCCTTTTCCCGACGAAGTATTAGCAGCGACCTATCTGGACTTTCTGCATCCTTTTTTCGGCCACCACAGTCTTCAGCCGCCGGTTTGAATTTTCCGGCCACTTTTACGACCACTTTTCCGACGAACTATTAGCAGCGACATCTGGACTTTCAGCAGCCCCCTATTTCGGCCATCACACGTATCAGCCGCCGCGGTTCGATTTTTCCGGCTCTCCTCCCCCAACTTTTCCGGCCATCTCATATTTTGGTATGTATTTTCCGGCCATATTATCCCTTTTTGATTGTTATTATTTGTGTTTTTGATAGTTTTGTTAATTGATAATATTGATATGTTAGTATTGTTTTTGGTTTTATTAGTTTTGTTAGAGTTGATATGTTAATTTTTGTATTTTAATAGGTTTGTTAGTATTGTTAGTATTAGTTTTGTTGATAAGTTAGTGATTTGTATTATATGTTTGATAAATTAGTGATTTGTATTATAGGTTTGTTAGTTTTAGTTTTGTTGATAAGTTAGTGATTTGTATTATAGGTTTGTTAGTTTTAGTTTTGTTGATAAGTTAGTGATTTGTATTATAGGTTTGTTAGTTTAGTTTTGTTGATAAGTTAGTGATTTGTATTATAGGTTTGTTAGTGTTAGTTGTTTTAGTGATTTGTTAAAATTTTCATATTGTTAAAGAATACGTCAACTATTATTTTAACTTTAAAATACATCAACTATTATTACAAATCTAGATTACAAAATCCCGTAGGTTTCCTAGTAGCTTCAATGTGTCTCTCGTACGCAGCCAAACGGTCTTTGTACTTCACATCTTCTGCCCAGGCCCGCGATGCGGGTTGACTAACTCCCCAAGCTGAGGGGAAAGGCATTGGGCTGTCCTTGTCTAAATAAACTGTTACAAAATGTGTTCCACCCGCTACTAGGCCAATTGATATCGGCTCATCACGGTATAACTGGCCTGACCCCTTCCAAAAAGGGAAACATGTGGTGCTTGCACGGACACTTAAACAGATAATTATAAGACCTAACTTGTTGGACAGAAGCATAGCGCAATAGGGAATCATCATCCAGTAGTCCTCTGGACGACCACCCAGGGGATAAGACAATTGCAGCAAAGTATGTACCAGTGGCCCTTCACGGCTGAATGCTTCCTTATAATATGGGTTGGACTCATACTCCTCTAGCATTTGTTCGCAAATCCACTCAAATTCTTTCTCAGGTAGACCCAAAGCAACAGCCAGTGCTCGAAATCCACAGTTACCATCAACTTTAACATTTTTGATCCCGACGACGTAAGGTTGAAAAACAACTGGGAGATGGTTTAGGTATGTTCTCATGTCAGACGATGTTGACTCCGTCTCAAAGAAGTTCTGTGTCTGCGGTTCAAAGAAGTTGTGTGTCTGTGGTCCCCCAAAGATTTGATCAACAAAACTGGACGGTTCTCCTTGCATTTGGTTCTCAGGGTCTCCGAAAAAACTTTTTGTGTCTGGGAAATGTGATTTGCTGACCACATACTCACTGTGTCTACCACTTTGAGGCCATTGTGGTTGGCTTTCAGGTTCGTCGAAGAAACTTGTAGTGTCTGGGAAACGTGATTGGGTGCCCACATATTCACTGTGTCTCCCACTTTGAGGCCATTGTGGTTGGCTTTCAGGTTCGTCGAAGAAACTTGCAGTGTCTGGGAAACGTGATTGTGTGCTCACGTATTCACTGTGTCTAGCATACTGGCCCTCTGCAAATAATGACGGCTGCGAAAAACGATCGGAAAATGCCCCCATTGGACTGGGTATCCTGAAAAGTCGCTCGGGAAAATTGCACTGACTTGGATTTTTGAAGACCGGAAGGTACTGTATTTGCCAGTATGTTAATGTCGGGCACCTGCAACAAATAATAAAGCAATTAATTATACTTCGAAATATACTAACAAATATGGTGCACTTACATATAAGAAATCAATTAATTATACTTTGAATTATGATGCATGTACTTGAGGCATTTTTTTCTTTGACCCGATTGGTCTTCAACGTTTATTTTTTATAACGGAAGGGTCCTTGATTTTGGTTCTCCCCGGATAGACGATGTCTTTTATTTTTGATATCCAGTTTTTCCTCTGGGGCTTCGGTTGTTGCTTCATCTGTACCTTAACATCCTCTACTAAATCGTCGATATATTCGTCATCGTCGGAGTCTTTTCGATGATCATTGTCTGGTAGGCACGTCGACGGTGTTAAGTCTAGCTTTTTCCAAAAGTCATCTATCTTATCCACCTCAACACGTTTGCCTACATTTTTTAAAAGTAAGTATAAATTAATTGAATGGCAGTGGAAAAAACATCAATTAATTATATTCAAATATACTTACTGTAATGCATGTATGAAGCTAGTTGGCAAGCACATGGTAGCCCACAACTAATCCGAACCTTACACCCGCACTTTCTCCAGTCTTTACCCATCTTATTTTTGAATCGATCAATTTCTTCAACCATAATATCCAGAGCTGTCACAGATACAACACAAAGCAGGTCTTTCAAACATGGGTAGTTGTGTTAACAGCTCTATAAATCCTGCTCTCCTCCAGTTGTCCCTTGATTTCTGTAACTTGTCCGATGAGGACAGAATTAACACATTCAATTATTCTGTGAAATGTACATCTCCCCCGCAACTCGGACTTCAGGAGTGAATGCTCAGCCTCAACTCTGTTGGTAGTGTAGTTACGGTAGTTGAGATGTTGATCGACCCAAAAAGACACAAACTTTTCCTTGTACGGGGAAAGCCACTCCTTTTGCAGGTACTTGTAAACCTCTGTAAATTTAACATTGGGTTAGGACGTGTGGATATATGTGATTTACCAACAAAAAAAAATAATCATGTGCACTTCACATACTGTCTAAATCTTTTCCCATCTTCTCTTTTAAATCTTTTTCATTTTGGGTGTACTCTTCTAGTGTGCGCGATTCATAAAGTTTTTTCCACCATCCGTAAAAAGGCCGCCATTTGCCGTACGCTTTGAATGATGGCATGCAATTTTTGTCGATGTTCCTCCATATGTTGATTCTACAAAGTAAATGGTATGCTTCCGGCATAACAGTTTTGCATGCTTTCATGAGGGCCAGATCCCTGTCCGTGAGTACGACGCGTACATCAAACCCTTCACCTAGGGTCGAATTCAAACACTCCAACACCCATCTATAAATATGCTCCTGTTCACTTGTGATAAACGCGTATGATATGCTGAAGGTCCTGTTTGTTGAAGTCACAACGACAATCTCGACCAACGGCATGTTGTACAAGTTGGTTTTGTACGTGGCGTCTATTTGGATAACCCAAGGAAATGCACGCCACAACTCAAAGGATGTCGGATGTATAAAAAACAGATTCTCCAACCGACCAGATACACTATTTGTGGTATAATAATACAAGTATTTATGCTCCTTTAGCAAACTGAACATAACCTGCGCCGGTTGAACAAAATGGCGTACGTAGGTCGTTTCAGATACTCTATCATAGTAAATAAATAAAAAATATGTATATTTTATATATGTAACCTGCATTGGAGTGTCCCCATGTTTTTCGGCCGCCTTCTTCCGTAACGCTTTTTGAAAATTGTAAATGTCGGTTGCGCGGGTCAAGTTTTCTGGAAATTCATTTTCAACCGCGTTACAATATGACGGGGCTCTGTACCGTGAGCCACTTCCGTTTCCACAAATGATCTCTCAGCTTCACTCAATCTTCTTGTGTACGCGTAACCCTTCAGATTATTAGCTGAATAGTGATTATGTCTATCGTCAATAACGTTGACCCACCAACCACCATCTCCTATCAAACGGCCGTCCAATCTAAAGGGGCAGTCACATTTTAGTGACTTTTTAACGAGCCCGGTTTACCTTTTATCTTTTTGCCCATGAAGATTACAGACTATGGTCACTTAATTTTTGACCCCTGCTAGGTTGGAATTTGTTCGTCGTTTGATTAAGACATAACCAAGCTCATTTGCTGTTCTTTGGGCCCAGTTCAACACTTCTTCGTGTGAATCGAACACCTAAAATAGTAAAGTGTGCCTGAAACAAAGAAAACTCATTATTACACTTTATTTTCCATTTAAACGTTAATGTCATCATTTAATTATACCTCCTCGGTTTAAAAATCGCTAGCGTCGTAGTCAAAATGAGGGGCCACCTCCGGGGTCTCAAATTCTTCATCAGGTTCTTCTAAGTGAAACTCAAAATCTTCCGCACCCATATCTCCTCATATATTCTCAAAAGAATCCATCTGAAACATATATACATATATATAAATATCAATAATATTAATAAACATATCTATATTATAAGTACGTATGGATACTAACCTAATAAACATATCTATATTATAAGTACGTATGGATACTAACCTAATAAACATATCTATATTATAAGTACGTATGGATACTAACCTAATAAACATATCTATATTATAAGTACGTATGGATACTAACCTAATAAACATATCTATATTATAAGTACGTATGGATACTAACCTAATAAACATATCTATATTATAAGTACGTATGGATACTAACCTAATAAACATATCTATATTATAAGTACGTATGGATACTAACCTAATAAACATATCTATATTATAAGTACGTATGGATACTAACCTGATGATCAAATGAAGAAGCTGAGGAAACAAATGCAGAAAATGATGGTTGTAAATGAATGAAGAAATAAGGAAAGTGAAGGAGAGAAATAGTTGAAGAAATAAGGAAAGCGAAGGAGAGCAATAGTTGAAGAAATAAGGAAAGCGATAGTTGAATGGACGAATGAACGAATTCGTATACATATATAACATAAAAGTACTATGCAGTTTTGTCCTTATTAGACTATTTGCAGCGACTGTCGCTGCAAATAGTGGATAAGACAAAACTGCACTGTTGACTATGACAGTCAACAGTGTACTTTGTCCGGGCCCACTATTTGCAGCGATCGTCGCTGTAAATAGTCTAATAAGGACGAAAATACACTGTTGACTGTCATAATCAACAGTGTACGGATAACGTACACGACTATTTGCAGCGATCGTCGCTGTAAATAGTCTAATAAGGACGAAAATACACTGTTGACTGTCATAATCAACAGTGTACGGATAACGTACACGACTATTTGCAGCGATCGTCGCTGTAAATAGTCTAATAAGGACGAAAATACACTGTTGACTGTCATAATCAACAGTGTACGGATAACGTACACGACTATTTGCAGCGATCGTCGCTGTAAATAGTCTAATAAGGACGAAAATACACTGTTGACTGTCATAATCAACAGTGTACGGATAACGTACACGACTATTTGCAGCGATCGTCGCTGTAAATAGTCTAATAAGGACGAAAATACACTGTTGACTGTCATAATCAACAGTGTACGGATAACGTACACGACTATTTGCAGCGATCGTCGCTGTAAATAGTCTAATAAGGACGAAAATACACTGTTGACTGTCATAATCAACAGTGTACGGATAACGTACACGACTATTTGCAGCGATCGTCGCTGTAAATAGTCTAATAAGGACGAAAATACACTGTTGACTGTCATAATCAACAGTGTACGGATAACGTACACGACTATTTGCAGCGATCGTCGCTGTAAATAGTCTAATAAGGACGAAAATACACTGTTGACTGTCATAATCAACAGTGTACGGATAACGTACACGACTATTTGCAGCGATCGTCGCTGTAAATAGTCTAATAAGGACGAAAATACACTGTTGACTGTCATAATCAACAGTGTACGGATAACGTACACGACTATTTGCAGCGATCGTCGCTGTAAATAGTCTAATAAGGACGAAAATACACTGTTGACTGTCATAATCAACAGTGTACGGATAACGTACACGACTATTTGCAGCGATCGTCGCTGTAAATAGTCTAATAAGGACGAAAATACACTGTTGACTGTCATAATCAACAGTGTACGGATAACGTACACGACTATTTGCAGCGATAGTCGCTGCAAATAGTCTAATAGGACGAAAATACACTGTTGACTGTCATAGTCAACAGTGTACGGATAACGTACACGACTATTTGCAGCGATCGTCGCTGTAAATAGTCTAATAAGGACGAAAATACACTGTTGACTGTCATAATCAACAGTGTACGGATAACGTACACGACTATTTGCAGCGATCGTCGCTGTAAATAGTCTAATAAGGACGAAAATACACTGTTGACTGTCATAATCAACAGTGTACGGATAACGTACACGACTATTTGCAGCGATAGTCGCTGCAAATAGTCTAATAGGACGAAAATACACTGTTGACTGTCATAGTCAACAGTGTACGGATAACGTACACGACTATTTGCAGCGATCGTCGCTGTAAATAGTCTAATAAGGACGAAAATACACTGTTGACTGTCATAATCAACAGTGTACGGATAACGTACACGACTATTTGCAGCGATCGTCGCTGTAAATAGTCTAATAAGGACGAAAATACACTGTTGACTGTCATAATCAACAGTGTACGGATAACGTACACGACTATTTGCAGCGATCGTCGCTGTAAATAGTCTAATAAGGACGAAAATACACTGTTGACTGTCATAATCAACAGTGTACGGATAACGTACACGACTATTTGCAGCGATCGTCGCTGTAAATAGTCTAATAAGGACGAAAATACACTGTTGACTGTCATAATCAACAGTGTACGGATAACGTACACGACTATTTGCAGCGACAGTCGCTGCAAATAGTCTAATAAGGACAAAAATACACTGTTGACTGTCATAGTCAACAGTGTACGGATAACGTACACGACTATTTGCAGCGATCGTCGCTGTAAATAGTCTAATAAGGACGAAAATACACTGTTGACTGTCATAATCAACAGTGTACGGATAACGTACACGACTATTTGCTGCGGCGAGTACTTTTCTGTCCTTGGTGGCCGGATCTTGTAACATCAAAACCTTGTCTTTGTCTCTAACTCCAACCATGTGTAGATATTCTCCGTCTTCTCTCTCTTTACCCTTGAATAATAGTCTTTGCTCTTTTGGCTCCAAACTAGTCACCATTGATAATATCATCTTCAATTCTCCTAAAAAATTGACAAATTAATGCAATTAGAATATGAACTCTAATCCCAACTATATATATGGCGATTCATGACAAAACTCTATAAGACATACGTCTATGTATCAAAAATTCAAGATGCATATATTGTATCAAAGTTTTAACTCCCTTAATAAATAATTTATGTTGACATTATTACAGTCATATGGTTTGTCACGCCATCAAAATTGGTGGCACTTAAGCAACTTACAACTTATGAGATGTTATTCAACAACAAAAATTGAAGTTTGTCATGACCTAATTGTTTATAGAGTTTGATACATATAATAGCAAAACGACGAGACAAGTGTTTCCTATAATTATTTTCCAAAGTACGTACTAATACGGATAATTATAAAATGATTGATGTCTTACCGAAAGTAGAAGTAGGTTGAATGGATATGTCATGCCATTTTGAACCAGTTGCAACCCGAACCACCATTACTTCTTCGTCGACACTTTCATCCACCATCTCTCTTTTTTGAACAAGCATCCCACCGGGTCGTAATTCCCACTTAACTTCTCCACCCATGGTTCCACCGTAACCTTGTAGGCTAACACTATTGGTTTTACTACGTGTTGTGCTATCATTGGCCTTGCCACAACGTAATTTGGAAAAACTTCTAGACAACTTCATTGACCTAAACTTCATGATCATCATTGTTGGTTAATTTGGTGTGGTTATGTGTTTCTTTAATTTCTTCTTGTTTATATTTGTGAAAGGGAACGGAGTGGAGTTATATATTACTCTTGAAGTTCAATGTAATAACGACAAAAATTGGGTACCTAAAAAATAATAATTACGCAATGGGTATAAGTGGAGTATTTTCTATATTTTTAGTGGTAATTGATACGAGTATTTGATAAGTAGTTTAAGGCACATGGGTTGGGCTGTGCAGCGTTGCTTGATTGGCGGGACCAACAACTTTATTTTTATTGACATGTAATGTAACGTATGTAATCTATCTATATTATAATTAAAATAGGAGATTTTTTATATTATTTTAATTTTATTTTTTGTATTTTGTTTATTTGATTAAATGTTATGTTATTGTTATTTTTCATCTCTTTTAATTTAGTTATTAATTGTAGTTTGATTATAACTTTTTCTTCTACTACAAAAAAGTTTATTTTTTAAATTTGTTTTGTTCATTTTTTGTTATATATTATTTTGATATTTACCTTTGATATATATATTTTGAGACTATCCGTTCATCAGTTGTAATTAATAAACTACGTGTATTACTTTTAAATACTTTACATAGGGAAGGATGGACAAACCCGATTTACGACCTGAGCATATTAGTGGCACTGACTTTACATTGCGTATATTTATAGCAACCTTATGTTTATTTTTTGGGTTTTAATCACATTCATTTGTTTCGTGTATTACTTTTAAATCTTTACATAGGGAAGGATGGACAAACCCGATTTACGACCTGAGCATATTAGTGGCACTGACTTTACATTGCGTATATTTATAGCAACCTTATGTTTATTTTTTGGGTTTTAATCACATTCATTTGTTTCGTGTATTACTTTTAAATCTTTACATAGGGAAGGATGGACAAACCCGATTTACGACCTGAGCATATTAGTGGCACTGACTTTACATTGCGTATATTTATAGCAACCTTATGTTTATTTTTTGGGTTTTAATCACATTCATTTGTTTCGTGTATTACTTTTAAATCTTTACATAGGGAAGGATGGACAAACCCGATTTACGACCTGAGCATATTAGTGGCACTGACTTTACATTGCGTATATTTATAGCAACCTTATGTTTATTTTTTGGGTTTTAATCACATTCATTTGTTTCGTGTATTACTTTTAAATCTTTACATAGGGAAGGATGGACAAACCCGATTTACGACCTGAGCATATTAGTGGCACTGACTTTACATTGCGTATATTTATAGCAACCTTATGTTTATTTTTTGGGTTTTAATCACATTCATTTGTTTCGTGTATTACTTTTAAATCTTTACATAGGGAAGGATGGACAAACCCGATTTACGACCTGAGCATATTAGTGGCACTGACTTTACATTGCGTATATTTATAGCAACCTTATGTTTATTTTTTGGGTTTTAATCACATTCATTTGTTTCGTGTATTACTTTTAAATCTTTACATAGGGAAGGATGGACAAACCCGATTTACGACCTGAGCATATTAGTGGCACTGACTTTACATTGCGTATATTTATAGCAACCTTATGTTTATTTTTTGGGTTTTAATCACATTCATTTGTTTCGTGTATTACTTTTAAATATTTACATAGGAAAGGATGCACCTTATTTACTCATTTAAAATGTATGACGGTATAAATTAAGTTAAGATTTAATATTATTTCTTATATTTGTAATGATTACTATATAAATTTAAAAGGACACGCATCGTTTTAATAAAATGTTACATGTCAATCAAAATATGTCACACTCCTGTTTTAATATATTGGTGTATATATATACGGATCGTCATCTATAACAAATTTACTTAAAATAAATTTAGCTATTAAACTAAAATAACTTTTTATAAAATTTATAATTAAACCATGTTTATCAATATTTATCCAAAATATCTATTTATGAAACCATTTTTGTTTTACAATATACTAGCTTAGTAACCCGCGTATCACGCGAGCAGATCAAGAAAAATTTTACATTAATTTACCGAAAATTGTTTGTAATTATGTCATGTAGTCCGATAATAAAAAAAATATATAACTAAAAAGAAACCATGTAACCCATTTGCATATAACAAACTAAAATATTTGAAAGTGAAGATATTAAATGGAGGGATAGAAAATCAAAATTTAATTAGATATGATGTCATAAATTAATTATATAGAAACAAATAATTAGTAAGAAAATATCTAATAATGACAAGTATATTTTTTTAAAATAGAAATGATGTAATTACCACTTTCTTTTATTTATACAAGAGATTTTGGGGGTTTATCAATGTTAATGGCATAATTGTAATTTAATTTTTACTTTTCGTTTCCTACATAGACAAAATATGATTCTAATCCATTAATCCGATCGATTAATTGACTTTAGTCAGATCAATTGTTTTTTTATCTACCAATAAACTAAAACAGGATTAAGGTGTTTTTTAATCGATACTTGGTTTGTTCTTTGGACGACACGTATCCTTTAAGTTCTTAATTTATAATTATCAAATACTAATACTTAATCATTAATATATTATTATTGTCTACATATATAAAATAATAATAATAATAATCTACCAATATACTAAAACAAGATTTAAAGGTTTTCTTAACAAATATTTCTTTAGTAAATGGTAATAAAATTCTTTAATTGTTACATTTTTTATTAATTGAAGGCTTATTTGTATTTCACCTATATAAGAATAACATGGAAAATTATGTTAAATTAATAATTAAACACAATAATAGATTATACACATAACTAAAAATAATTAATAAAATGATTATGTTTTAACATCTTTCATTAGTCTTATAATTGGTTTAAAATATAAATAGAATAGAAATGTACAATAAAAGTCAGATTGTGTATATATCCGAGATTCAAATCACTATGGTCAATTTGTTATAAGTATTATTATAATACTCTAATAAGTAAAAGATATATACTTATATGAAATTATATTAAATGATTAAATGTTTTTTTTGAACGACATTCTATTCTACTTCTACTCTTAAATTACACATATTGTATAAATAATAAGCCAGGTGTTCATCAATAAAAACATTAATCCTGTTTTAGTATATTGGTAGATAATTATCATAATCTATTTGATTGTTTAGTATATAAATTATATATTTAACCATTATATCTATATTCGTCTATAAATTCTTCTATAATAATATTTTAGAAGAACAAGGATGTATGTGTTTGTTCCTAACATATATCAAGTTACGAGTTTTAATGAAAACCTATTTAATTTTTTTTTTTAAAAAATTACAATTATTTGTGAGAGATTACATATAGAAAACAAATATTTCGTAAACATAAACTTATTGTCATAAAATGTATACATAAGGGCATACAGAGTGGTATGGCGGCTGCGGCGGGCTGCCTTCATGCCGGCGGCTACACCGCTGCCGGTGCCACCGGGCTTCTTAAACGGGTTGGTCGATGGTTTGTGAAACCGTGGAGGAGCGTGCTTTTTTGAACGTTGGTGTGGGGCCATATTTGACTAAACTAGCCGTTTTCAAGGTTGACTAAAAAAAAAAAATTATCCCTTTTTTACCTTTATTTAAACAACTCTTCTTCTTTTTCAAACATCACAACAACATATTCAAAAAAAAAACAACACACTTTCACATACACTCTAAAAAAAATGTCTAATTCATCTTCACCCGACGAAATCATCCTCCCGCCTATGCTTCCCGACTTATCCACGGGTAGTTCGTTTTTATTTTTTCAAGACGCTTTAGCGGCGGTGGAAGAGCTAGAAGACTCGGGTAGCTCTAGTGATACTCGCGCATATATCGAACGACATCGAGAAGAAGCCCATGATAAATTAATGCGTGATTACTTCGTGGAACCGCCAAAGTTCGGCGAACGCTTCTTTCGTCATCGTTATCGCATGAGTAAAAGGTTATTTTTAAAGATTGTTGGTGACATTGAAGCTCAATTCCCGTATTTTCAACAACATACGGACGCAAGGAATAGAAAAGGATTCTCGCCGATACAAAAATGCACGTCGGCAATTAAGCAACTAGCAACGGGTGAACCATCGGATAACTTTGATGAGTATTTATGCATGGCCGATCACACGTCACGCGAATGTCTTATCTATTTTTGTGATGCGATCATTCATTTATATCGGCGAGAGTTCTTACGTAGGCCGACGTCCCTTGACGTAGCTATGATCCAACAGGCGCATGAAGCGCGACATCATCTTCCCGGGATGCTTGGCAGTCTTGATTGTACGCATGTCGAATGGAGGAATTGTCCTAGGAGTTTGAAAGGGCAATACACACATGGGGATCATAAAGTCCCTACGATCATGGTTGAGGCTGTCGCTTCACAAGATTTATGGATTTGGCATTCGTTTTTTGGTCCTCCCGGGTCAAACAACGATATAAATGTGTTGAATCAGTCGCCGTTGTATGACTTGGTTCGAAATGGGACGGCTCCAGACTCATCATTCATTGTTCGTTGTCGGTATTACAAACGTGGCTATTTGCTAACTGATGGGATTTATCCTAGGTGGTCTACGTTTGTTAAAGCGTATCCACACCCTGTCGATCAAAAGAAAAGAAGTTCAAGAGAGTACAATAAGCGGCAAGAAAAGACATTGAAAGGGTTTTGGGTGTTCTTAAGGAAAATAGAACATTTTGGATCGCCCGCTTCGTTTTTTCGATTTAGACAAGATCGGCAAAGTCGTCGAAGCGTGTAGTATATTGCACAACATGATCATAAAGGACGACGGGAGGGCAATATCACCGGTTCATATAATGGACCCACCGACACCGATAGTGTATGATCCTAGCGTTTTACCGGAGTTACATGACGAAAACGTCCATCATCGTCTCCGGTATGATCTTACAGAGCATGTATCGGGTCTAGATTTGTCATACCTCGATGACCCGGCTTTTCAACCACCACCGATTGAAGATTTAATTTAGTATGTTTTAGTATGTTGTGTGTTTTAGTTTAAAAAATAATGTTGAAGTGTATTTTTCTTTTTATAGTTTTTAAATGTAGTATTGTGTTTTTATTTATAATATGTTATGTTTTAATAATAAAATGTTATGTTTTTTATTTATTTAAAAAAGAAAAAAAAAGTTGGGAGGGTTGAGAATTTTATGGAATGCCAGTAAAAGAGGTTGGGAGGGTTGAAAAGGTAAAGTGAGATGGATAAATATTATTGGTTGGATTTGGGAGAGTTGATAAAATATATCCTACCACTCATAGTCCCCTAATCAAAGATGTTATGAAAATGTATATACCGTTGATCCGTACATCGTACGGGTCTTAAATACTATTACAGTAATATATAAGGATATCCTTTATGTTAATTGACATACATGTACAATGCAAAGATACTAAGTATATATATACATATTATATTATATATTTCTAATAGTTATATAAGGCTAATAATTTATGCAGAAATGATATTTTAATGATGAAAATATATGCATCTGAACGATGATATGATTCGTTAGTTAACAATAGTTAACAATGTACAAAATATTCTTTTTGCTACCGATGATTTAAGCTTCATTTACATGGTATCAACGCATGTGTTTAAAAAGAGAGATAATGAGCCTATATATTAAGCCTAATACATACATGAACAGAAATGATTATGAGGCGTAAATATATAAAGCCTTAAAAAAAATTTAAAATAATTCCTATAATACCCATATAAAATATTAAAACAGCGTTTACTTTTGGAAAATCCTTCTGTTTTTTAAAAGATGTTTTGAGGAAAATTTTAAAAAATAGAAAACGTGATCAAATATAATTTTTTTGAAAACTTTCCTAATATATACTTGGAAACACATTTTTATTGTTTATAACGATTTTCATTTTAACATGAAAAACTCATTGTTTATAAATTTAGTTACCTAATACACTCGTTACCTAATAGCTAAAAAAAAACAAACCCTATATATAAAAAAAAGTTATATGAAAGTATGGTATATGCATTTTATTTAAAGTCAAATAGAAAACAAAGAATGTTTTTGTGGAAGTCGACGTCGGCTGTACATTTCAGTTACGGAAACAAAAGTGAAAGAACTAGTAAAAAATTTAGCAGGAGTATAAATAGAGGGAGGGTGAGATGCAGACGATCTCTCATCTAACAAAATTAAAAAAGGGGATGGATCAACCAATTTACATCCCAAAGCTCTACCTGCTGCCGTGTTAATTGGTATTGATGTTAAAAAGGTAGAAGAAGCAGCTAGACAAGCTAGAGAGGATGAATCCGCACAAGGAATATGTAATATGGATACTGTATATACTTTCGGCCAATTGACAAAAATTATTAGCTGTGTTATTTTTTTTAGAACAGATTAATTAGCTGCGTTATTTAATCTACCGTTTTTAGTTTAACCACGGTAAAAACTCATATAGTCATGGGACTCAATATTATTAAGAAATATATGCCGAGATTTACACTTCTAAGAATCATCTTCAACATGTAATGAAGAAAAGAAAAAAAGAAAGTATAATTTGGAAATTATTTCTGTATCCATAATCAAGTATTAATTTATATTAAATAAACAAAACAATTATTTTATTTTAACTTAAAATTGTTGTGTATCATGAATATCTTTGTGGATCAATATTTATACTTGTGATCAAGATTTTATCCTATTTATTTTTTAATATCTGTTTAACAATAATCGACCTTTTTCTATAATCTATAATATAATATATATACAATAAAATAACCATCTACCAATAAACTAAAACAGGATTAATGCATTCTTTTATCAACACGTGACGTATTCTTTAAACGACAAGTGTCCCTTTTAGTATCCTTAATCAAATCAAATCAAAACTCTTAATTTATACTTAACTTAGAATTAGAATATTTATATAAACTATCCGTCTTTTCTTTATTTATTATAAATATTATTATATTAGCTATTGCTTTATGCTGGAATCCCTATAAATATAAACACTAATTTACATGATAGAAATAATAAGCCACAAGTTGGGGTGGGTTCGAAGTTTCGGCTATGAAGTCATTATGTTATGAATTTTCATAAATTATAGTATTTATATTTTTACTTCACTTTATAAACATGTACGATGTATATAATAATTTCAAATATGTACAACTAAAACACATATTTATTATACTAACATGTAATCCTATTTTAGTTTAACTTAAATGTTCTTTTAAAGTTTTTTTAAATTTAGTTGTGTTTCAAATTTCTTTTAAAATTTAAAAGATTGAGACATGTGCTTATTATGAAATCTTTAGTTCCGAACTATACAGATTTCAAGGCTAAAAAGTTTCTAATTAAACCACATAGACAAAAAAAAATCTACTTAAGTGATACAAATTCTTCAATCAATTTCGAAAGTCACTATTTTTTAGGGTTTAAATATATAAACTAAACGGAAGTACAACTTTTCGATCAGTTACAAAAATCATTATTTTTCGAATAACAAAGAGGTAAATTAATTATACGTATGTTTGATGTTAAAAAGAAAAATAATAATAATAATAAAATAAATTAATCTATATGGGGATTTAAGATTTTTGAAAATATTGCTTTATATGTAGCGATTTACCATATTTAATTTGATTATGATGGATAAATATTGGCACGGGTATTAAGTTTTCTTGGTTATTATTATTAGTTTAGTAGATTATTATTTATTTATTAGTATAGAATATTGAGTATTATCATTATTATTATTATTATTATATTGTTTTGGAGGATTAAATGATTAATTTTTCACAACAAGAATGTTGTTTTTCATATTCACCTTATAAAGTTGTAAGTTATATGTTCAATCTGATTTAGTTTTCTTTTTACTTTCAGATATAGTGCTATAAAAATTTTTCTGAAAAGTTAGTGGCTATTAATATATAAATATTTATTATAAATAAAATGGAATATAAATATAAACAATTATGAGTCAACCGTGCAACACGCACGAGTATTAGTGCTAATATTCATATAAAATATATGAGGAATGGAAAATATGTGGCTGTTAGACACCTACCTTGGGTGTAGAACCCCTCACATCTTAAGTTTTTATCCATAAAAAAATGGGGGACCAATCATTTATATAATATAACTAGCACGTGCCCGTGCAATGCGGCGGTGGTCATTGCGGCAACGATGTGATGGTGGGGGCGACTGTTGGTGGCGGATGCGGTATCGAGTGGTGTAAATTATTGATGTAAAAGGTTAATAAAGATATTTTGAAAGATCAATAATTGATATTGTAATTTAATTATTAATGTTTTGAGTAATGTAGATAAAAATATTTTAAAGAGTGTTATGTGTAAATATTACACAAGTTTCAACATTTCCAAAAATAAGAAGCTATTCTTTTTATAATATAGTATAAAAGTATAGAAGTATAGATAAATATTAAAAGAATAGTATGTGAGAGGTTTTACACCCAAACTTAGATGTTTAACAACCGCATACTCACTATTATCATAATATAGATACATATACATTATACAATACAATTATATTGTATAATAGTATAAAACAAACATGTTATATTGCTATGAAACTACGAGTAATATTTTTGTATATTTTATTCTACGAAATGGGAAATGGTATATTGGTATGGTCTAAAAGACATTTGCATATGGTTTCACAATTTGAGGTAACATAACCTTTTTGGCCATATCTTTAGGTCTTGAGACCTCCCTTTGTCGGCCTTCATTGTATGTCGGATTATTTTGTTATTCATATAATTGTCGCATTCTTTTTTTTATGTTAATATTCAAACGCAACCGTTTATAAACATTAATAAAACAGTCAATACAAGCTAGGTAGTATAAAAAAAAAAAAAAAGAGCGTTCCAAAAAAGTATAAGCAAAAAAACCACCATTTTATCATTTAACTTGATTAACTTTGTATTGTAGTGTCATGTAAGAAAACATAAATAATATAGTTAATTTTCTTTTAATTATATATCTGAATCACTGCTGGTGACCAATGGGACTTTAACTTACCCGATCATCTCCACATCCATATGTTTTATTAGTGACTTTAATTCATAAACTTCACATTGGGTGCTTCATTTCAACCGTTTGGACTGAGGGTCATTGGGTGCTTTACCTCATCCGTTTGGACTGAGGGTCATTGGTTACTTGACGGAATTAAATTAGTTAATAGGGAAAAAAAAGATGAAAAATTAACTTGTATTGTAGACTTGTGTGATGCACGCTTAAACAATAACCCAGATTGATACTTTACACAACCCACAACATTTGTCGTTGAATCATTGATTAACATAGGCATGTGCACTTATATATTTATTCAAAATGTTATTTACTGATTCAGATTTATCTTTTATTATACTAAAGCACAGTTGCTCTAATAACTTATCGACCAATCACAGCTCTCGATTTCTTAAAGTTGACTTTTGTTTTCAATTTTGACTTTAATTTACATTTTTTTTGTTTTCCATCACAAATTTACACTTTTTACCCAATAATTTTAATATAATAAATAAATAATAATAGCTAATATATATCCGATAGAATAATAGCTAATATTTATCCACTAGAATACTAACTGATATATATCCAATAGAATAATAACTAATATATATCTAATAATATGTTTTATCATATAAGTATAAAATTAATTAATTCAAAATAGATAAAATTTAATGTAAATATATTAAGATTTTAAGAGTAACTGTACTATTATTTTTTATTAAAGTGTTTAGTAAATGTCATGACGCACATAAGAAAAAATAAAACATATAAATATATAATTCATTATAGGAAAAACATATAACATTGTATATTCGAATTGAAATATTTAAGATATCTTTCATCTAATGATAATATATTATTTCTAATAGTGTAAAATAAGAATGTCATATACCAATTGTAACAATAAAGCAAATAAAATGATAGTGACTTATTATGATTTTTTATGGTCAAATATCGCTAAGTATGTCACAGTTTACAACTTTGATGAACATATTATATTTTGTAATATTCAAATATCGCTAAGCATGTCACATTAAACAACTTCGATGAACATATTTTTAAAAAATATTTCAATATAATACTCAAAGTGTTGATATATAGATCAATTTTTATTACTCAAAATAGTATATTAAATTTTAAACTATAATAAATTAACATCTAATATTGATAACGCCGTAAGCCTCGTGTTTTAGACACGGGCCTAAAATCTAGTTTGTATATATATGATGCTTTCGATCGGTTATTCATGATTTTGGAAGAATAAAATCCATGCCCATAATTCAATAATATGGGTATATTGAGTTTGATATCTATTTCAGATCTCATAATCTACATAAAATCATCTTATGATCGAGTTACAGTGAGAAGTTGTATAGCATAATTTTTAATTTGGCGTAACCAGTTGTGTTTTTGTCCAATAGTTAGTTCACTTATTTTTATCAAGTTGTGTTTATGTTATATGTTCCATTGTTTTGTGCCTAGTCATCATGATTAAATATTGGTGCTAATATATTATATCAATGACTTTTAGATGGGTTGTCAATTGGTGTGCTTTAGGTTAGACGAGTGAGGGGTTTTATCTAAAATTTTGAGTTTAAGTCTTGTACAACCCTTAAAATAACTACACTACCCTTTTTTATATCAATTATTTTTACATAGTAGCAAAATTTGGTGTATATTGTAGCAATATATAATTTTAATTATTAAACAAACACGAGAATAGGGCATGCATACTATAAAAAATATATGTTTTTAATTAATAAAAATAAAAAATACAAAAGTTTTTTAGAGAAGAAAAAGCTTAAGGTAGAAGATGTGAGAATATCATACGTCTCAAATCTTTTCCCAATCCAAATTGCATTTCAAAAAAAGTATTTTGATATATTCTAACTAATTTAATTCTTGACACATAACTTTGTGCATACGTGTAACTATATATTTATCGAATTATAAAAAATCAACAGTTTTGGGACAGAAATAGAATTACTCTCAATTGGGTCATTTTATGAAGCCCATAGAAGCCTTTGTATTTGGGCTCACAATCTGGATATGCCTTTTGCCTTTTGATAAGTTAATCAATATTCAGTTAAAAATGATTTTCTTTTAGTTATTATAGTTGTTAACTTAATATTACAAGTCGTAAACTCTATCTTATTCTTCAATTTTAATCTTGGAAGATTTACATATATCCCTTAAGTTTGAGAAATAATTACATATTTCCCCAAAATGCAAGTTTTCAATGATATACAATGCTTTAAGGCATGCTTTGAAAAAATATGTAATTATGCCTCCAAAATAGACACTTTTTGTTTCCGTTTTGAAATATCCCAAACTACAACCCTGCAACTAAGCGAAGAAAAAGAAACCTCGTCAGGTACAAATATAAACAAATCAAATCTATGTTTACAAGATGGAAAACTAATCTATAACGGAAAAGCTGTACTTAAGCGAATAAAAACCATTCGACATTAAAACACAATGCTACCACATCATCCACCGTAATATATGATAATATCATCACCATATATACTTTAGTTACATTACAAAAGACGGCAACAATACACTTATTTACTGCAACTAACTTCCCTTATAAAAGTAATTTACTGAGTAAAAACAAAAAAAAGTAACACTCAATGTCGTCTAACACGGGTTTTGGGTCCCAATACCGTCTTCGAAGATGTATAGGGGAGGTTGAGATGTAGACAACTTTATCCCTACTTAAGGAGTTAAGGTAGAGAGAATGCTTCCTGGTTTTACCAAAGGTAGAAAAGGACCTTCAGCGTTGCCAGACATGAGGATTGAACCCTTACTTTTTTTTTATAGAGGTAAAAACTCCAACCAGCTCATTCAACCCAAACTTGATGCAAAATTTAGTTGAGCGTTTGACTCTTGTAATTTGGACAAAGATAAATAAATAAACAAATGTTACTAAAATAAAAAAGTCAAGCACGTGAAAGAAAGAGAGATAACATACATACAGTCATATAGACTAGTTACCTCCAATTTCAAAGAGTGGTCCCAACCAAGCCAAAGTAGAATCTGTAAAAGAATGAACCACAGGGCAGGGCAGGCACACTTTTTCTGCAACGCCTACTTTTCCCATTTCAAATTCAAATTTTATGCAGCAAAAGTTTACAAAAAAATGAAACTTGTGACAACAAAAAACAAACCATATCTTTCATCCCATGTACTAATAACTTCTTTTGGAGTTGTTTTCTAACATTAGATTTTTGTCTTGGCGGCTAGATATGGGAGAATCAGCCTGTCTGATGCAACATTCTTTCTCTTACGAACACGAACCCGGCAATCAGGTAAGTCTGGCTACATTGTGTTAGGGTTTCAATGAAAACCCGCCCGCTTTTATCATTTAGCTTGTACATTAATTGTTGCCAAACGATTATTGAGCATGGATGCTGGGAAGTTTAAATTATCATGATTTTTTGTATCTGTAGATATCTTGTAAAGGTTGTAAAGCTAGAAACTTTAACCATGTTCTTGTGCTTTTTGCGCATTTCAAAGTAGTTTTATTTCTTTGATATCACAAATGATATTTTGTCAACTATTTCCTTGTTTAGCAGTGATTATTTAATTTTGGTAATATCCATTGGCTAAACTGAATTGATATGATGCTCTAGTTAGGCCACACAGCCGATGTACTTTATAGTTCAAGATTTTCTAATTAGGCCATTAGGAAAACCATACATGATTCATACAAAAAATGGATTATAACCTCAACTTAATGTCGAAAACAGCATATACAGAAAATTTTCCATTTGCAGGCTTTGTATTCCATTCTCTCATTCTTGGTTATTATATTAAGTATTCTTGAAACTTTTCTAAATTGTGTTCCTTTTTTTTACAAGAACTTTTGAACTATAATCCTTTTTTACAGTATGAACCATGTCAATGTCAATAATACTCAATCCTGCCATGAGCACGGTAAAGGGAAGTGGGATGTAGACAGTCTTATCCCTACTTGTGGAGTTGTGGGTAGAGAGGCCGATTCCTAAAAGACCTCCGACCAGAGTGTATGGGAGTAGACCAATGTGTGTTTGTGTGTGGATGCAAGTGTCCGTGTAGGTTTGTGTGTGTATGTCAAACAATGGAAAACATATATACGCATACATATATCTATGCATATATGGGACATTAAAATCAAGTAATTAAGCCTATATGTATAATGGCTGCTATAATACGTCTGACATAATATACCTTTTCTTAAATCTTGCTCATAAGATTATGATATCAAAGGTAGGAAGGATATAGTTTCTGTCTTTCTGACGTGTTCAGATGTATCAGTTTTTACAAATTGACGCGCCAAAAATGCAATTTGGAAGGAAAAAAATAGCACCGTGTTACCACCCGGCTTCTCCTTCAGAGAAACCTTTTACCTAAAATTCATCCAATCTATGTAAACTTACGAAGGGCTTAAGTTTGATATAAATGGTGCAGGGGAATCATGTACATGCTCTTGGAGAGTCAATCACTTTTGGTAGGTTTACGTCAAAGTCATTAGATTGTGAAAATTGGTTAAGTGTTCCTCAGAAAAGCTATGTTGAAGAAGCCAAGAGTTACACCCAGCCTGGATCGGTTGCTGAGAAGAAAGCTTTCTTTGATGCTTATTACAAGAGACTCGCCGCTCAAAAGGCTGCTGCTGCAGCCTTACTGGAGCAAGAAAGGGAAGCTGCCGCAGCTGCTCTCCGAGTTAGTGAATCAAGGCCCCATGATTCTCTTGAAGCAGTGTTTAAGTCACATAATATTAGGAATACAGAATCATTAACCAACATTAAGAATTGCGAGGACTATGTTTCTGGCTCAATGGATAGTAGAATTTCTCAAATGGCCAGACCTTTGTTAAAGGTAGCACTTCACTTTTTCAGTTATTTCATTGTTTTAGTAATGTAGATCAGACGGATATATTGAACTAATTGGTTATACTACAGTCAAAGTCGAGCACAAATGAGGATGTTACGAAACTAATGAGCAACAGAAAACCTGCAATGTCTTCCTTGGTGTCATCAGTTGGATGCAAGCCATCCAGAATCCCACCTTCACCTTCAAAATATGCAGCTTATTTGCATCACAAGAAAGACGATATCCGAACTCCAAGGAGCAGAAGCATTACTAGTAATAACTACATTGAGAAAAGGAGAGAAACTCCGAAATCATCAAAGACGATGATGAATTCTAGTTCAGTAAGAGAACCTTATAAAAAAACTCAAACCACAAAACCTTATCCAAGTGTTCACACCACACCGAAACGTGGTCCAACGCCTATGAAAACTCCAGTTAAGGTGATGTTTGTGACTTTCAATGTCAACGTTATCATCACTTCATCAGTTCAACGAACGTTTATCTTTTGTTTATGTTGCAGGCATCTGTTAATGGGGTGAATAAGCAATTTGTAAGGATCCCTTCTTCGGTAAATAGAAGGTACATATCCAGATTTCTGATAGAAGTACAGGAAGTCTAAAAGTTCTTATTCTTAGTAGAATATATCTCTCCAGAAACTTACTCTTGACACATCTTCTATATATTTTAAAGGATGGAAACACCTGTTCATCCTACAGCTGGCGGAAGCAAATCAAGTGCTGGCCCAAAATGGCAGTCAGCAGTGTAAGTTTGTTATTCTTTCATGCATATATATATATCGATGAAGATTCAACGCATTATCTAATGTTTTATTTTCGTTAAGGACTCTACATTGAAAATGTGTAATTTTCTCTTGTATAGTTCAAAGTCGTCGAGTGGCTACAAAAACAATATGCAGTCTCCAACTATCTCGTCCCCCTTTGTCTTGAGAACAGAGGACAGAGCTGCAAGAAGAAAAAAGGCAAGAAAATCATATTCATTCTTTTACGTCAAACTATTGTTTCTATTTATTAACTTGGTTGCTATCTCGTTTTCAGAAGCTTGAAGAGAAATTTAATGAGAAGCAAGCACAACAAGTAGAGCAGCAAACGGCATTTGAGGTTATAATCCTCAACAGTTCTGAAAAATCCTTGACGAGTAGTTTCTTTTTATCTGCTTATGATTCCTAATGTGGGGAAAAATCTATGTTGCAGGAGAAAGCAGAAATGGAAATTAGAAGATTGCGTCAAAGCCTGTGCTTTAAAGCTCGACCATTGCCCGAATTTTACAAGGGGAGAGAAACACCTAAGAATCAGATGAAAAAGGTACCACTTTATTCTAATAAAGAGAATCATGAAGCTGACATGATCATGTTATAGTGACTTGTACATGCATTCAAGAGGTCTACATAGGATTCATGTATTTGCCTTCTATTGTGCAGACTCCAGAAGCAAATCCAAAGTCATTCACACCACGAAGAAAAGGTTCCCCTTTCACATATTCAGCGAAAAAGATTTCTTCAAGAAGACTATGGAAAACTAAT
The DNA here is from genome assembly GCA_034093135.1 of Erigeron breviscapus. Lineage (NCBI taxonomy): Eukaryota > Viridiplantae > Streptophyta > Magnoliopsida > Asterales > Asteraceae > Erigeron > Erigeron breviscapus. The sequence goes on from CM067167.1 coordinate 279,109,810, forward strand.
GAAGAAAACTCAACTCAACACACACGCTCTTATGTAGCAGGTACGGAGAGACATGAGAACATGTCTCCAAATATTCAGAATTGGCACATAAACACACACAAGGCATTGAGGTAAAGGTGAAAATGTTGCTTATTCTTTTTGCATACACGTTAACAATAGGTCTGTAAAAATGAGAACTGGGTTGGAACTTGCACAAATGATTTTCTGATTGTTCATGTCCGTTCCCAAAGTCAACCTCATGAGCATGAGTATTGTTATTGCAATCATGGTCATTGAGTATAACATTAGTTATCTGTTCCTACATAGTCATCATCATCACAGTCAACCAGTCATTATTGGGCTATTGGCCAAATAAGCCAAGACCCCAGTAGCTCAAGGCCTAACAGCTTGATACAAAATCAAAGATATATACGTGTGCTTGTTGAGATTAAGGAATCAGAAAGATTAGTGGCTTGTTTCCATTCAGATGCAACACATATAACAGATCAAGAAACGCCAAACATTTTTCAGCATCAGATTTGCATAATTTTATATTTAAGCATTATTTTACAAAACGTTAGAGAAGATCAACTATCGATATTTCATTTGTAACTATAATGAACATACAGATTAGGCTTCAAATCCAGATGATGACTTTGAATACCTTGTCACGAAAGAACGAGTGCCCAAAAGTTAGACTTCACTTGGGGAAATCTCTTTCTTCACAGGATAGAGCACATAATGTTGCACAATAAACAACAGATCAAAGAAGATAGAGACCTGCGCGATATGATTTGGTAACTGATCCATGTTAGAATATCGGGTTCCGATCGTTTATAAAAGTATTTTTATAGGTGTCATGTGTATATTGGATATTATCTAAATGGTTATATAGTATGCTTGAGGTACATGACTCATACCAAAGAAAGCAACGTTTTGCCTATATTTCCATAGAAATTAACCCAAGAATCTGTACACATGAGAGGCGTCATGTTAGATCATAACTCATGATGTTACCTATATTAATAAAACTTGCAGAACAAGAGAACTTACGCTGGTCTATAGATTGGACCGCCATTTGCCCATAGTTTGTCAATCCTCCGAGCAGATCAAGCAATATGTTACCAATGCTGAACCCGATTGTGCTCTTTCTTCGGAAATTCATTACTGCCTGGATCCATCCAGTTTACTAGGTTAGTGATAGAATTTCTGTAACCAGTCAAAATTGGACAGGTCGGGTTGACCAGGAACACTTTCATTGACTTCAAACTTTTTATTTTTATATGAACAATTAGTGTGTCAAGTAGGATTACAAACAATGACATTATATCAATAATCTTTCTCCATTAGCATGATTTAGGCAGTTTGTAGATATTATAAATTACAATTTAGGTGATCTTTTACCCATTTGACCCGTTTCCCCTTTGACTAGATTTTCTAATTTGACCAGTTGTTCCATTAGAGTATAAAACATAACCAAAATGGCTCATTTAGAAGTAAATTAGTTGAAATTGCCAACACTATCAAGTGTTTACTGGCTAGACTAGGAGTTACAACTGGTTAACAATCCTTACCTGAGGTATATATTTGATGACCGTCATGAAAACCTGCAGCATGCTGCCATTAAGATCATAACTTAGAGCGTCAGACTTGGGCAAATACCACATACTAGTCGAATTGAGCCAACAGCCTCATATAGATACACACACAAAACACCCTATCACAGTTAATGAGTCTTACTTAAAACAATTGACAAGCCACAACCAAGAATGTATTTGTATGGCAATAAAAACACACATTGCAACGGCTATCCACGCTGCTGAAACTATGGCCATAGTAATCCTCGACACCTTCTGAGTTCCACGCTGCATAAATAGAAAACCCATCAAAATGGTCTCTTTTTAACCTTATCTTACTCCAATAAAACTACTAAAACTTGTTCATTTATGTTTTATGAAAGTTAAGACAGTTATACTTGCATCATATATGGCGATCTGGAACAAGGTAAATGCTGTTAATAGAACAGCATGACTAGAGAATGCAACGTCATTTGCAGCTACTGGTAGCATCTGTATACATAAAAGAATATCAGAAGATCCGTAACTAAAGATATGACAATTGATTTCTTGAGGGTTAAATGCTTAGAAATGTAAGCATGTATCCAACTTTAATTGTTGCTATATATCGTTTATATTCAACTTTCAAATATTCATTTGTATGTATGCGGTGGTATTTTTGCTGAGGTGGCAACATATATGGATGTCATGACAATATAAGCATTCAAAGTTGGATACATACAATAACAAACGATAACTAGTTGATGAGATATAAAAACAATAACCTGATTGAAGCCATATTTGTTATGATACTGACGTTGAACCGCAGAGCTAAAGAAGACAGATGCATTATATATGAGATAAGATGAATGCTTGGTCAAGTTCAGCACAACAAAATCGAAATTTAGTCCCACAACGCTGCAATTCGTGATCGATCCCAGATTCATATTAGTAATAATAATTCAACAGTTAAGTAATGGAGTATGCCTTAATATAACAAATAAACAAAGCATAGATAGATAGAGATAGAAATACCTTTTTCTTTTGAAATTTAACAAGACTTGAGGATAGAAGCTGATAGACCAGGCACAAAAAGCAATCCATCCGAAAACATTTGATAACACCTTCAATTCTGTCGAGTTCCATGAAGCCATTTATATATATATATATGTATATGTATTTTACAAAAGTTGAACTGTTGATTAAATCATTTGGTGTAATTTACCTCCCTATGCTATATGGTATACAATGTGTGCAACTATGCATTTACTTAGTGGCATTGGGAAATGGGAGCTATAATGAAGGTGCTAATAAGTGATGTCGTTTTCGGCCATTTGTACACAGGAAGCGATATCTTATCAAACAAATTGATAAACTCAATACGTAATACTGATTTTTACCGTAAACAAGTTGATAAACGGAGACGGAAAGAGAGGCATTCGAACCCTTGATACGAATAAGTCGTACAAGGAATTACCACTCCGCCGCTTTCATCCACCCAACCATCCTTCCCGATCGAAAAAGAGTATGTTACATTCGATATCAAGTAAGGATTAAATAAAAAAAATTATTTTCCGACGTAATAATGTTAAGCCTATAAAACAAAACGTGACGTGAAGGGATATGAGTTATGGCCACCACCATTCGTTGCCGACTATGCACTGTAGGGATGTGCACGGGTCAAAACCCGGCCTGACCCGTGCAAACCCGTGACCCGTCAAAGCAAGAAAATCAAACCCATGACCTGGCCTGTTACAACTTCGGGCGGGTCTGAGCCGAGTCGCGGGTTTTCGGGTCATAAGCTCATCCCTACTATGCAAGTTGACTATTGTGTGTATATGAATTAATTTAACTTTAAATTGTACTGTACTACATTAAAATCTTTTGTATGAAGTGTTGGGGTTGTTTCACTTGAACCCCATTCTGAGGATTTTTTTTCTTGTCATGATAACCTTGAGAGTATCCTTGACATTGATAACGAGTGTAATTTATGAACAACAACAGGACCCAATCTCTTAGCGGGTATGAGGAGGTGAGCTGTAGACAGTCTTACCTTTACCTAGAGGTGAGTGTAATATGTGAAGCGTGGTTTAATGTCCACTATGAATTCTCGAGCCATCTATAAAGAAAGAAAGAAACTGCTCAGTGCCGTCTTCCGCGGGTTTTGAGCCCCAATACCTCGACGGTATATGGGGAGGTTAAAATGTAGGCAGACCTTCTACCTAAGTAGAGAGGCTGCTTCCAGTTTCTACCTAAATGGTAGAAAAGACTCTCCAACCTTTGCATGAGATGGGGATCAAACCCATGACCTCTGTCTACAGAGGCGAGGGTGTATCCCAACCATGAATTCTCGAGCCATCTAATAATATAGTAATTGTTTCTTTCAAAAAACTAAACAAAAGAGAATATTAGAAAGAAAATGATAAATCCATCTAAAGATTAGTCTAAAAATTCTCATAAAAAGGTTCTTTTGTCCTCTAATTTTGCCATATAGTGTATCTATAAGGATTTTTAGGTATTTTTAAGAGGATTAATTTTGCTGAAAAATGGAAGGTAACAAAATAAGCTGGGACTGTAATTGATGCTTTTTTCGCTACTGCTATTTTCCATCTGATTCCAAGAAGTATTTCATTTCATACCACAATTACGGGTACTTGGGTATTCAGTCTCTCTCTCTCTTCTCTCTCTCTAGAGAGCCGTTGAGAGGTTTCTCCGGCTTCTCTTTGAGATCGAGAGTAGATCTGAGATCGAGATTTTTCCGGTTAAGTCTTCCACTCCGGTGGATCTAACCCTATTTTTTTCACCCCGGGCCGGAGGTCCCTTCCACCTCGGTGGATCTGGAAGCAGCCTCCCCACCTTTGTGTGGGGGTAAGGTCTGTCTACATCATACCTCCCTCATAGCCCGACTTATGTCGGGATTGAGTACCTTGTTGTTGTTGTATTTCATTTCATACCAGTGTTCCTTCCTTTCCACAAATATATTCATCTTTACCAACCTTCATTTCAATCAGTCTCTAAAGAAAATGATCACCACTTCCATCCTGAAAAGAACCCTAAATTCAATAAACCCTAATAATCACACCACAATCCTCCGATCCATATCCACAGCCGCCCAAACCCAACCCGATTCCTCCTTCACATTCTCATCAGACCAGACCAACGATGACATCTACATCAAATCACACAAACCATCTCCATCCACATCAGTCACTATGCCCATGTCTTTCATGACTGGTTCTATTGTCGGTAAAAGATTTTACAAACGAGTTACCACTAGACTTTCTGACGACGGTAATTATTGGTCAGTAATGCTTGATTATAGAACGCTTAAAACCCCTTCTAAAAACCCACTTAAATGTCCCTCTCTCCTTCTTGCTCAAGCCATTGCTGCTGAATGGGAGTATCAGGTTCTTTTTTTTTTTCTTCTAAATTTTCTTCTTTTATTTTTTTAAAAATGGAATTAGTGCATAAAGTCGTAATCTTGTTCGTTTTACTATTGTGGGTATGCGAATTTAATAAAAATTTAGTATTTTTATTTAGGAATTAAATAAAAGATTAAGACTTGGTTGGTTTTTTGTAGCTAGCTGATGGAATAAGGCCATTTACTATGCCTTTAATGAAACTTGCGTGTACTGCTTTGGAGAGAGTTCCTCTTACTAGACCGAAAATTATCGATCATTTGATGCAAAGGTTTAATCAAGATTTGGTCTTTTGTCGTGCCCCGGATGATAATGTTTTGACTAAGGATGTTCATGGTATGCTTTATATAATATTAACTTTTGTTTTTCTTATTTTTGAGTTTTTAGTGTATCTTGGAGAATGATGAGTATATAAACTAGAATAAGTTGCCATTATGTACCTTTGGTGAGATGATTGTTGTTTGCACTTGTAAGTAGAATAAGTTGCCATTGTGTACCCGTAGACTAAATAAGAGACATTTGACCATTTTATAAGTTCAAAGTTGCGGGCTTATAGGCTATAGCAGCAGCTAAGGTGAAAGTATCCAGTGCCTAGTACCTTACACCATGGTTTTAGTTGTAATTTTGAAAGTATTGGGCCAGACATGACTTTGGCATTTGAGGTGTTATGTTAGTTTGTATATGTTGTAATTATAGTCTCTCTTAAACACAAACGTGTTAAGTTCGATACTAGATTTGCAAACATGGCATTATTGATAAGTTACCTTTACGTAGTTATCTTTTATGACACTGCTAAGATTGTTTTCCAAGAAAAAGTCCATTGAAGATATTGGCCTTGTTTGTTCTTGATTTTTTGATTTATATCCTACATTTTGTTTGAAGTGAAATTTGTGTCCAGATAATGGACATCAAGTGAGTTTTATGTATTCAAAAAACCAGAATCAGTTCACAAAGTTTCGTAAATTGCAGTCTATAAACATGATTACCATGTTGTTTGTTGCACGCTGTAATAACTGGCCATTCTGTTAATAGTTAGTTATAGTTTGTTGAAATGTTTACTTTGTAGAACTACAAGTGAAGAAAATTGATCCTCTGCTTAAGTGGGTAGAATCCGAGTTTGGCTATAAGCCTGTTGTATATTCCAGTTTTTTTGGGGGGAAGCAGGAAGATGGTCTTACAAAGGCAGTAGAAAACCTTCTTAAGCAAACCACTGATTGTGAACTGGCAGCAGTTGATGCACTTGCTTCTGCTTCACATTCCTTGATAATCTCCATCGGGATTTTTCGTGGCAGACTACAGATTGATGAAGCAATTGAATTGATTAGACTCGAAGAAGAGATTCAGGTTTCTTTTTTCTTATCTTAGGGTGAATTTATAAAACTTATGGATTGTGTTAAGTAAAGGTGGTATCTCTGATACCCATTTATGAATGGGTCATGTTGGTTATGCTTTATCTCTAACTTATCAAATGGGTAAAATGAAATGTATACATAAAAGTGATATCTGACAAATGGGTCGAAAGTTGCCCAAATTGTATATTAAGGCATAAAATCTTAATAATTTTATTCAAACAATTAAATGGTTATCGAAATAAGAGAATTCTGTAATCATATTTGACACACTAAGTGGTAATTTTTTGTACTAAAAAATGTTCTGGGCCAAGACGACCAGAGCAGTACAGAAAGGCTTGGTTTGACACATTTTACCCAACTTGCCTGACCCACCAATTTTGCAACATTTAGTCATACACAATATCAAACTTGATATCTTTCTTAAACTCCATTCCAGGTTGAGAAGTGGGGTTTGGTAGAAGGTGGTCATGATCTTGATGTGGCAGACCTTAAGGTGCAAATCTCGTCTGCTGCTGTTTTTCTTGGACTTACAAAAAGGGTTGCAAGTGGTGTGTAGACTTACCATATTGCCTTCAGCTTCACTTTGTCATTGTTGTTTTACTATTATTAGCCTTTTTCATAGGCATTAAAGCTGAGAATCGAGTAATAAGAGATGAACAAGTAGTGAATCATATCATCAATAACAATTTTGTTGCATCTATAAGTTCTACAATTTACTCTAATGTAATGTTTTTCATGTATGTAAATAGCGTTGATGTGAGATTAGGATTTAGGACCAAGAATAAAGAACTTGCTAAAGATAACAATCATATATCATACATAGTTAAATAAAAGAAAATATAGTTTACACGTCTCTGTATTCATTCCAGATTTGATCTTTGCTTTCATCCTTTGATTTATGTTGCAGCATTTTTTTCTGTCTGCATGATCATCAGGAATTTAAAATGTATGAAAAGGAAGTCTGAGCTTGTTTAGGTATTGTATTTAATTTAACTTTTTTAAGTCTGTACCTTAGTTTAAGGTTCGTCCTCCTCGCAGCATTGGTTGCAGACCGGTGGCTGTTTCTTGATATCGCAATAGCAACACGATATATCACAGTTACTGCTGCATCCTATCAAAAGATGGAAATCGTGTCCTCTTTTATTAATCACTTTGATTTACATTATTAGTGGAGAAATTAAAGCGTCTCTACAGCTTCAACCAGACGTTAAGAATTAAACAATGTGGGTTATGGTTAATTTGGTATATGGGCCAGATCTGGTTTAGTCATGTCTCTACTGGCTTTTGATTAACTACACTTGGATGTAGAAAACATTTACTAGCAAGAAAATAGGTTAAATAATGGAGGTACATGTTTTATTCAATTAATACAACAACTTGATGAATTTTGGGTTTTATTTGTAGCGAGTCAAATAGGTGAAAAAACACAAGTTTATAAATGGGTCAAGTCAAGATGTCAAAAAAGTATACTTTTCCGCTTACAAAATCTTCTTAGTTGCTTTGTTAAGTAAATATTGTCATTGTTTTTCTGGTGTTCTGTTTATTATAACGTTTTTGTATAAACATTTGGTTGTTACTTATAGCTCTTAGACCTATGTATAGCAACAACAACAGTACCCAATCCCGGCATAAGTGGGATATGGGGTTAGACCTATCTATACCTTTTTTTTTTTGAAGCAATTAACATAATGATATATAGTAATAAGTGTTTAGACATCATCTACCTATCTTTAAAGTTTACTCATTTTCATCAAATGATTTTTCAATCATTTTGCTACTAATAGTGAATAATTTTATCTTTAACCATTGTGACCAAGCAATGGGGTCAACTATGGGTTTGATTGTTACTTAAATATCAATCAACCGCATTACATTCAAACAGAATAAAGATCGAGTGATGAAGTTTGAACATCACCTGTAACAAGGAAGTAGTCTAATGGGTGGATTTCTTGAGGATTGATTAGAAATGGGGAGTTTATACTTGCTCCAACTTGTAAACAGAACAAACTTAAAGCCAATACTAAAAGTATCAACTTCATGGCCTTCTCGAGAGCAAATCTAGCATGGATTTCATGGTAAGACTTGAGTGTTGGTGGCATAATGTATATATATAAAAACATTGGTTAGGAATGCAGTTGAGAGTTAGGAGTGTAAAGGATCTATAGTTTCAAAGAACATGATTGCCCAAAACTATGGCATTTGTCTTTAGTATAATCCTAATGAGATTTATGTAGGAGTCATACTTTGATGATGCCCATTTCAGGATAAGGCAAAAATCTTTGCCAACATTACAATGCTAAAACCATGAATCATACACGACACAATTTGCAGGGGGAAAAAAAAAAGGTAAAAATTGCAAAAGATTATTGTTAGAATCGAAAGGGGCAACTTTGGTTGAAGAGAGAGGGCAGGCCTAGCATGAAACTCTGATATAACACGACTAATACAAAGTCGGAGACCAAGCCATTCTGGCTAAATCAACCCCCAAACTGGGTTTCACTGGTGCGCACCATATGTGCCAGCTCCATCGAAAAACTCGATCGCAAAGGTAGCCTCTCCTCAAGGACAAAGCAGGCCCCTAGTTCCTCACCTTTCAATAATCTTAATGCCCCCACATGGGTCACAGCCTCACGCTACTGAGCCCGGCGATTTGAAGTGCCAAAACTCAGTTTAAAAACATGTAAAATTTTATTACTTTGGCCGATGTGGGATGGATGTCAAGTGTTTAAATATAGACTTTTAGTTATGATCACTTCGCTACTTCATTAATTGTCCAGTTAATTATAACTTCATTAAAAAATCCAGAACATTATAACTTGTACAAAAATATTTAGAAACACTTCTTACTTGCCCAGTTGCGTAACATCACGCAATCTCGATCAACAAATTGTACAAGCTAATGAGTATATGTGGAATCTGGTAACCATTATCAATCGATCTACATCATCCAGAACAATCTAAAAGTTATATACATCAACTTATATATACCTATACACACATTACAGATTTAAAATGGACCTTATCAAATAGTACGTAATTGATACATACAAAGATATTGTTTATTGAATGTAATACTGCCTTTAAGTTCATTACCAATATGAGATAACAATACATCCTCAATAATTATTAGGTTTGAAGGCTCTTGATGTTTTGGATTTGCTTCCCAGGGTTCAGCCCCTTGGGACAGGCACGTGCACAATTCAGAATTGTGTGGCAACGATACAACTTGAATTCATCGTTTACTGCATCTAGACGCTCTTTTGTGTACTCATCACGGCTGTCCATTATCCACCTGATGAACAATAAGATTTACACAAGTGAAAACACAATTAGCACACAAGATTAATCAACTACTAATTGAAACATAACGCGAAAATGTAACAGAAAATGAAAACAAACCGATTAGCATGCAAAAGGGCAGCAGGGCCAAGATAAGACTCTGGATTCCACCAATAACTTGGACAAGAAGTACTACAACAAGCACACAAGATACACTCGTACATTCCATCCAATTTCGCTCTATCCTTCTTACTTTGAATGATCTCTTTCCCACCTTCCGAACCACCATTCTTTCGTTTCAACCACGGTTCAATACTCTTATACTGATTATAAAAATTTGTCATATCAACTACCAAATCCTTAATCACAAACATATGTGGTAACGGCGTTACCATTGTCGCCTTATCTTCCTTTGGAATCTTTGTTAAACAAGCTAGTCCATTACTTCCATCAATATTCATAGCACATGATCCACATATCCCTTCACGACATGACCTACGAAACGTTAACGTTGGGTCAATCTCGTTTTTTATCTTTATTAGTGCATCAAGAACCATTGGACCACATTCTTTTAGGTTTATTTGGTAGGTTCGTAGCTCGGGTTTGCCAGCATTGTCCGGGTTCCATCGGTATACTTGGAAGTCTTTTAGGTTTTGTGTAGAGATCGGCCGCGACAGCAAAAGCTTCGCCGCGGATGATGGTTGAACCTTAGAGAAAGTCCTACGTATTAAACTAGTTGCCATTGTTTGTTTGTTTGTAAAAAATGATGGTAATGGAAAGATAGGAAATCAACAATTTTAATTTTATATTATATGGAAAAGAACAAGTTATTTAGTGACTTTTAAGGATAGTTTAGGAAATGGAAAATAGATTTTAGTGGATGTTTGTATAGTAACGTGAAGAGGAAGAAATATGACAAGAGATATAGATTTACGTGGCATAAAAGAAACCATATTAGAGACCGGGGCTTGTGGTATGAGCGTGGAACAAACATCTACCGATCGATAGATATCTTGCGTGACCAAGTTTAATTATACCTCTTTACAACCAACATGGATTGTATTTTGTAACAATAAATTAAAGTTTGAACTTCAATTCAAACCTTGTAATAATCATAATCTCCACTTTATTAATTAATTTGACTATTATATAAATATAAAAAAGTTATATAGAGCTACTTGTTTCTTTTATGCTTTTTTCTTTCTAGTCGAAAAAGAAAATAAGGGAGGATTTTGGGTTTTTCGTCGAAAGAATGCAGGAGAAGAGGAATAACGACACGTCAAAATGGGTGTTTGGGTTACTTATTTGGGCCAATATTCAGCTGGTCCAATGGGCTGTTTAGTATTGTTAGCGTCTTAGTGATAGGTTTGGCTGGTATAAGTCAAATAAGGCTGTGAGAGGGTATACTTACAATAATATATTGGACAATTAAGGGAAATGATTAATCCTCTTAATAAAACCTTCTAAAAATCCTCCTAACTATAAAGTTATGACATGTGGTAAAATCAGGAGTTGAGATTAGGAAAGAGAGATACTGGGATACACATGTCATGATTTGAAGGTTTTAAAAGTATTTTTAAGAGGATTAATCACATTCCAAATAAAGAAAAAATAAGCAAGCTAGAATACCTTTGATCGTTTTTTCGCATATAAAACTGAAAGCTGAACCAATATCCGGTTTTTAGAAAACGAAAACCAAACCAATCGAGTTTCGTTTGGTTTTGGGTTTTGGCAGTTCGATTTTCTCGGTTCTCATTCTTCCGGTTCAGTTTTTGCTCATCCCTAGGAATATGTATTTGTGCGGTGATACATATGAGTTATGACTTAATAATGATACAACAACTCTAAATAGGGTTAGGTAAGTTCCTTCGGAAGAAGTTTAAATTTTGGCCAATGGGGTTGGTGAACTGTTGGTAAGGTCTTTGACCTTGGGGGGATCCACCTGGGTGCGAGTCCTATTTCCCACATTTGTGGGGTGGATTAATAGGGATTTTTCGAGAGTCCTGAGTTTTGATGCAGATGCGGTCCTAACCGACAACCCATGTTGATAACCCTTGAGCCCATGTTTGCTTGCGTGGGTTATTTTAAGATAAAGATTTTATTTTGCTTTATTTTAGTAATTATCTTAGTATAAATCTTTTAATTTAGTATTGTTATAAATGTAGTTTATATTTATTATGTGACTATCCATTTCCTTAACCTATACCACATTTATGTATATGATGTTACTAAAAGCCCTATAAATAGTGGTCATTGTATAGTGCTAATCACATCAATAAAAGGATCTCTCCCAATCTCTATTCTCTTGTGTGTTTATAATCTTTAGTTTGTCAGTGTTTTACAACACGTTATCAGCACGAAAAGCTCTTGTAGGTCGATCTTTGGATAATCAATATTTGATAGTCCGTATGTTGTTATTAATGGTTGCACGAAGGCTTTACGTAAGGAGACTTGATATAAAGGTATGAACAGAGCTTTAGATTTGACAATCTTGACTTGGCTTGCGTTCTTCATTACGGTAAACTCTTAATCCTGACTCTACGATCTATTAATTTGGTTATAACTCTGTATCTGTATGAAAGTCTTGTAAGACTTGGAGCTTAAAAATTAGTTTTATAAATCTATATGTAAATCTTGCAAGTCTTTATCATGTTCATATCACTAAATTATTTTCTCTGCGGTGTTTCGCTTTATTTTATGACACATATTTTCACGTTTTTATTTATAATGCTAGATACTTCTTTCCTAAGTCATTAATTGCTAAAGTATAGTAAATTCCATGAAATTCTAACTTTTACGATTTGCAAGAATATTTTGATTACCTTAGATATTCATCAATGAAGATTTGAATATATTTACGGTGTTTAGCGCAAACTTGATGTAAATAATCTTGTTTACTTTATATATAACATGGTGTGTTTGATAAATAAATAAAAAAAAATCGGTACATTACACAATAATACACATGTTGAACTTGTACTACAAAAAAAGTTCATTTGTTCACACTTGGTTATAAAAAGTGTGAAAAAATTTATGAATTTAATCACATATAAAAATGTGTAGAAAAAAATTACATTTAAAAGTGTGAATAAATTTTAAAAATTATAAATTTTTCACACTTATAAATGTGTAAACAAAATGTTAACACTTAAAAGTGTGAACAATTGTCAAATATTTTCACACTTAAAAGTATGAAAGTCAATTTGTAACACATGGTTTCTTCACACTCCCCATGTGTGAAGAAAATAGGTGTTACAAATTAACTTTCACACTCTTAAGTGTGAACAATTGATATATTTTTACACACTTGAAAGTGTGAACTTTTCTTTTTCACATGTATAAGTGTGTAAATATTGTAATTTTTTAAATTTCTTCACACTTTTAAATGTAAATTATTTCTATACACTTATAAATGTGATTAAATTAACAAAATTTTTCACACTTTTTAAAAGTATTAAAAAACAAATGTGAAGAAATGACATATTTGTTGTAGTGTTGTTTGATTATTTTATTAGCTTGTTGATCATTTTAGAAAATATGAAGTATAATCCTAAGAAAATTTTTCATATACTGCTATGTATGTTGTTTCCAAGATCTTTGTTTGTTAAGACTTTAGCCTCACCTATTATCACTTTTAATTTTAATATACGGTGATGAAACTCAAACGTTTGAATCTATTCGGTTTCTAAATAAAGTCGTAACATGTTTAGTTTCTCATAATTTAGTATTAACACATATGGTGACGATACTATACATATATAGTTGTGATTATAGCATATTAGTAATTTACAGGCATACATTTTAAAAACTTATATGTGAATGCGTTATTGCTATCTATATTTGTAAAATTGGTTTTTCATGGACATCACAAAAGATTACTTGATTTTAAATGAATGAAATAACCTATAAGATAGTATGCTTTATTGTGGAAAAATAATTCATTGGATTTTATTTAGTTATGATTGTTGGTGTACCATGTGATGTCTTACAATTAATGGAAAGCTATGTGGATTAAAAAAGCGTAAACTGATGAATCGACAGTTCGATCGACACTTTTAATGATTCTATATTAAACTGGCATACGATTAGTTATTGATAGATTGTTATTTATATTTATTGATAGACTCCAAATAAGAATCAAAATGTGTGTAAAGTTACGTATGATAACTATTATACAATAGTAAAGTTTATAGTAAAGTTACATATGATAAAGTAAAATTTTCCAAACTCCATATAATAAAATTTCTTTTTATGGGGATACATAAATCTATAGTAAGGTTATGTTAAATATACATGTTAATAATTAAGATCTTGTATCTCACTTTGCTTGTCAAACTAGTTCTCAATGGTTTTGTTAATTGGTTGATATTTGAAAGAAAAAATGAAGCAAATGAAATTATTTGATGTACTTGCTCGAATAAGCTAAAGTTATTTGCTCGAATAAGCTAAAATTTATATGTATAGATATGATTATTAAGATATGTCTATCATTGCGATACATTAAAAATGTAAGTTAATTATATATGCGTAAGAAAGTAATGATTACTCTAAATGCATGACTATATGATATATGTTCTACAAAGTTTTGCTAGTTTTTGAACTTGTGTCTCTTTATTTGTCTATGAATCTAATTATTAGTTGATGAACATTTTGAAGCCTCTATTTAACAACTTTGATACATCAATAATGTTATATATCTATAGTATATCGGGTGCAATACACATAGTTGATTCAATGAGTTACGTTAAGCACTACTAAGCAAAATCGGTTTATAAATAATACGAGTATCATATATTACATGAAAATAAGATGAAACTCATAATTATAGGACATAGATCTACTTGTTCATTGGAATTTCAGATAGCTAGAGATCGAATATATGACACCAAAAGTCACGAGGCTCATATATAGAAATTCACATATGCCTCTCAAGTATATATTGCTAGAAAATTCTTTGAGACTGCCAAAGTTGTAACATCCGTGAGATTTGACCCTTTGACCTTATGTGTAATTTGACTAACAATCTTAATTAATGACATAATTGAGATTATTTTGGAATTAAATGAATATGTGATATGCTTGTAGGGTCGGTTGTATGACTTAATTGGTGATTCAATGTGAGACGACATGTGAATTAACTAGTAAATGGAAACGGGTCGACCCATGGGCTAAATCCATGACCCATTGGCCTACTAGTAACCCAACCCTTCCCCCCTTATCTTCTCATTTCACCACACAATCTCATATCTCTCCTTCTCTCTCTCCCTCTTAAATGCAAAACACACTTAACCTCTCTTCTTTTTCGATCTAAAAGCAAGACCAAACACCATTCCATTATTTTCTTCATCATCATCTTCTTCTTCTCTTCATAAATTCGGATTTAGGTTGGTGGTAATAACAAAAGTGTTAGTAAATTGTGGTATAATAATAATCTCTTGCAAAACTTCAAGATTTTTGGTTTATGTAAGTGTTCATCTTCTCCAAGAGCTCCAAAACCGGATTTAAAGCTTCGGGTCGAATTGGTAAGTGTTCTATAGCTCAAAATGTTCCTCTTAACTAGTAGAATACTTCCTTGGTATAGATCTAAACGATTGGTGGTCGATTTGGGTGAAAAATGTGTGTTTTTGGTCAAAAACGGGTGTTGGATTAAATCTTGAGATTTAGGAAGTGGGTTTTGTTTAAGACTTGATTTTTACACTTGTTTATACTTGTAATATGTTGTGTTAAAGTTTGGGGCTTTGATTTTGATGTTTGGTGGGTCGATTTGAGGTCAAAAACGATTCTTTTGTGTTTCCTGAAGCATTTGGCGCCGTGAGTGGGCTTCCTCACGTCGTGAATGCTTGAACCTCGAGCAAAATTGTGTCCAGATGAAAATATCGCGCCGCGATGTCAAAATATCGCGCCGCGAAGTCAATTTATCGCGCCGTGAATGTCAATTTATCGCGCCGCGATATACTGCAGGAAAGTCATTTTCAAACGTTCATAACTTTTAAACCGTAAGTCTGTTTTTGACGATTCTAGCGGCCATGGAACCGTAAATGAGTCTACTTTCTAATGGTATAGGCCTCTGAGTCCAAAACATAATTTGATCATACCAAAAGTTTTGATTAAGCAACAGTGGTCAAGTCCCGACTAGTCATTGTGAAACAAAACGTAATGATTCCACCTCGGTTGGATCAAAGCCTTATAAAATGGACATAATAAAGCTTTTATAGTAATATTAGGTCAATGTTGACAGGACCTTACCTCTTGAGATGCTTTAGGATTAATGTGATACGTGTATGATAGGTTTCAGCTATCGTGGACGTCGATTCTACTTCCTTTCATCTTAGGGTTGTTTTTGCTCGTCACAGGTGAGTTCCGTAGCTCCCTACTCATTTGAGATTCGGGCTGAAAAGTGTAAACATACGTGCTTTATTGTTTGAGTGATTGGTTGATTTGCTTGATTTACCATCCGTCTTATTGTTTGATTTGTTAGTTAACAAATTGATAGATATAATGACACGCTAGATTGATTCGTATATGATTGTGATAATTGTTGATTAATTTAGGATAGTAGTGCATACATGGAAGTCGGTTATGCCTTCAAGGGGTTTTAGATGTGGTGGGAAGGCTGCGGGTGACCCTATACATAAGCATCTAGGACTCGTTGAAAGTAGAATCCTCCGAAGTGTATGTACATATTGTTAGGCTATTGGTTGGTTGATTGATTGTGGTTGGAATTGGGAATATATGGAATACGGTTGGTAGTCTAAATCGAGATTCTGAACGCCACATTAGTCATTGTGATGACATGTGTGCACTAATACTTATACGTCTATGGTGCATGACGCACGCATAGACACCCTGCTGTGCGAGACGTCCACAGATTCCGAGTATATAGACGTATATACATCGATGATTTTGAGATACCGCCTTGTTCATTGCGATGGCATGTGGGTATCGTTGCATAGATGACTTGATAGTCATACATATAAAATGCATTATGACTTGAGCATGCATATGGCGCATACATTGATATTGACATCATTTGTGCATATTTATTACACGCCTTATTTATACTGTGTAATTCTTGGCGTGATTGATATTGTGTTGTTTAGAGGCCACCTGTGAGTTATGTTTCGCCTCTACTTGTAATTATTATGATTATTGTCGATGGTTCCTTGTGGACCATTACTACGAACTCACCAACCTTGTGTTGACTATGCTTAGTACACTTTTCAGGTAATCAGGGTAATCCAGGACGTGACGTATGATTGATTGCCTGCTTTGAACCCGGGCTTTGGACTTATATGGATCAAGGATTCATTGGCCTACTTTTGATTGCTTAGGATTGATAGCCATCTTTTTATGTTGTTTTGTAAACCTCGATGGTTATTTGCTCTCTATGCATTTGTACTTGATTATCTTATGTTATGGATTCACTGGATCCTTTAATTGCATCTAGTTCATGTACTACATTAATCCCACCTTGTGCTATATGATTTCCGTAATATTTCGAGCCTTGGCTTGGGGTGTTACAAAAGTTCCCATGATCTATTCATTAAATTGAATGTTATAATGTAATAATCGATATGTAGAATTTATAAGATTATATATATATGGTTAAGATAATGAAGGTAGAAAAATAGATAAAGGTGCTATATGCATACGTTATCATTTTGGAATATTAGAAATAATATATATATATATATATATATATATATATATATATATATATATATATATATATATATATATATATATATATATATATATATATATATATATATATATATATATATATATATATATATATATATATATATATATATATATATATATATATATATATATATATATATATATATATATATATATATATATATATATATATATATATATATATATATATATATATATATATATATATATATATATATATATATATATATATATATATATATATATATATATATATATATATATATATATATATATATATATATATATATATATATATATATATATATATATATATATATATATATATATATATATATATATATATATATATATATATATATATATATATATATATATATATATATATATATATATATATATATATATATATATATATATATATATATATATATATATATATATATATATATATATATATATATATATATATATATATATATATATATATATATATATATATATATATATATATATATATATATATATATATATATATATATATATATATATATATATATATATATATATATATATATATATATATATATATATATATATATATATATATATATATATATATATATATATATATATATATATATATATATATATATATATATATATATATATATATATATATATATATATATATATATATATATATATATATATATATATATATATATATATATATATATATATATATATATATATATATATATATATATATATATATATATATATATATATATATATATATATATATATATATATATATATATATATATATATATATATATATATATATATATATATATATATATATATATATATATATATATATATATATATATATATATATATATATATATATATATATATATATATATATATATATATATATATATATATATATATATATATATATATATATATATATATCTATATATATATATATATATATATATATATATATATATTTAGAAATAATGTTTTTCAACTTATATATATAGTTATATATTACTGAGTATATGTAAAAAGAGTGTGATGAAAGCATATATGATTATAAACTTGAAATATTTATGAACCTTATTTATAATATTAATCTGCAAGACCGGATAGACCATCCTGGATCAACAATGATGCGAAACATAAGTGTAAACAAGAAATTATTCACGACGACATATGATTGTTTGCTCTATTAAAAGGTATATAATTTGCCAACTTGGAACACTATTGGGATGTATGTAAGGCCTATACATCCATCAGAGACCATTTAGTGTTTAAAATCGATGCATCGTCTAAATGGTCATCAAAGTCGCAACATGAAAGTTAGCGTAATAATTTGCTCATTTTATAAGATGGAGAGCATGTTCCATATTGTATTGGCAATACTGATTAATTTTATAATGATCATTTGAGAGCAAATTTAGCAACTTACATTGGGGCCATGTTATTTAACATGCAATAATATGAATTCGCATCATGCCAATAGTTTGTCGTATTTTCTCCCCACTGAAATTTGGTTTATGGTCAGAAACCAAGTATGTCTCATATAAGAGTTTTTGGTTGTGCGGTATATGTTAAAGTTGCTCCACCACAATGCACCAAAATGAGACCTCAAAAAAATGTTGGAAATAATGTTGGGAAAATAAGCGTGTCTTGGAAGTGTGTAGGCTTCATGCTTTGATTCAGTGTGAAAGTGTCTGACTAACTAGACATTAGTATTAACTGTTTTGGGTATGAGTTAAAATATGAAAGAGGTGTACGAATTCAATAAAGCCATCATTGGAAGATTTATTTATGGCTTAGGTTTCTCATTGACCTGATTTAGTTTTCCCAACATTAGGGGGGGATGTTCCCAACATTAGGGAAAGCAGCTGAAATGAGTAAGAATGAACTATCAAAGATCCTCACACCAATGAATATCAACTTAAAGTTTGTGGGATAATTCATTCACAACATTTAGTAATTGCCAGCATGTTAACTGACCAAAAAGAGATAATGATTATATCACATATATCAGCTGCTAATGCTCCAATTTGTAATGAGTCTACGCTTATTTGAAAGTGGTAGAAAAGTCGATTCCATGTAAAAAGCCTCGAAAAAAAAGGAGCATAATATTAAGATGGTCAGATTTGTGGTATGAAAGACCCCATAAAAAAATTATTGACGAGTAACTAGACATTAGTATTAACTGTTTTGGGTATGAGTTAAAATATGAAAGAGGTGTACGAATTCAATAAAGCCATCATTGGAAGATTTATTTATGGCTTAGGTTTCTCATTGACCTGATTTAGTTTTCCCAACATTAGGGGGGAATGTTCCCAGGGGGGGGGGGGGGGGGGGGGGGGGGGGGGGGGGGGGGGGGGGGGGGGGGGGGGGGGGGGGGGGGGGGGGGGGGGGGGGGGGGGGGGGGGGGGGGGGGGGGGGGGGGGGGGGGGGGGGGGGGGGGGGGGGGGGGGGGGGGGGGGGGGGGGGGGGGGGGGGGGGGGGGGGGGGGGGGGGGGGGGGGGGGGGGGGGGGGGGGGGGGGGGGGGGGGGGGGGGGGGGGGGGGGGGGGGGGGGGGGGGGGGGGGGGGGGGGGGGGGGGGGGGGGGGGGGGGGGGGGGGGGGGGGGGGGGGGGGGGGGGGGGGGGGGGGGGGGGGGGGGGGGGGGGGGGGGGGGGGGGGGGGGGGGGGGGGGGGGGGGGGGGGGGGGGGGGGGGGGGGGGGGGGGGGGGGGGGGGGGGGGGGGGGGGGGGGGGGGGGGGGGGGGGGGGGGGGGGGGGGGGGGGGGGGGGGGGGGGGGGGGGGGGGGGGGGGGGGGGGGGGGGGGGGGGGGGGGGGGGGGGGGGGGGGGGGGGGGGGGGGGGGGGGGGGGGGGGGGGGGGGGGGGGGGGGGGGGGGGGGGGGGGGGGGGGGGGGGGGGGGGGGGGGGGGGGGGGGGGGGGGGGGGGGGGGGTTTGTGGGATAATTCATTCACAACATTTAGTAATTGCCAGCATGTTAACTGACCAAAAAGAGATAATGATTATATCACATATATCAGCTGCTAATGCTCCAATTTGTAATGAGTCTACGCTTATTTGAAAGTGGTAGAAAAGTCGATTCCATGTAAAAAGCCTCGAAAAAAAAGGAGCATAATATTAAGATGGTCAGATTTGTGGTATGAAAGACCCCATAAAAAAATTATTGACGAGTAACTAGACATGAAGGTTTTTGAGAAACCCCGGGTACCTGGACATAATGAGATCTCAATGAATTGTGACATGTCTAGAGACTTGTGGAATCAAAAAGAAATAAAAGCGACGTCGAGAATGATTGTATATGATATAGCGCTAAGTATTATGAATAATGTTGAGGATCTTGAAAACATGCATGCACATAAATTGATAAGATAGACTAGCCAAGTTTGGAAAGACGCATGCACTTGAAAGTGCATAATTATATGATGAAAATGGTATGTGTTACGAGATGTAACAAATGATATATGGCACATGATTACTAAACAGACCTTGAATTGATTATGAACAAGATTTTTCTAATGGTGGAAGCAACTATTAAAAGTCTTGCGTCTAAATAATAAAGCTCATTTATTTTGAGATTCTTTAGGGGATATAAAATGCATGAAGCATGTCTTATGATTTATAAACTTAAAACATATGTGAAAAGTTCTCAAGAATATTATTTGATCAAATTTGACAAATGTGTTATAATGGCTTTAGAGTATATTTATTGAAAAAGTGCCATAAAAATTAATATATTTCTATGCTCAGGAAACTCTATTGGATATGAGTTTCAATGGAACTTTGTGGAAATATCTAATAATGATTAAAAAATAAGAAAAGAAATGTGAGATGAAAGACAAAGTTTGTCTTTATTTACGAATTGAATATCTTAAGGATAATATCATTGAGAATTATAAAAACTAAATGAGAAGATATACTTTATGTGGATAAATAATGTTCATGTCTATGAAGTCACATGATGACGAAAGGACCCCATGACTTCCAAATATAATGATCACAATGTTGGTTCAAAAATGTCGTTAAAACATTGATGGTCCTCGATTGCTCATGTATAAACTTAATTATGCATTATATATTCAACTTGATGTTGTTGATGTAGTTTAACATATGAAGTACGAGTATGTACTTTAATGAGATATGTGACTCTCAAATTTGATATGTGAGACACATGTGGAAAAAACAAATAGCAAGTTTGTTCATACGAGAACTAAAATGATTTATTAAATTTGGACACTTATTATGATAAAATCAAATACATTGGTTTATCACATTGATTTATGCCAACCAACGAGTTTAATTGATGTGATCATGAGGGGTAGAAAATACGCAATGCACTCTTTTTCCTTCATTAGATTTTTGTCCCATCGGGTTTTTTTCTAATAAAGTTTTAATGAGACATAATCTTTTAAATGGTCGATGTCCATATCCATTAAATACTATGAAGAGATATATACTTGATCTTGAAATACCATGTGTGATCTCCACAATGGTCTATATATACAAGCAGTGACATTTCAATTTCATGGAATTCAATAAAACATACAATCAGAGCCACTTCTTTTAACCATGCAGCAATATTAATTATTCATGAAGGAATGAAGCTCTGACAAATCTATATGAAGATAATGCAACTTGTGCCTAACTCAAAGAAGGATACCTCAAAGGTGATAAAACGAATCACATTTCATCAAAGTTCTTTTCACATAATCTGCAATAGAATGGAGATATTACCATCCAACAAATTCGTTCGAGCAAAAATATTGGCAAACTTGTTTACCAAATCACTTCAAACTCTACCTTCAAGAAGTCGCTTTATGGGATACGGATGTGTCGGCTCAAGGAGTTTAACTGATTATCATCAGGGGGAGAAATTACGCATTGCACTCTTTTTCCTTCATTAGATTTTTGTCCCATCGGGTTTTTTTCTAATAAAGTTTTAATGAGACATAATCTTTTAAATGGTCGATGTCCATATCCATTAAATACTATGAAGAGATATATACTTGATCTTGAAATACCATGTGTGATCTCCACAATGGTCTATATATACAAGCAGTGACATTTCAATTTCATGAATTCAATAAAACATACAATCAGAGCCACTTCTTTTAACCATGCAGCAATATTAATTATTCATGAAGGAATGAAGCTCTGACAAATCTATATGAAGATAATGCAACTTGTGCCTAACTCAAAGAAGGATACCTCAAAGGTGATAAAACGAATCACATTTCATCAAAGTTCTTTTCACATAATCTGCAATAGAATGGAGATATTACCATCCAACAAATTCGTTCGAGCAAAAATATTGGCAAACTTGTTTACCAAATCACTTCAAACTCTACCTTCAAGAAGTCGCTTTATGGGATACGGATGTGTCGGCTCAAGGAGTTTAACTGATTATCATCAGGGGGAGAAATTACGCATTGCACTCTTTTTTCCTTCACAAGGTTTTGTCCCACTAGGTTTTTCTTTGCAAGGTTTTTAACGAGGCAGCATCATGCGTATAATATGGATAGTCAAGGGGAGTGTTATAAATGTAGTTTATATTTATTATGTGACTATCCATTTCCTTAACCTATACCACATTTATGTATACTAGCCCCGATTCTACACAAAACTCATTGTTTAACCTCCAAAACTTAACCAAACACACCCCAAACAACCCCAAACCTTATGAACGACTTTTGTACCTCAAAATTCATCATTTTAAGACCATAATGATGCAATGAAATCATTGATTAATCCTTTCTTGATTTGCATCACATAATCAAACATTTTAGGTCAACGAATCGATTAAAACTCACGATTTTGATATCAATTGATCCTCTAATGACCTAGATCAGTTATGGATCTGATTATATAATTGAAATGATATAAAATCAATGTTGTTATACCTTTTCTACCTGGAGATTACAATAAGGATGCAAAAGGCTTGATCAATCACACCCGAATCAACAGGTTTGAAGGATTTTCGCAAAGGAATCATATGAGAAGGAGGGGAACGGTTTGGAGAGGCACAAAAGGGATTAAGAACTGATTAAGTGTTCATTAGGTTAGCCTAATTGACCCCTAAAATCTGGACACACTTTCTCAAAGCTTACACTTAAGCCCCTCAACTTTACATCTTCACATCTATGGCTCAAACGACTTATCGAGAATACTCACCGACACATTAAACACATCTTAAACATCTTTGGCATCTTAAACACATTAACCTATACATTATTTAAGGCATTGAAGCCTCACACATATAGCACATTAATCACACATAAATATTAAATCTCCTAGAGACTTAACGGACACGTAGTGTTGACTTAACGACTCAAGTCAACCGTTAAATAAAAAGTTCGGGATGTTACAGTCACACATCCATTGCGCCCAACTATGTGTCACTTTTCAAGTTCTGTTACCAACCCCACAACCTGAACTAATTAGCGCGACACACCTATAACCCCCCTTAAAAGTCTAAGAGCCCACGTGTCGAATACTTAGCCCATATCTAAGATAAAGACACTATAAGTGGTTTTAAACATCACACTAATACATTTTTGCAATAAGCTAATGTAGTTTGTATGCATTTGCAATAAGCTAATAGTTTTTTTTTAACTTATAACTTTAATAGCCCAAGGTATTTTAAAATACAACTGAACTGATGCACCAAACCTCTTAAAAAAGATTCAAGGATACCAAATTACCAATCAAATGAGGTTTAAATGTGTAATGCTAAATGCAAACTCATCAGGTAGGTAGCAAACTACCTTTTGCTTAGTTTCAAAAGCCTATGCAGCAGCCTTCATATGTGCAACTGAATTATCAATTTATCATTACTGATCAGATCTTGTATTAAAGTCAAAAGGCGGTATGAACATGTAAGCAAATACAAAAAAAGGGCAGATTGATAAACTCGAAGTTTATTTCCATTTAAAACGGAAATGAAAGGATTCTAAAAGAAAACATATTTGTTCTTGTTCTCTTACTACGTCGAAGAACCAATTGCATGATCCCACAACCCCTTGGACTTCCCAGGTTAAAATAAGTTACCGACAACCCTGTATATGTAAAAGCAATACTGTTAGCGATGGATCACTTTATTTATGAGACAACCAATTAGGAAGACTTTGTGAAAACCATTTAGTGGCCATAGTTTCGGCATAGAAAACGAAATGAGAGCCACGTATTATAAGTGTGCGCTCACCTTGTTGGGGAAAAGGCCACTCTTTATAGTAACCCGAAAGAACAAAAGTGTCACAATTGTAGCGGTCATAGATCAAATTCCTTATGTAGCAGGGTCAAGAATACTTGCATAAACAGTTAGTAAGAATGTAAGATGTGACTGTAACCTTTTGTTCTTCTTTTGCGATAATAGTGTCAAGTGATAGAACAATGGATAATTGTGTCAAGCTTAATAGAACAATGTCACTCACATCTCCAGCCAAAATACTAGCTTAGAAACAAAAATATATTTGAATTACCAGAGTTAAGCTAATAACCATACTATAAATAGATAAAATGTGTAACCCACCAGATCTGTCCCAAGTGATTCAAGTTAATGACTATAGGAAAAAAGTGGCGTTTTTGACCCATTTACTAATGATCAGGTAAAATAAAATAAAATAAAAATACAAAAGGTCAAATAAAATTGTAGTGATAAGTAAATCGAATTTTAGGCTTTGTCAAGATGCAGATTTGGTACTTATATGACATTTATTCGGCTTAGATGGCAAATATATTCACCATGAAAACACCATCATAAATTTCAGTTTATTTCTAATGAGAAGTGGCCAATTTATATTTAAGAAACTTAATGCATATTAAGTCAAATAACTCGATGCACCTATTCTTCGAAATAATTTCTTATTACAAATTGAGACCGTGAAGTTCAATTTAATACTCAAAATTCAGCATCAGTAATCACTCAATCTGCGAATCCTACTAAACGTCAATCATCTATACTATTATATAAAACCCCTCATTCTTCCAAAATTTGGCCTCTTTAATTTCTCATAAACCGGATGCAGAAGATCAACCAAAAAAAGGTATTCCTATTTTTTCTTGTGGAATTATTCTGTTAGCCCAACATGAGCCATACATAGTAATCCATGATTAGAGCTTGTATGAAAGTTACAGTTATTTCCATGATTAGAGCTTGTAAGCCTGTCCTTGAAGGGTAATGATGGTGTTAATATCAGTTTGCAAGAAATGACATTAAGACAGAGGCATGATTTAAAAAACAAAATGTCAATCACATGATCAATAAATAACTCGAATGTTCGAGCAACGGGTAAAGTCTCACCAGCATAGCCACCAATGGAAGCATAAACTCCGATTGGCACCATCAAAACACTTACGTACTCTCTGTTCCACTATATATATATATACACACACATATATATACATCACAAAATTAAAATGTATATATACCTGACCTTGTTAGATAGATGAGACACCAAACTGTTTGTTGGGTGACCGATCGACTGGGTCAAACTGGGATATTCTTCTTCAAACATGTGTCTAACAATCCACCTACAATTATAGTAGTTACTTTAATAGGTGAACGAAAGATACACAAAAAGATACAAACGTAAACAAAAAAGGCTACAAAGTAGACCTAATGAAGCTGGTCAACCATGTTGTCCTGCAAAAAGCAAAGATCTGTTTTTTTTACAGATTATAGATCACCTTATGGCCAAAAGCAACCGACATTTAGACGAAAATATATGAAATACAACCTTCTATAAAATCATTCCCTGGTAGACGACAAACACGATCGGATAATAAAGTCTTGTAACCTGAGAGAAGATTGGTTAGTTGTAAATGATCAATTATGGGGTGCAAGTCACCTACATACAATGATGCTAATGGGTTTATTGTCACCGTTGATGGTATACCTCGAGACAAAGGGGGTATACCTCGAGATCGTTCCAATGAGCACCAGGAAACTCGAATTCTTTGACAACCAAACAAATCAATCATGGTTCGATGTGAATCAAGTTCTGATACAAAGTATCTTTTTGTTCATCCTCGTCATCATCCTCATCATCATCTTCATAATAATATCATACCACCGTCACCACCACCCGAAGAAGACATATTTTCCAATTCAATCAATCGCTTTTGAAGCCCTAACTAATTAATTTGGAATTTCTTTTGATTTCTTCCCTTCCTTTTCATTTTAGGATGGTGGCTGGACGGAGGGACTGCGGTGGTTGTAATGGCTTGGTGATGTGTTGGTTCTTTGATCAAATAAATAGCTTAATGTCACGAAATATGATCCGGCACTGGGTATGAGTGATAAATGGTTATGAGGATTAGATATGTTTGACTTCTCATATACCTGAAACCGATGGTTTGATCTTTGGCTTGCTACCAATATAGATCCTAGATATCATAAAACATATTACAATGCAGCCAAAATTACATACTAATACATATAGACTCTATGCATCACCATAAAACATTAGTACAACAAACCCTTTGAATTCTCAAAAATAAAAGATTACCATTAACTAATACACTTCATTCATTCAATAAATACTAACCATAATAAATCACTTCATTCAATCAACAAATAATCTACATTGCATTCATTAGCAAATAATCTTCACGATGGGTTTTTTTTGATAATATATTTCATTCACAATGCATTGACTCCCATACATTAAATTATATACAATATACATATTTATAAACCTTATTTTCATCTAGAGAGTTTTTACCCAAAGTCATTCACCAATGAAAAGAAATTTAATAAATAAAATATATGTATTTACAACCCAACTCAATAATGAAACAAAGAAAACCACAAATAAACCACACCAAAATAAGTAACCCTATTAAGTACCCTAATAATCCCATTAAGTACCCATGAATGAAAGACTAAAAAGCACCAAATTTTTCCACCTTGATCCTACTTTTAGATATATATAGATGATGTTACTAAAAACCCTATAAATAGTGGCCATTGTATAGTGCTAATCACATCAATAAAAGAATCTCTCCCAATCTCTATTCTCTTGTGTGTTTATAATCTTTAGTTTGCCATTGTTTCACAACAAGTATCTTATTTTTTCCTATTAGTTTCCTAAGTTGTTGGCTTGAAGCATTAGTACTTTAAGGGGTTTTTTCAGATTGTAATTTAGTTTTGAGTTTATATAATAAACCATGAAGGTTTTATTAGTCTTTGATTTAATCATTTGTTCTTGAGCCATTTGATTGCTTCCAAAACTGCATCAGTTGGTATCAGAGCTATGGTTGTTCAAATGGCTCGTTGTAGAAGTGGACATCTTTATCGTAGAGTCGCCGACAGAGGCAACGTTGGAGGTGTTTCGGATCTGTTTGATCGTGAGGTTGAGCATCCCCAGCGACTCGTATGGCTTGCCCCTGGATTGGGAACAGTTGATCGAGTTGAACAACTACAACACCTAGTCCCTGGATTGGGATTAGTATCATCGTCGACATTGGAGGAAACGAAACCGGCTGAACCCGTCTGGGACGAGGAGTATCTTACCAATGACGGTTTTATCTATGATTCACAACCCGTGTATGATGTATACGGTGACGAAGAGTGGTATTCATGGTTTCTCGGGGAGGGAAAGCATCGTTCAGTGCCATACGTTTATGGCTGTGAAGTTGTTTGTTTTACTGTGAATGTTGGTCAAGGTTTGAATGTTTATTGTAAGGAAAAGTCTTTTCATCTAGTGAACTATGGGGAATCATTAACTTCGTGCTACGAGATTCCACCATTAAAAGAAGTTTCATCATCTTATATGGGGTCTCAAGATGTTACACTGTTGATGGTTTTTTCAATTGAAAGTGTCGAGCATTACACCTTATTGACTGCTCAAGAATGTTTATGTGTTAAAAGTATTCTTGGTGATGATCATCAGAAACTTCAAAAGGGTTTATTATTAATCAAAGATGTGGTCACAATTCACCTAAAAAAGTCTTCAAAATTCCCTGATTTTGTGGAAAAAATAAATGAAGGTTCGATGGTTATGGAAACTCAATTTTTGAATTTGGAAAAAAACTCAAATGATAGCAATGAGTTCAAGGCAATAAAATCGGCCAAGATTATAGAAAACTTTGAAGGTAATATTACTGCTATGATTAAATCTATACATTATGTTGCAACGGTTTCGAGTTATTGTTTGTTGGAAGATGAGTCGAATGTAAGCTACCGTTCATTAAAGCAACGACGGAGTCACGAATCGCGCGAGATGATCCGACAAGCGAAGCTGTTTAGTGGTGGTTTGCATGATCACATCAAGTTCCGGTGCCTCGCAAAATTTCCATTTGATCCAGAAGGTGGTTATGATGAAGGACGACAATTGCAGTGGTGTCGAGATGGTATGGTAAAGATGGGTCTTTTGGTGATACTAGTTTATTTGTAGCACCTGCTTGTTAGTGACACTAGTGAAAGCATATTTGATCTTTCACGAGAATAAGATGTCTTAGTGACATTAGTTTTGTGATAAAAGAAACTAATAAACACATTGCATGGTGAGTGCACGGGAATTCTTTGTGACAGTCAACATATTTTTGGTGACACTTTGCATGCTGTTTTCAAGGTTCGGGTTTTACGGCGCGTGTGGCTGAGAAGACAAGACTCAAGGACGAGTCTTTTTTGAAGAGGGAAAGAATGATGCAGATGCGGTCCTAACCGACAACCCATGTTGATAACCCTTGAGCCCATGTTTGCTTGCGTGGGTTATTTTAAGATAAAGATTTTATTTTGCTTTATTTTAGTAATTATCTTAGTATAAATCTTTAAATTTAGTATCTTATTTTTTCCTATTAGTTTCCTAAGTTGTTGGCTTGAAACATTAGTACATAAAGGGGTTATTTCAGCATTGTAATTTAGTTTTGAGTTTTGAGTTTATATAATAAACCATGAAGGTTTTATTAGTCTTTGATTTAATCATTTGTTCTTGAGCCATTTGATTGCTTCCAAAACTACATAAGGTTTCATCTCAGGCATGCGTGTAATTTAGAAGTAAGGGTAGATTATAATGTCGTTCTAAAAAAAAAAATTAAATTTTGGGGGCAATAGATATTTATAGTGTCAGATGATATGTTTTAGGTGATCAAGGGTTTACAGGTGGTGCTTACCCACCGGGGCCACATAACATGTTGGAAAGACATGAAACATATATAACATATGTTACCGCTC
>CM067167.1:279144323-279156823 GCA_034093135.1 Erigeron breviscapus
TAAATTTGACTGTCATTAATATGGATTGTTGTTATTGATTGGTGCTAGTTTGATGATTTAGAGCAAAATGAAGTTATGTTATTAACTTAGTATAATATTGTGGCAACCCTAAAAGAACCCGATCAACTCTTTTATGGTCACCCAATATTATAACAAGTTAATAACATCATGGATTGCGCATGCTTGGCTTAGAGTATAATAAGGAACCGATATGCTTAATGGGAGTTGATTAGGTGGAGGGTTAGCCGTTGGTACACCCTGTATACATACCTGGTCAATAACTAGAGAGCATATCGAATTCGGATTATACTTTAAATCACTCGTGTTAGTGACTTGTTTTAGTTGTTGGATTGATGTGATGTTTCCTTTCGTTTGATTGGTTAAATTGGTTGGAGTATTGAATTGTTGAGACGATTATCATGTTTGAAACATCCTAGCTCATATGTATTATAAATGAATGATTTTCCAATACTAATAATGTTAATCGTAATCGGTGAACAATAGGGATATGTTGCTTAATGGTATGTGAACTTAAAAACGTATAAGGCCTAGTTAAACTTGATTGCATGCGGGTTAGGGGATAACTGGTAATACACGTGTAAAATGTATTAGTAAATGGACGATTGTATAAATGAAGTTAACAAGTTAGTTTATTTTGTAGGGTGTATTGACACGCTTACATGAATTAAAGATAACCAATGGTAATGAACTTGACATGATAAAATAATAAGTAACAAATTTCATAGGATTCTAACACTCTTACCTTAGTTTAATGAGATGAAACGAGTATGCTATATGGTATGAGAGCATTAATTACTTGTGTGACTAATATGTGAGTATTGTGAGGCTAACTTTCGGGTCAACGCGTTACTTACCTTGTAGAAAATGGGGAGATCAAGAAGGAATACGACTAGCCATAGCGATGAGCCGGATTTAGCAACCGTGATTGCCCAAGCTGTGGTAAACGCCATACCTACTATCGTAGCCCAAGTCACGGCAAGCCTTCAAAGAAGCAGTGAAACGCGTGAAGCTAGAGTAATTGGTTTTGACGATGGTAAATTGTTGTGAACTTAGCACGAGAAAAATGATAGATAACGATTAATTGAGAACTTTGATATACTGTCCTTAGTGTAATAATGTGAAACACGTAGGGTATGTGGTATGATAACATAATATATGACGGTTAGTTGAGAATAAGTACATGTTGGCCTTAGTAAGAAACATAGAACATGTGTAGTGTGTCGGCGTTAAAACACTAACTAATAAGACGGCTAACATGAGAGAAACTTTGAAGCTAACCCCCGGGTCATAAACTCTAGAACTACTACTATTATTGGATTTAGTGGTGGAATGACATATTGACTAGTATGACTTAGTAACATATATGTTATGCATGTGTGACGTGTAAGTATGTAGGTATGGCCCGTAGTGGTCAAGTTGAGGTCGTAAATGCTTTTGTTGTAAATTGACTTAAAACATGTTGATAAACGGTTAGGATACAACGTGATAGATATGTTGATATGCACCCTAAGAGAGTATCAAGGTTGTAAACATCCTAGCTCATATGTATTATAAATGAATGATTTTCCAATACTAATAATGTTAATCGTAATCGGTGAACAATAGGGATATGTTGCTTAATGGTATGTGAACTTAAAAACGTATAAGGCCTAGTTAAACTTGATTGCATGCGGGTTAGGGGATAACTGGTAATACACGTGTAAAATGTATTAGTAAATGGACGATTGTATAAATGAAGTTAACAAGTTAGTTTATTTTGTAGGGTGTATTGACACGCTTACATGAATTAAAGATAACCAATGGTAATGAACTTGACATGATAAAATAATAAGTAACAAATTTCATAGGATTCTAACACTCTTACCTTAGTTTAATGAGATGAAACGAGTATGCTATATGGTATGATAACATAATATATGACGGTTAGTTGAGAATAAGTACATGTTGGCCTTAGTAAGAAACATAGAACATGTGTAGTGTGTCGGCGTTAAAACACTAACTAATAAGACGGCTAACATGAGAGAAACTTTGAAGCTAACCCCCGGGTCATAAACTCTAGAACTACTACTATTATTGGATTTAGTGGTGGAATGACATATTGACTAGTATGACTTAGTAACATATATGTTATGCATGTGTGACGTGTAAGTATGTAGGTATGGCCCGTAGTGGTCAAGTTGAGGTCGTAAATGCTTTTGTTGTAAATTGACTTAAAACATGTTGATAAACGGTTAGGATACAACGTGATAGATATGTTGATATGCACCCTAAGAGAGTATCAAGGTTGTAAACATCCTAGCTCATATGTATTATAAATGAATGATTTTCCAATACTAATAATGTTAATCGTAATCGGTGAACAATAGGGATATGTTGCTTAATGGTATGTGAACTTAAAAACGTATAAGGCCTAGTTAAACTTGATTGCATGCGGGTTAGGGGATAACTGGTAATACACGTGTAAAATGTATTAGTAAATGGACGATTGTATAAATGAAGTTAACAAGTTAGTTTATTTTGTAGGGTGTATTGACACGCTTACATGAATTAAAGATAACCAATGGTAATGAACTTGACATGATAAAATAATAAGTAACAAATTTCATAGGATTCTAACACTCTTACCTTAGTTTAATGAGATGAAACGAGTATGCTATATGGTATGAGAGCATTAATTACTTGTGTGACTAATATGTGAGTATTGTGAGGCTAACTTTCGGGTCAACGCGTTACTTACCTTGTAGAAAATGGGGAGATCAAGAAGGAATACGACTAGCCATAGCGATGAGCCGGATTTAGCAACCGTGATTGCCCAAGCTGTGGTAAACGCCATACCTACTATCGTAGCCCAAGTCACGGCAAGCCTTCAAAGAAGCAGTGAAACGCGTGAAGCTAGAGTAATTATGGACGATGAGAAGGTGTCGAGTAGAGTCTCATTGAAAAGGAAAGAAATCGGAGAACCTAGTGGGGCAAGGAAAGCGGGCAGGTGTGACCCCAATGGTCATAATAAGGGTAGGTTCAGGACGGCGATGGGCCCGGTGAGGAAAGCTTATGTTGGACCTCATCCGTTATGTGAAAGATGCAACAATCACCACACCACCGACGTTCAATGCAAGGCGTGTTTTAATTGCAATCAAGTTGGCCACATGTCCAAGAATTGTAGAGCCCCGAGAACGGGCCCAACGAACGTGGCTCCTATTCATGTCGTCCCTCCCCAAGGTAATCAACAAAAAGGCGAGTGTTTTGGATGTGGTAGTCGCGCACACTACGTGAAAGATTGTCCAAAATGGATTGGACAACAAACTGAAGTAGCAGAGCCGGTAAGGAAAACTTACTTAGGATCTCACCCCTTGTGTGGAAGGTGTAATCGCCATCACTCTCCCACTAACCAATGTGGGACTTGCTATAAGTGTAATCGAATCGGGCACGAAGCTAAGAATTGTAGAGCCCCGAGAACGGGCCCAACGAACGTGGCTCCTATTCATGTCGTCCCTCCCCAAGGTAATCAACAAAAAGGCGAGTGTTTTGGATGTGGTAGTCGCGCACACTACGTGAAAGATTGTCCAAAATGGATTGGACAACAAACTGAAGTAGCAGAGCCGGTAAGGAAAACTTACTTAGGATCTCACCCCTTGTGTGGAAGGTGTAATCGCCATCACTCTCCCACTAACCAATGTGGGACTTGCTATAAGTGTAATCGAATCGGGCACGAAGCTAAGAATTGTAGAGCCCCGAGAACGGGCCCAACGAACGTGGCTCCTATTCATGTCGTCCCTCCCCAAGGTAATCAACAAAAAGGCGAGTGTTTTGGATGTGGTAGTCGCGCACACTACGTGAAAGATTGTCCAAAATGGATTGGACAACAAACTGAAGTAGCAGAGCCGGTAAGGAAAACTTACTTAGGATCTCACCCCTTGTGTGGAAGGTGTAATCGCCATCACTCTCCCACTAACCAATGGTAATGAACTTGACATGATAAAATAATAAGTAACAAATTTCATAGGATTCTAACACTCTTACCTTAGTTTAATGAGATGAAACGAGTATGCTATATGGTATGAGAGCATTAATTACTTGTGTGACTAATATGTGAGTATTGTGAGGCTAACTTTCGGGTCAACGCGTTACTTACCTTGTAGAAAATGGGGAGATCAAGAAGGAATACGACTAGCCATAGCGATGAGCCGGATTTAGCAACCGTGATTGCCCAAGCTGTGGTAAACGCCATACCTACTATCGTAGCCCAAGTCACGGCAAGCCTTCAAAGAAGCAGTGAAACGCGTGAAGCTAGAGTAATTATGGACGATGAGAAGGTGTCGAGTAGAGTCTCATTGAAAAGGAAAGAAATCGGAGAACCTAGTGGGGCAAGGAAAGCGGGCAGGTGTGACCCCAATGGTCATAATAAGGGTAGGTTCAGGACGGCGATGGGCCCGGTGAGGAAAGCTTATGTTGGACCTCATCCGTTATGTGAAAGATGCAACAATCACCACACCACCGACGTTCAATGCAAGGCGTGTTTTAATTGCAATCAAGTTGGCCACATGTCCAAGAATTGTAGAGCACCGAAAGCGACACCATTGAATGTAACGCCTCTTCAAACCGTCTATCCCCAAGCTGACCACCCTCAGAACCATCAAGGTGTTTGTTTTGTGTGTGGTAGCCCCGACCACTACAGAGATGCTTGTCCTAGATGGACTGAACCACAAGCCCAAGTGGCGGTTCCTCCCGATCAACTACAAATGGTCGTTTATAACCAAAGCCGTGGCCAACAAGACCATCAAGTTCAACCTCGTAGCCGAGCTTTTGCAGAGAAGGGCAAAGGAGACCAAAGTGATCCTAACGTTGGTTAAGGTACATTCCTCCTAATGGTTGTTATGTTACTACACTATTCGATATCGAAACCGACTATGAATCTCGTTTATTCTAACGTTACTCCTTGGAGTTACAGTCGTCCGTGTGTTTTGGAATTATATGTTTGCAATTTTGACTGTTTAGCGACTCACTAACTAAATTTATTCAAATACCCCGTGTATCTATCTCGACTCTAAAAGACGACAAAACTCCTCATTTACTTGGTGCCTATGATCTAAAGATTCTTGGCGAGAAAGTGAGTGTAATCTGGATGCCACCGGGTAAGACAGCTCTAAAGTTGCGTGGTAGGGTTGCTAGTGTAAAATATCTAACGGTAGGATTCTTAGGGTTCCGTGCAAGTCTTCCAACTTAGGCGTCCTTAGAGCTACCGTCTCAAGAATCTGAAAGCTAACGTCATCCTTGTTAATCTTGAGTCTCCCGAGGCCTTTCCGGGTGACTTACCGGGCTTGTCCCATCTCGATAACTTAACTTTCGTATATGCTTAACTCCCTAGCATCACGCGCGTAGTCAAAGCCCTTATAGACTTCTGAGAGGAGAATAAGCGTGTAGTGAAAGACGGGAGAGAGTTTGGAAGAAAAACGAATTTGGAATGGACTTCGCCGTGAGGTCGCCGACGACAAGAAGTGGTCATGATACGACGAAACCGGTAAAATTTGACAACTCGGCAGATTAGTATGGAAGGATAAATGGGTTAGGTGCACGAAGGTTCGATTTCTGTCCTCCCAGATAAGGAAGTCGCTTAACTCCAATTCAGGGAGCCGTCCAATGAACGACGGGCACTCAAACCGACTTGAGACTTGATCAAAGATAATGTACTTATAACCATGACGGCAATCCTGTACAACGACGGTTGTTACGCGAGTATTCGAATGACACTGGCCGAAGAACTAAGCAGTAGAGATGTTATTCTCCACTGGGACGAACCAAGAAGCAAGGAAAGCCATAGTAACGGGTCAGGATTTCTAATAAGAACGACAAGAGCAACTTCTCAAGTTAAGAGAATAGCCCAGCTAGCTCACATGCTAAGTAAGGAGTATGCCAATGTGAGGCTGAGACCGTTAGAGTTGAAAGTGGGTGACTTGGTACGTTTGAAAGTATCACAGTGGAAAGGCGTCATCCAATTCGTGAAGCGAGGCGAACTCGGGCCAAGGTATAATTGTCCTTTCAAGATCCTCAAAAAGGGTTGGAAAAGTCGCTTATCGATTAGAATTACCATAAGAACTTAGCGGTGTACCCGGTGTGTTTCATATTTGCAACCTACGCGAGTGTTTGGCGGACCCTACATATCATGTGTCTGTGGACGAGATTAGGGTTGATTCGAATTTGAATTGTATTGAAGAACCGGTAGAGATCTTGGACCGCCGAGTCAAGAAACTCAAGATTAAACTCTACACGATTGATAGGGTTAGGTGGAAACGCTGGGCGTGGAGCCGAGTTCAGTTGGGAGCGAAAGGGTCACATGAAGTCTAAGTATCCGCATTTAATTGCCAATTAGGGTTTTGTTGAATTTCGGGACGAAATTCTTTCAACGGGGGAATAATGTAACATCCACGAATTTTGACCATTTGACTTTACGTGCAATTTGACTAACAATTTAAGTTAATGAAATAGTTGGGTCGTTTTGTGATAATATGACTATGTGGTATGTTAGTCGAGTCGTTAACATGGTTGTTCGGCGTTTAGATGTGTAATCGATTGTATTATGGCTTGTGAAGGAAACGGGTCGGCCCGTGGGTAGTCCAAGACCCACCAGCCCCAAGACCCATTTCCCCCCCCCCTTATCCTTTCCCTTTCATTTTCATTTCTTTCTTTCTCTTTTCTCTCTCAAGTAAGCAAGACCAACCCATTTTCATTTCTTCTTCTTCTTGCATCGATTAAGTGTTGGAAACTAGTATAATACAAGAATCATAGTCAGTTGCATCTCATTATCGGGATATCGAAGAATCAAAGGTGGAAGTTCTAGCTTTTTACCCATTTTGACCTAAAACGGGTTCTAGCTCGTAAAAGAAGTTTCGGTAAGTCTAATTCATCCCTTTAGCGTCTATTTATGTTTGGTTACTCATTTATGGTCATTTCGAGTATTTGCATGTCCTAAAACGACTTAAAACGAGATTTGGGCCAACTAGGGTTTATTTAGGGTTTTGAATCGTTTGGATCGTTTGATGATGTTATGGATGGAAACGAGGGTTTGGGCAAGTGTATTTAGGTACTAAAATGTCAAATGTAACTTCAAAACGAGTCCTTTAGTCTTAAAAGTCGGATTTGAGTGTTAGGGTTCTTAATTTTAGGGTTTTAGTTCGTGTTTCTGCAATTTCCTGCTGCTGCTGCTGATCCTGGAGGTGTAACGGCCGTTACATGTTGTAACGCCCGTTACAGTAACTTGGTTTGTGATGGAGATAACGGCCGTTACATGGGCCGTTACAGTAACTTGGTTTGTGAGGGATAACGGCCGTTACATGGGCCGTTACAGTAACTTGGTTTGTGATGGAGATAACGGCCGTTACATGTGACGCCGTTCAGTAACTTGGTTTGTGAGGAGATAACGGCCGTTACATGGGCCGTTACAGTAACTTGGTTTGTGATGGGATAACGGCCGTTACATGTGACGCCGTTACAGTAACTTGGTTTGTGATGGAGATAACGGCCGTTACATGGGCCGTTACAGTAACTTGGTTTGTGATGGAGATAACGGCCGTTACCTATGTGACCGTTACAGTAACTTGGTTTGTGATGGAGATAACGGCCGTTACATGTGACGCCGTTACAGTAACTTGGTTTGTGAGGAGATAACGGCCGTTACATGGGCCGTTACAGTAACTTGGTTTGTGATGGGATAACGGCCGTTACATGTGGCCGTTACAGTAACTTGGTTTGTGATGGAGATAACGGCCGTTACATGGGCCGTTACAGTAACTTGGTTTGTGATGGGATAACGGCCGTTACATGGGCCGTTACAGTAACTTGGTTTGTGATGGAGATAACGGCCGTTACATGTGACGCCGTTCAGTAACTTGGTTTGTGAGGAGATAACGGCCGTTACATGGGCCGTTACAGTAACTTGGTTTGTGATGGGATAACGGCCGTTACATGTGACGCCGTTACAGTAACTTGGTTTGTGATGGAGATAACGGCCGTTACATGGGCCGTTACAGTAACTTGGTTTGTGATGGAGATAACGGCCGTTACCTATGTGACCGTTACAGTAACTTGGTTTGTGAGGGATAACGGCCGTTACATGTGACGCCGTTCAGTAACTTGGTTTGTGAGGAGATAACGGCCGTTACATGGGCCGTTACAGTAACTTGGTTTGTGATGGGATAACGGCCGTTACATGTGACGCCGTTACAGTAACTTGGTTTGTGAGGAGATAACGGCCGTTACATGGGCCGTTACAGTAACTTGGTTTGTGATGGAGATAACGGCCGTTACATGGGCCGTTACAGTAACTTGGTTTGTGATGGAGATAACGGCCGTTACATGTGACGCCGTTCAGTAACTTGGTTTGTGAGGATAACGGCCGTTACATGGGCCGTTACAGTAACTTGGTTTGTGATGGGATAACGGCCGTTACATGTGGCCGTTACAGTAACTTGGTTTGTGATGGAGATAACGGCCGTTACATGGGCCGTTACAGTAACTTGGTTTGTGATGGAGATAACGGCCGTTACATGGGCCGTTACAGTAACTTGGTTTGTGATGGAGATAACGGCCGTTACATGTGACGCCGTTCAGTAACTTGGTTTGTGAGGATAACGGCCGTTACATGGGCCGTTACAGTAACTTGGTTTGTGATGGGATAACGGCCGTTACATGTGGCCGTTACAGTAACTTGGTTTGTGATGGAGATAACGGCCGTTACATGGGCCGTTACAGTAACTTGGTTTGTGATGGAGATAACGGCCGTTACATGGGCCGTTACAGTAACTTGGTTTGTGATGGAGATAACGGCCGTTACATGTGACGCCGTTCAGTAACTTGGTTTGTGAGAGATAACGGCCGTTACATGGGCCGTTACAGTAACTTGGTTTGTGATGGAGAGTCTACTTTCTTATAGTAACATTCATTTCGTATGAAACTTCTTTCATTTCTAAAAATGTCGAGTCTAATGCGCATTGTTCATACTCGTTTAAGTGTAAGTGCGTTTAGGGTTTGCAAATTGACTTAACCCTTCTAAACCAACTTGCTTATGAGTGTATAATTGACATTACGGTATTATGATGTATATTTATAGGTTGTGGCCGTGTGGATCCTACTACTCGCTATTAATCTTTTATTAACTTGACTTAAGCTTCTTTGCCGATCAAGGTGAGTTTCGTATCTCCCTACTCACTTGAGATCCGGGCTGAAAAGTGTAAACCTGGTGTGTTTATTTGTATTTATTGATTGATTGATTGATTGATTGATTGATTGATTGATTGATTGAATGATTGGTTGTTTTAGTTGTTGGATTGATGTGATGTTTCCTTTCGTTTGATTGGTTAAATTGGTTGGAGTATTGAATTGTTGAGACGATTATCATGTTTGAATGGCTTAGTTTATATTTGTTAAGTATCTAGTAATATTAGGATAGACGTACATACATGAAAGTCGGTTATGCCTTCGTCGGGTTTTAGATGTGGTGGGAAGGCTGCGGGTGACCCTATATATAAGCATCTGAAACTCGAAGGAAGTAGAATCCTCTGAAGTATATGTACGTATAGTTGGTTTAAGTTGTGATTGGTGGCTTATGGTTGTCAAATGTTGATTAGTGGGCTAAGATTGACGATTATTGATTATTAGCTTATAGTTCATCATATGTTGATAGACTAGGTTGATATATTGGTTAAGTATTAATGGCTGATGTTGAGGAATGGTGATTATTGGTTTATGATTGACGATTATCGATTGATGGCTCAGATTTGGCGAATATTGATTATTGATTCATATTCATCGTATATCGATCGTTGATTTATGATTTATGCATTTACATTTGATTGTAAGCATTGCATACATTATTGTTGGACCCTCGGCAGGGGATTTGCCGGCATCCTGGTGCATAGATGTATGCACCCATTTTGGATGTAGTCATGACCCCGAGTATATAGACATATATAACTCGATGTTTTTGAGATACAGCCTTGTCCATAGCGTTGGCAGAAGGGTATCGTTGCATAGGTGACTGAAGGTCACGCTCAGGATAGGCATATTTGCTTATTCATACATTTGGCATTGCATTGATACTCATATCATTCATGCATTCCTCATTACACATTTACTTGTCTTGTGTAATCTTGTTGTTGGACGATGTTGTGTTATGTAGAGGCTCACTGTAAGTCATGTCTAGCCTCTATTCTTATATTGTGATTATTGTTGTTGGTTCTTTACGAACCATTACTACGAACTCACCAACCTTGTGTTGACTATGCTTAGTACACTTTTCAGGTAACCAGGTCATTCAGGACGTGGAGTTGATTGTTTGCTTACAGTTGAACCCGGACTGGACTGATATGGATCAAGGATCCATTTACCTTATGTTGCATTGTATTTAGGATTGTTAGCCTTCTTTTGTTGTCAATTGTAATCTTGATGTTTACTTGCTCCTGTGGTATTTTGTTACTTGTTGTCGTTTTGTATGGATTCACTGAATCCTCTTATTGCATTTAGTTGTTCTATTGTAATTCCACCTGGTGCTGTATGATTTCCGTGATATTCCGAGCCGTGGCTTGGGGTGTTACAGATGGTATGACTTAATTGGGAACTAAGTGTAAAACGATGTGTAAGTTAGCTTGTAAATGGAAACGGGTCGACCCATACCCGCACCCAACCCACCAGCCGACCCATCTTCTTCCCTCCCCCCTTATCTTCCTTTCCCTCCTCTCATTCCATTCTATCTTCTTTCTTTCTTTTCTCTCAAGTAAAAGCAAAAGAAAACCCATCTCATTTCTCCATCTTCTCTTGCATCTAAATTGTGTTTTGGACTTGCTTTAATACAAGAATCACCATCATTGTCATAACTTAATTCCATTGAATCTTAACCTTGGAGTTCATAGTTCAAGCATTATCCTTTTGACCTAAATTCGGGTTCTAGCTCGTGAAAGGAGTTTTGGTAAGTCTAATATAACCCATTTACTTCTATTTATGTTTAGTAATGCATTTCTGGTCATTTTGAGTATTGGCATGTCCTAAATCGGCTTGTAATGGAATTTGGGTCAAATAGGGTTTATATAGGGTTTTGAATCGTTTGGATCGTTTGACGATGTTATGGATGGAAACGAGGGTTTGGGCAAGTGTATTTAGGTACTAAAATGTCATATGTATATTCAAAACGAGTCCATAAGTCTTAAATATCGGATTAGGGTTTTTGGTTCTTGAATTTAAGTTCTTGTTTTCTGCTTTAAAAATCTGCTGCTGCTGCTGTCCTTCTTCATGTAACGGCCGTTACACCTTGTAACGCCCGT
Source organism: Erigeron breviscapus (assembly GCA_034093135.1). Classification (NCBI taxonomy): domain Eukaryota; kingdom Viridiplantae; phylum Streptophyta; class Magnoliopsida; order Asterales; family Asteraceae; genus Erigeron; species Erigeron breviscapus. Next base: position 279,155,654 of record CM067167.1, read on the forward strand.
TACATAGTGTAACGGCCGTTACATGGCCGTTACAGTAGCTTGGGTGGTGATGGAGTTAACGGCCGTCACTTTTATGACGCCCGTTAGGGACTAGTTTTGTCGAACATTTTCAAACGTCAATAACTTTTGAACCGTAAGTCCGTTTTAGACGTATGACCTATCGTTGGAATCGTGAGAGAGTCTACTTTCTTATAGTAACATTCATTTCGTATGAAACTTCTTTCATTTCTAAAAATGTCGAGTCTAATGCGCATTGTTCATACTCGTTTAAGTGTAAGTGCGTTTAGGGTTTGCAAATTGACTTAACCCTTCTAAATCAACTTGTTTGAGATTGTTGAGTTGACCTTATGTTATTATGATGAATATATATATAGGTTGTGGACGTGTGGATCCCATTACTCGTTTGTAATCCTTTACTAGCTTCTTTGCCGATCAAGGTGAGTTTCGTATCTCCCTACTCACTTGAGATCCGGGCTGAAAAGTGTAAACCTGGTGTGTTTACTTGCATTTATTGATTGATTGATTGATTGATTGATTGATTGATTGTTTTAGTTGTTGGATTGGTGTGATGTTTCCTTTCGTTTGATTGGTTAAATTGATTGAGTATTGAATTGTTGATGATTGATTGATTGTTGATTGATTTCGTTCGGTTGACTTGGTTTTGATTGATTGATTGATTGATTGATTGATTGATTGATTGATTGATTGATTGATTGATTGATTGATTGATTGATTGATTGATTGATTGATTGATTGATTGATTGATTGATTGATTGATTGATTGATTGATTGATTGATTGATTGATTGATTGATTGATTGATTGATTGATTGATTGATTGATTGATTGATTGATTGATTGATTGATTGATTGATTGATTGATTGATTGATTGATTGATTGATTGATTGATTGATTGATTGATTGATTGATTGATTGATTGATTGATTGATTGATTGATTGATTGATTGATTGATTGATTGATTGATTGATTGATTGATTGATTGATTGATTGATTGATTGATTGATTGATTGATTGATTGATTGATTGATTGATTGATTGATTGATTGATTGATTGATTGATTGATTGATTGATTGATTGATTGATTGATTGATTGATTGATTGATTGATTGATTGATTGATTGATTGATTGATTGATTGATTGATTGAT
>CM067167.1:279161823-279261828 GCA_034093135.1 Erigeron breviscapus
CTTTTGTTGTTCTATAAAAAAAAGTAAGTTTTTGATGCACTTTTGTATTTGTGATTGTTGTTATATACGTTGTATATCTTCTGATCTTCTATGCATGATTTTTTACTTACTTGATAGCAAAAATGCACCCCTGCAGATCATTTGTTCATTTGCTTATTTGCTTTTGAATTTTTCTTTTAGTTATGCCATATCGTTATAGAATGTATATATCATATGTTATGTTTCTATATTAGTGAGTTAGTTTTTGGTTTTAATTGGGACTAGTCGGGATTTGGTACCGATATCCCGGTCCCGTCCCGATTGTTAGAATATGCGAACATAAATCATATAAATATTCACATAAGCGCAACGGAAGAATCGAATATGCAATCACATTAATTAACAAAGAGAGAATCAAAACGTGTACCTTATGCAAAGCTTCCAATAAAATCAATAATAATAAGATTATTATTGTTGTAGGGTTTAAAATAAAACCCCTCTACGATCGCACACTAGACACCCCTTATACCGTATGCTAGTACCCCGATCACGATCAACCAACCCTTTGCTTGTACCCTCTAAAAGTCGAACCAAAGCAAACCCAAAACCCCTTGACTTGCTACCTACGGCCGAACCAAATAAGAGAGGAAGAGAGGAGAGAATTTTTATGTGAAAGAATGTGAAAACCCTTGGAATTAAGCCCCCTATATATAGGGATATATCTAGGGTTTTTATCCTTGGTGGGCAAGTAATCTCAAGGCTTTCCAAGCCTTGAAATTTTCGGCCCAACCCATTAGGAATTAGAGCCCAACTCTAATTTCCTAATTTCACATTTTAACCTCCTTTTAATTAATTAAATAAAATTAACCCTTTAATTTATTTAAATTAATCATTTCGTGATCAAATTAATTAATATATTACTTTAATATAATAATTAATAGTATAGAGTTATCGTGTCATTTCGTGTGACCCCGTAGGCTTAAATTACTTCCGGGACATGCGTTTATTATAACGTGATCACATACCAACAGCTCCCACTTGAGCATGTTATCATAAAGGCAATAACATTGGTTAGCGTCTAGCAACACGCCAATGCTCCCGGAAAAATTTAAGGATAGTTTCTTGAATTATCTTTTTGAAATGATTTAGTCTTTAATATCCCTATGTTTCAGATACCCTTGTTAATTATGAATATGGATCAATGTCATTTCATAATTTAACGATTATGTTTCTCATTTCTACAATTAATCAAGATTACCAAATTAGTCAAGACCGCCTCTTGAGTTCATTTGGGTATGCGCATACAAACATCTTAATTAATCAATGAGGGCGCCAAATGGTATCATACTTCAGTTGCAAATTGAAGGAACAAATCCTATATTGACTACACGTGTTAGTCATGTCGTTTCACTACATTTCTGAAAATAGCCCTTTCTTACTACCTTGTTCAGGACAGTTAGAACTATATCTAGAAAATGCAATCCACACATGCATAACCTGCTTGTATCTCAAGTCTAAGGAAATAAAGCAACCATTTCACGAATTTCACTTAATGACGTCGATCCATAAAATGACAATTCGTTACGTGGGGTAAGTCCGATATTCACCTCTTTGAATACCATGTGAGTTTGGCAGACCATCTCCAAATATTCCCTTAAATATTTCAACCAATCTCTCACATTTGTCTTAGTTTAACTATATTCCCATATAGTTAATCGACAATGGACGTTTAGAATATATCAAAAAATATTCATGGATTTAAACATGCAAATATAGGACACAATTATTATAAAATGAAACATTCATACCAAGTATCATAATTCATTTATTAAAATAACAATCGTTTAACATCCCATTATCCAAATACCAATCACAGATTTACATGATATAACTAGCAAAATCTAAGACCTATGTCCTCGGCATGCTTATTGAGCTTTCCTTTTGACAAAGCCTTTGTAAAAGGATCTGCTAAGTTACAATCTATGTGAACTTTGAGTAAATTGATTTCACGTGATTCGATTCGCTCACGAACATAGTGATATCTTCTTTGGTAATGTCTGGCACCTTTCTGAACTCCAGGTTCATTGGCAATGATAATTGCTCCCGAATTATCACAGTACAGATCCATAGGTGAGTTACTTGAGGGCATCACGTCAAGCCCAGAAATAAACTTTCTGATCCAGACAGCTTCCATGGCTGCATCCGAAGCAGCTATATACTCAGACTCTGTAGCATACATAGCAACTGTAGATTGTTTCTTGCTCTTCCAATCTACTGCACCTCCATTTAAAGTGAAGACATATCCTGACTGAGATTTTGTATCATCTTTATCAGTCTGAAATCCAGCATCACAGTATCCAGTTACTTTGAGCTCTGCATCGGGATTTCCTCCATACACCAAGAAAATTCTTTAGTAGCACGCATGTACTTCAGAATGTTCTTCACAGCAGTCCAATGATCCTCTCCAGGATTTTGCTGATAGCGGCTAACTATATTTTGCGCGAACGCAATATCAGGTCTAGTGCATCTTACCGCATACATGATAGATCCCACAACCGAAGCATAAGGAATTCTTTTCATACGCTCCACCTCTTCAGGTGTAGAAGCACCGTTCTTGCTAGATAAATTAAGTCCTTCTTGCATCGGCAAATTCCCGCACTTAGAATTCTCCATCTTGAATCTCTTCAAGATTTTATCTATATAAGCACTTTGACTTAATCCAATCAACCGTTTACTTCTATCTCTATATATCTTGATTCCAAGAATAAATGCCGCTTCACCCAAGTCTTTCATAGCAAAATACTTTCCAAGATAAGATTTAACGTCTTTCAACATTGGAATGTGATTTCCTATTATCAATATGTCATCTACATACAAGACAAGGAAAGTAACATTACTCCCACTAGCTTTGCGATATACACATGGCTCATCAGGATTTTGAGCAAAACCAAACTTTTTGATCTCCTCATCAAACCTTTTATTCCAACTCCTTGATGCTTGCTTCAATCCATAAATGGACCTTTGAAGTTTGCATACCTTGTCGGGATGTTTTGGATCGACAAAACCTTCTGGTTGTACCATATAGACTTCCTCATCTAGAAAACCATTTAAGAAAGCGATTTTGACATCCATTTGCCATATCTCATAGTCATAGTACGCTGCTATGGCTAAGATGATCCTAATAGCTCTAATGTCCGCAACGGGAGAAAAGGTTTCCTCATAATCAACTCCGAAAAGTTGAGTATAACCTTTTGCCATAAGACGAGCTTTATAGGTGTGTACATTTCCATCCATGTCGTCAACTCCGAAAAGTTGAGTATAACCTTTTGCCATAAGACGAGCTTTATAGGTGTGTACATTTCCATCCATGTCGGTCTTCTTCTTGAAGATCCATTTACACCCAACGGTTCTACCATTTGGTGGAAGATCAACCAAGTTCCAGACTGGATTATCTTTCATGGATTTTATTTCCACATTCGCAGCTTCAAGCCATTTTTCAGATTCCGGATCTGATAATGCAGCTTTGAAATTAGGAGGTTCATTTAAGTCTCCTACTACGTGTTCTTCAGACTCAATCATAAGATTTAATCTTTCACGAGCACGTATTGTCCTTGAGGACCTACGAAGTGGAATCGCTTCATCTTCAACTTGAAGTTCATCTTGAGATTCATCTCTTTGAACATTTCCCCCCCCCCCAAGTTGATGATTGCTAGTATTTTCAGAAGTTGACACATCTTCTTGAGTCTCATCAAGTTCAACGATCCTCCCACTGTCTTCTTGAGATATGAGTTTCCTTTCAAGGAACTCAGCAAATCGAGATACCTTAACAGTGTTTTCGGTAGGAAAGTAGAAGTAGTAACCCATTGTTTCCTTTGGGTATCCTACGAAGATGCACTTAACAGATCTAGATTCAAGTTTGTCAGGCGTATCTCATTTCACGAGTGCCTCACATCCCCAGACCTTTAAGTAAGACAACTTGGGAACACTCCCATGCCATAATTCATGCGGTGTCTTGTCAACCTTCTTGGTTGGAACCATATTGAGAATGCGAACAGCAGTCTCTAGGGCATAATCCCAAAACGTAAAAGGAAGAGTTGTATGATTCATCATTGATCGAACCATTTCTAACAAGGTTCGATTTCTCCTCTCCGATACACCATTATGCTGTGGAGTATATGGAGGAGTAAGCTGTTGAACTATTCCACAAGCTTTAAGATAATCTTTAAACTCTTGGCTTAAGTATTCACCACCTCGATCCGAACGAAGAATCTTGATGGTTCTACTGAGTTGATTCTCTACTTCACTTTTAAATTCCTTGAATGTTTCAAAGACTTCATGTTTATGTTTAAGCAAGTAAACATAACCATAACGACTGAAATCATCCGTAAAAGTGACGAAGTAGCTAGCACCTTTCCTTGACACATGTCTAAATGGGCCACATACATCCGTATGTATTAGTCCAAGTAGTTCTTTTGCCCTCTCCGGTTTATTTGGAAAAAGGTTTTCTTGTCATTTTTCCGGAAACACAAGATACGCATTCGTCAAATGATTCATCATTTGTTTGTAAGATTCCATCTCTTTGAAGCCTTTCAATGCGTTTCTTGCCAACATGAGCAAGACGACAATGCCAAAGATAAGTCGAGTCCAAATTGGTCTTGACTTGTTTGCTAACATTATACATTGAATTATCCTTTGAATCACAACCATGCATATCAATTTCATAAATACCATCACAAGCAATAGCATTAAAATAATGAACATTATTTCATGAAACTGAAATACCAATATCATTAAAAACATTAATGAATCCGTTGTTTTTCAACAAAGAAACTGAAATGACACCTCTAGTAATAGACGGTGCATAATGACAATTTTCTAAAACAATGACTAAACCAGTAGGTAAAACTAAATGATAGTCGCATATTTCTTCTACAGCTGCCGGTAGGCCATTTCCCACGAACAGTTGTAAAGATCCTGGTTTCAGTTTCCTTCTCCTTCTAAGCCCCTGTAAACAATTACAGATATGAGTACCACACCCGGTGTCGTAAACCCATGAATTACGCTTAGAAAAGGAATATAATTCAATTGTGAAGATACCTGAAGTACTGGTCAAACCAGTTTGCTTCTTCTTCAACTCAGCTAGATACTTAGAACAATTCCGCTTCCAATGTCCCACTTCATTGCAGTGATAACATGTTTGGTCCTTAGAGGGATGTTCCTTTTTCGCTGGAGGGGTCTTCTTAGGTTAGGAGTAGCAACTTGCTTTCCTTTACCTTGATTCTTGCCCTTTCCTTTTGGTTGTTTCCCTTTCTGGATCTTCCCCCCCTTGATCGTGAGAACTTGGGGTGTGGCAGACTTCCTTGGAAGCTTCTTTTCATACTCATTCGCCATGGCATGAAGTTCAGCAATGGTTTTATTCATGCTATGCATATTGTAATTGCGCACAAATTCCTCAAAATCCTTAGATAAAGACTTGAGAATCATGCCAATAGCAATAGGCTGAGGATAAGCATAATTCAACCTTTCTAATTGCTCAAAATACCTCTTCATCTTGAGTATATGAGGACTAACCGGTGTTCCTTGCTCGTGTCGCAAGTCATGAAGTGTGTCAACTAGGTCGAACAACTCCACTCCCGCTTGCTTTTCGTACAAAGACTTGAGCTCGTTAATCATATCACGAGGAAAATAATTTTCAAATTGCTTTTGAAGATCAGCATTCATGCTTCCCAACATCATACAAGCAACCTCATTGTGTCTATCATACGCAGCAGTGTATGCAGCCAACTCTTTAGTTGTAGCATTAGCTCCCGGAACAACGGGTGTCTGCTCTTCAAGGATTTCAATTTTCTTTTCAGCTCTTAGAACTATTCTTAGCTGACGAAACCAATCATTGAAGTTAGGTCCAGAAAGTTTTTTTCTTTCTAGCATCGACCTGAAAGCCGATTGGTGTATGTTTTGAGAAGGATTTGTTGTTGCCATCTACAAAACAGACAAAAGTTCAATTATCGGTATTTTCGATAATAATCCTTAAGAAATGTAATTTACCCTTGTTAAATTCATTTAACAATTAATTTCATTAAGGCTAGGATCCAATTGACATACAATCATTTCATCTGTTGATCAGCTAGAAATGACGGTACTCAAGAGGTAATCGACGATCAATAATTGCATTCATGTAATTCCTAGAGATATGGAACTTACAACAACACTTTAAAGGGGTATTAAGTGTTTTGTAAACATGTTTTGTCCCATCTTATGCCACAGGTCAAGGATCTCACCTCTTAACTCATTTTAAGTCGTCCAATTAAGAACATGTAAATAGTCAACCACCGGTCTCACGGTGGAGTGGTAATTTACCTTGAAGATACAATTCGCCTACGGTCTCACGTAGGAGCGAAAAGCACTGGCAAGTGTTCTTAGCAAAGTGGGTGGCAATGACTTAACTTTAAATGGGTAATGCATTTAATGTGAATCAAAAGTTTATGTATGAAGACTCATGCAAATCTTCATAACATAATGTTTAATAAAATCATTTTATAGTCTTAGTAACACAAGAGAGCTCGGTAGCTCCATTTGAACGCACAAAGAAGCGCAAGGGCAAAGGTTTGCGAAGGACGCAATTAAAAACCCGCCCTTTTAGGAGGCTAGCGCACTCCGACTTATACCTCTCTTAGAGTTTGTTCAAATGGGTGAGCCGGTGTATCTCAAGGTTGTAAGACTCCAATTTTATTAAAGAAATCTCTATTTCGATAGTTCTTAGTCAAGTTTATTCTTTTCTCCAAAACAATTTTTTGCATCACCTTTATAGCTCTTTATAAACACGCAAAAATTAATAAACTTACTAATTACCGAACTAATTTAATCATGTAACAAGTTAAGGTAGGCCACCTAAACATGGTCACTATGGTTCATGCATATGCTTAAAGTCGGCTCCCCCCTCCGAAGAAGAGGACCACATACATCAAGTTGCCTTGATTGCGTAAGCCTTTAAACAACTTAATTAACAAGTAATTCACATAAACATGCTGACTGGAAATTTCCAGCAGCTTCACGACCTGTTTAGCCCTGTTTCTGGTCCGATTCAGATTTCGACCAGAACTACAAAGTTGTAGCCCTATGTGTCAAGCACCTACTGTCCAAATCACAACTTCTAACTCATTACAGATTAAAAGATATGAATTTTTTAGTGAACTGTCGCAAATCAGAAAAATCACACGAAAAAATTCACTTAGTCACACAATTATCTAATAATTAACCCTAATTATTGGATCATCATGCTTTGCTAAATATATCTCTATATATCAGTAAAAATCACAAGTAATTTTGCATGAATTCTTGTGATTTTACTTTTATTTAACAACTTTAAATAATTAAGATACACAAAACATGCAATTTATACAAATAAATCATGTCAATTCACTAACTCAAAACTTGCCATGAGGGTTTCAATCTCCATTGAATTAGGTTAATTTTAATTAAACAAAAAAAAAACTCTTATTTTTATTTAATTTAATCCGATTTTTAATTAAAAAAAAATAAGAAAACAACTTTTAATTATTTAACAATTAATTAAAAATCAACCAACCATTAACCCCCCTTCAAGTTTTGATCTTTGTAACTAATAGATCACATATGTGGCTCGTGATACCACTGTTAGAATATGCGAACATAAATCATATAAATATTCACATAAGCGCAACGGAAGAATCGAATATGCAATCACATTAATTAACAAAGAGAGAATCGAAACGTGTACCTTATGCAAAGCTTCCAATAAAATCAATAATAATAAGATTATTATTGTTGTAGGGTTTAAAGTAAAACCCCTCTACGATCGCACACTAGACACCCCTTATACCGTATGCTAGTACCCCGATCACGATCAACCAACCCTTTGCTTGTACCCTCTAAAAGTCGAACCAAAGCAAACCCAAAAACCCCTTGACTTGCTACCTACGGCCGAACCAAATAAGAGAGGAAGAGAGGAGAGAATTTTTATGTGAAAGAATGTGAAAACCCTTGGAATTAAGCCCCCTATATATAGGGATATATCTAGGGTTTTTATCCTTGGTGGGCAAGTAATCTCAAGGCTTTCCAAGCCTTGAAATTTTCGGCCCAACCCATTAGGAATTAGAGCCCAACTCTAATTTCCTAATTTCACATTTTAACCTCCTTTTAATTAATTAAATAAAATTAACCCTTTAATTTATTTAAATTAATCATTTCGTGATCAAATTAATTAATATATTACTTTAATATAATAATTAATAGTATAGAGTTACCGTGTCATTTCGTGTGACCCCGTAGGCTTAAATTACTTCCGGACATGCGTTTATTATAACGTGATCACATACCAACACCGATCCTAACCAGAACCGGTACCGATTCATTTGGGACCGGGATCGGTACCAAGTTTTGGTGATTTTCGGGATCGGTACCGTCGGTACCGGGACACGCCCATCCCTAATTTTGTGATATATATACATATATAATTACTTATCTTAGTATTTTAGTTGAATATTTTGTTAGAGATTTTATTTTCATATAAATGATACATTTATTAATTTAATTAATAATAATAATTAGAAACATAGTTTAATTATTTTTAAAAATATTATTTTAGAATTATAATAGGTAAAAATTAATGCATATTAGTAAAAAAATTTCTATAATTATCAAATTGATATAAAAAAAACACACGTCGAAGGATTACGTTATGTGTTACCCAAATAATCCTTCAATTTTGTTTTAGTATATATTGGTAGATATTTGGATGAATATGATATAACATTGTATCACAAACTTTTGATTATCAAGATAATGTTTTTTTTAATGAAGTTCTAGAGTTAATTAGAAATTAATTATAGACGATTAAAACTTAAATAGATAAAAAAAGAAAATTGTTTTGAATAGATAAAAGAAATAGCAAAAGATACTACGTATATAGAAACATATAAAAGACGATATCAATTATTATTTTCATAATAGAATTAAATAATGTAAGTAAATAATAATAAAGAGAAACATAGTTTGATTAGGATTTTGTATGTTTTTTAATTAAATATTATTATTAGAATTAGAATTATATTAGGTAAAATAATTAAATAATTAGCATAAAATACACGTGTTGATCAAGGATTACGTCACATGTCTTCTCAAAGACCCCTCAATCCTGTTTTAGTAAATTAGTAGATATATGTAAAAATGTTGTTAAAAAGTGTATTAGAGTAAATTATATATCCTTTAATACCCTTAAAGTATAATCGAGAATACATTATTTCAGTGGACACAATTTAAAAGCTAATCTGTTATTTGATAAATAATAAAAAGAAAATTGATTAATCCTTAAAAATTCGATCATAAAATACTTTCCAAAACCAAAATAAGATATCAAAACTTGAAAAATTCAATCCCACTTACTTTTATTTTGAACAGCAGAGGTCAATCCCACTTACTATTATTAGAATGTATTAAATGTCAATTATGACAATATGTGATTGTTAGAGGTTTACATAACTCCAATGAATATATTTTCTTTGTCTTGGAACCATTAAGTATAAATATTTATTTGGATTAATTGTGCAATGGCATTATAATATTATTTCTTCTTTTTTTATATAAATTTATAAAAGTCAAATGTTTTTAGATAATAGAAGGGTTTTGCTAAACAAAACTCTAAGGGCTTTCGTTAAGGTGCATTAAATAGTTGTACACTTACCATAAAATTCAGGGGGTGAACTTTTGATATAAAAAGGTACAATCTTTTTATGCACGTTAAGTGAAGCCCTAAGGCCTTTGTTTAACATTTACCTAGAATGAACATCAAATTTTAGTATAACAAATTAATAGTTAATATAAGACTAGCTCATTTGATATAGCTTCGTGAGTCTTGAAGTAAAAACCAAGATTCTAATGTTGCCATTAGGTAGTTTAAGATTATTTTGTAGTATTTTTTTGTAAAATGTTTCTTGTTAAAAAAAGAGAGTGAAAATAACTTAAATATCCAAAATTAATCGTAATTATATCAAAATACCTAAGTTTTTCTATGTTTTCAAAAAATACACAAAAAAACACAAAATTGCAAGGTGGGCTGCGGATCGCAAGTACTACTAGCGATCCGCAAGGAGTCCTTGCGGTTTTGATTTTTCTTTTTACTATCCAGATAAAAATTTGGTGAAACTTTATGTACTTGCATTTTATATACTTGAAAGTTACATTGTATTAAGTATTAAAGTTAATTAAGTTGTTTAATTTTTAATTTATTTATATCTTTTATGTAGTTACAGGTATAGAAAATGTCATAACAAAAATTTATCCGAAAAGTGAAAAATATATCAAAAAGTTATGAAAAAAAGTCAAAACGCAGACTCCTAATGATCCGCAAGGACCGCTAGCGATAGGAAAGAACAATCATTTTAAGGATGTAATTTGTTTGGTTTATATATTGATCGATTATACGATAATTAAAATTATTTTAAAAAATTGTGAAAGTTGATATTTAAACAATAATAATAATTTTTATGATAGTCAAACTTTCTTACGGTTTTTATGTGATTCCACCCCCCTCAACAAAGATGTAATTTTATCTTCTTTTTACATATAGTATACTACCTTGCAAGGGATTTTCCGGGTTGGGGACACATTTCCATTGCTTCCCTCCTGATCAACCTTCACCTCAAGAACAAAAACATATAATAGATCAGATATACGTCATAACTACGTACATTCAAGCCATCAAAAAGTTTAAGGAACTATATAACCCGTTTTTCATTATAAAAGTTCAATCACAAAAATGAAGATGAAATTAACCGAGCAATAAAAATCATACCGGATCAGCATTCTCTTGACCAGGTGGGTGATTAAACCTGCAATATGGTCCATACCAACATGACCCAAGATGAACAAAAAAGAAACAATCCTTTCTCAAGTATTGGGTTTGGTCGGTTTGCATGCATGGGTCGTCTTGGATTCCACTAACATTATTGTTTGCAATATATGCCATATTTGAATGTTGGTAATTATAATTTTGTGAACTTAATTTAATTTAGCGGTGGTTCTATGGCCAGAATATTACTACTAAAGTAGTGAAGATTGGGATGTCTAATGAATTAAAAAGTATGACTTGCTTATGGCTTTATATATACAGTTTGGGGAAGAAGACGACAATGCATGGTCTTAATTTGAGTTTAATTCTACAATTCTAAATCTTACATTGGTCCACCTAAAAGCCTCACTTTTTTGAATATTTTATCCTCACTTTTGTGTGAATCAAATGTTTTATTTGCCGGGAGTTTTCCACTCTGTGGTTTTTTCCTAAGAGGTCATTGGTTCAAATTCCGTCACATGCAAATGTGGTGAGGGGCCTTAGCAATGCTATATTCATCTACACATAAGATAACAAACCCTTTAGGTGGGTGCATCAAAGTTGAGGGTATTAGTCATTTATCTACTCTGTCTTTCAAAAAAAATGTTTTAATTAGAATTAATGCACACCGACTTTTATTAAATTGATCTTTTTACGTCTTTTTTTAGACATGTATAACAAAGTAATGACGTTTGAAAAAGAATTCGAAATAAAGAGAAAGTCCCATGTCGTTGAACTTTAACTTATTTACAAAAATATAACTATATACTGGCATGAATCGTTACATTGGATCAAATGCAAATAGTATACTGTTAGATTGACAAACTAATTACAAATACATGTTTACATATAAATTTTCATCAATCAAATGAAGTAATTTTTCCTCTATCTTTTTTCTCTCTCTTTATTGACCGGTCCACATCACATTTCATATCTATTTGTAACTATTTGTTTATAATATGTTTGTAAATGTAAATGTAAATGTAAATGTAGCATCTCTCAACTCAAAAGGCTAGCTTTTTACCCCATTAAGACTTTAACTTACTTAACTGAATACGAGTAATAAGCATGATATATATACTTGCACCATTATATCGGTATTCAAACTCTTTAACAAAATTAAGAGAAGATATAAGCAAGATCATTAACGTTTCATTAAGGATATATATTAATATCTAAATGAAACTTAATTAATATTATATCTATAACCTCTTATAAAGCATATTGACCTCTTTTATTTTAGGAAATTCAGTATTTTTTTATACCCAAAATACCCTTATTTCTTAATCCTAATTCCCCTATACACCTAATCTATACTTTTATACTATTTAATAAATAAAACAACCCTCTCTTTAAAAGTTCTGGAGGAATTATCTAAAATACCATTAATGATTAAATTACAATATAAGTCATTTATCCAAAATATCTTCATTAACCTTTTACATCAATTACTTTTACATCAATTATCTACACCACTCGACGCCGCCTCTACCACCAACAGTCGCCCCACCACCACACCGTTGCCGCCACAACCACCGCCGCATTGCGCGGGTATCATGCTAGTTTATTATAAAATGGACACTTACTGTTGACTGAAACTTAAATTTATTCATAAAATTGAAAACTTATATTAGACTAAAGTTTTTCCATTTATAAAAACTAGAACTTGACTAAGTCTTACAATGTTTTTAATATTACTTGATTGATTTTGACCCAATATTGATATTGTTTTAAATGATCTATGTTTGGATAGAAATAACGTTCAACAATGAATTTTATAGTAATAGAGCATTTTGATAGTTCAACTTTTAATTTTGAAAAGTAAAAGATTGAGTGAAATTAAAAAGTGCTTTATAAGAATCTATGGCCAATAAATGCTAATAATATAATAACAAAATGAAGAAACTTTAATTTAAATCTAAAATCACAGATATCGTGTCTATATATATATATATATATATATATATATATATATATATATATATATATATATATATATATATATATATATATATATATATATATATATATATATATATATATATATATATATATATATATATATATATATATATATATATATATATATATATATATATATATATATATATATATATATATATATATATATATATATATATATATATATATATATATATATATATATATATATATATATATATATATATATATATATATATATATATATATATATATATATATATATATATATATATATATATATATATATATATATATATATATATATATATATATATATATATATATATATATATATATATATATATATATATATATATATATATATATATATATATATATATATATATATATATATATATATATATATATATATATATATATATATATATATATATATATATATATATATATATATATATATATATATATATATATATATATATATATATATATATATATATATATATATATATATATATATATATATATATATATATATATATATATATATATATATATATATATATATATATATATATATATATATATATATATATATATATATATATATATATATATATATATATATATATATATATATATATATATATATATATATATATATATATATATATATATATATATATATATATATATATATATATATATATATATATATATATATATATATATATATATATATATATATATATATATATATATATATATATATATATATATATATATATATATATATATATATATATATATATATATATATATATATATATATATATATATATATATATATATATATATATATATATATATATATATATATATATATATATATATATATATATATATATATATATATATATATATATATATATATATATATATATATATATATATATATATATATATATATATATATATATATATATATATATATATATATATATATATATATATATATATATATATATATATATATATATATATATATATATATATATATATATATATATATATATATATATATATATATATATATATATATATATATATATATATATATATATATATATATATATATATATATATATATATATATATATATATATATATATATATATATATATATATATATATATATATATATATATATATATATATATATATATATATATATATATATATATATATATATATATATATATATATATATATATATATATATATATATATATATATATATATATATATATATATATATATATATATATATATATATATATATAAGTCAAAGCTATTTATTAATGTTAAATCAACCGCATATTAAGTTGTGATCGTATATAACTTTACATGTTTAAATAATTTAATTAAATAGAAAAAGAAACAAATGAACTTATTTTTACCAGGTCTTTTTAGCAATACTCAATCACATGTAAAACGAGGATATAGGTAGATGAATATAGACAGTTATACATCACCTGACGATTAAAAAAATGATTCTAGAATGGCCTTCGACAAAAATGTGTGGCAGGATACAAGTGACTATGCTTCTGTTTTAATGTGTACGCAAATACAAGAAAACAGATAATGTAAGACAATAAAGAAGGAAAAAAACATACATATGCAGCTTATTTGCATCACAAGAAAGACGATATCCGAACTCCAAGAAGCAGAAGCGTAACTAGTAATGACTACATTGAGAAAAGGAGACAAACTCCGAAATCATCAAAGACGATGATGAATTCTAGTTCAGTAAGAGAACCTTGTAAGAAAACCCAAACCACAAAACCTTATCCAAGTGTTCACACCACACCTAAACATAGTACAACACCTATGAAAACTCCAGTTAATTAAGGTGATGTTTATGACTTTCAGTGTCATTATTATCATCCTTTCATTAGTTCAACGGATGCTAATCTTTGGTTTATGTTGCAGGCATTTGTTAATGGGGTAAATAAACAACCTGTAAGGTCCCCTTCTTCAGTAAATAGAACGTACATATCTGTAACACCCGTCATTTTAAAACCTGGATTTTGAAAAACTTTTGTCTAACGGCGTTTAGAAATGTGGAAACAGAATCTTTAAAACATAACTAATCCGTAACGGATAGTTCATTTATAAAAATGGTGTTACTATGTTCATATCATCAAAACAATAAAAGATAATCCAGATTTGGCACCAACATAAATGCCAACATTAAATTACATAAGTCTTAATAAAAGTAGCCAACATCATTATGGCTAAACATGAATGTCTAAGCGGGGAAACTAAACGTCTTCTTTATAGCAACTACCCGCCTCACCAAGCTAAGTCTTTCACTAGCTCAAACCTGCTTAACCTGAGGGAACAACGTTTTTTCAAAAGAGCAAGTGTTAGCTTTAAAAGCTAAGTAAGATAACACGAATTTGAAAACATTTACCGATTCATTATATATTAACAAAATCATTTCATAATTGTTAATATCACATAATAATCATAACACAATAGGATCAACACTTTCCTATGGTGTCTATCATATCACACATGAGCAAAAGCATATCATAACACTAAAGTAACGTACATAAATTAACACATTAGGATCCATCATAGTCCTAAACGTGCCTATCATCATAAAGCTTTACTTTTCATCTTTCTTTTCTTATCTTTCTTTACTTTCTTTATTTCTTTACTTTTCTTTTGCCTAGACGTAGGCTATGTGACATAAGCCACTTATCTTAGGGATGTGGGGTTGTGTGTAGGCGGCCATAAGAACTTACATGGGATCCTCACACCCGACTTGATGGGTAGACCTTACGGCGGTCCATCGTCGTCGTTAAGGAAAGACAAAGTCAATCCAACTGAGTATACCGTTTAAACTTTGCGCGTGTAGTGGTTAGTTACTCCACCCGGATACACTCAAACATAACTATGCCACGAGGAGGTATCTAGATTCCCACTCCACGTGACCACGTACACACTAGCTCTGAAGAACTAGCATGAGTTAAGCTTAACACAACTTTACTTATGCTCGAGACTTCTTAATTATATTAGCTTAGGCTACACTTTCACCTAACCTAATCACTTTCATCTTTCTTTACTTACTTTCTTTACTTTCTTTTTTCTTTACTTTTATCTTTCTTTTCTTATCTTTCTTTACTTTTCTTTTCTTTTCTATCTTTCTTTACTTTAGAGCCCTTAATCGTGCACGTGTCATGGCAAACCTATAGAAGTCTAGTGACTAGGTGTTCAAGCCATGCAAGTAATCATATGACATACATACATCATCATATCGTCATCACATATTAGCATCACATCATCATATCACTTTATTTTCATATCAATGTATCATTCATATCAACATATCATTATAACATAATAACATCATATCATCATGTCATATAAGCATTATATCATCTTAAAATGATAGCAACATATCGTTATATCATTTCATTATCATAACATCAAAGTAATGCGTCATCATATCGTCAATTGCATTATAGCATCATTGTAACATCCCAAACTTTTATTAACGTTTAACTAGAGTCGTTAAGTCAATAATATGTGTCCGTTAAGTCTATTGCTAGATTTAATGCCTATATGTGATTTATGTGTTATATATATGTGAGACTTGAAAGTATTAATGCATGATATGAAAATATGTTTATGAAGTAATTATATGCCTACTAGGAGTGATTAACGAAGTATTTAGGTAGTATATGGTCCTTAGAGGAGTTTTTGACTAGTAATGAGCTATATGGAAGCCTAGGGACCAAATTTTACATATGGTAAAACTCAAAAACGGGTTTAGGGTCACATGAGGAGTCATTTGAGTGTCATTAGCAGATTTGTTAACGTCCTCTCAAGCCCTAACCCCCCCCCTTTTATCCCTAATCAATTCTTGAGCAAAAAGGCTATCAAAAGTGCGTTTCGGAAGTGTTTAATCTAGCCTTTCTCGTTCCCATTGTGAGTTGCAGGTATAGAAGGTATAATTTTATTGATTTCTGATCCTTTTGATTATAAGAGTCATTAGGAATTATAATTGGGCATTAGGGAATCAATTAAGGTGTAACTAGTGATGGTTTTGATGAAATAAGGCATGTATGATTTTCCTAAAGGTTGTAATGCTTTGTTAAGGCCTTAATATGAAGGATTTTGATGTTTTGAAACTGAGTTTTCGACCTGGAAAGGGTTGGGTTCGATAAGAAGGCATAATCGAATTTCAAAAGTGCAGGTCGCTGGCCATTGCGGCGCAATGGAATTCCAGAAAGATAAGTTGCGGCGCAATGAGAAGCATTGCGGCGCAACTCACCCTGTTTCAGAAACGTTTTTAGTCTTGAACCGTAACTTCGTTTTGACACATAGCTTACTCCTGAAATCTAGAGTGTGTCCTTAGATGTGTAATTCCAGCTTATGGTCTAAATGACTAGTGTATTAATGGCCGTTTACTAATTATAGGTAGACGAGAGTTGTTGCTCTGTTCGGTAACTTAGCTATCCTTATTTGCGTGCTACTTTGAGGTAAGATACACCACTTTGACACGCTGAGGGATTCAACAAAAGCATGGTTTTCAGAATATAACTTCTCTAATCTTATCTTGTATACTTAAGGGTATTCGGGTTGTATGGGAGGTTATATGGGATATGTATTTGACTTATGAGACCTGAAATGCATTCCCCTTATATGCAATGCAAAGTTATGTTATGAAATGATATGCAATGTAATGAAATGTGATGCAAGTATATGTTGATTATGATGTGCATGTATGTGTGGCTTGGTCATCTAGTTCACTAGACTTTATAGGTTGCCATGTCACATGCACGTTTAAGGGCCCAAACGTAAAAGATGATTATATGTTATGTTTAGGTAACTTTGTCACCTAAACTATATGTGATGAAATCGAGCTCGTATATATGATGAAGTGTTAAGCTTAACCCGTATTCACCTTAGCCGGGAGGGTGCGTATATGTTGTTGCTTGGGTGGCTCCTTGCAACGTAATTACGTGGTTAGAGTATCTCCGGGTGGAGTGATTACCCACCAATGTCTTGAACATACGGACTACTCCTGGAGTGGTGATATGTCCATTTATATATACATTCCCATATCGTTTCTAAGTCATTTTAAGCTTAATTGTATGCAAATTACATGTATATTCGATGCTTTGATGGTATTGTTAGTGATTGCAGGCTTAGAACAGGTAAAATGGTGAGAAATGGCTTTTGGATGGCTAAAAGATGCATTAGGATGGTTCGTGTACGAGTACGAGAAGAAACGAGTTGGAAGAGAAAGAGAAAAAAACAAAAAAAAAAAAAAAAAAAAAAAAAATCCTTTCCCCCCTCCGTTCCCCTCCTCCCCGCCTTTTGCCCCTCAAATTTTAAGAGAAAGTGGCTGAGTGCGTCGCACCTGTAGGTTGGTGCGTCGCATATATTGATCAGGAAGTTGGCCAGATTTTGCAAGAAGGGAGTGCGCCGCACCTGAAGGGTGGTGCGCCGCATAAGTTGATCAGAAAAGTTGGAATTCTGAGAAAGAAGAAAGGTGCGCCGCACCAAACATGTGGTGCGCCGCATATCGGGCAGATGCAATTTTTGGAAACAAGCCAGGTGCGCCGCACCTGGAGCTTGGTGCGTCGCACCTGTAGGTCGGTTCAGCAAGGGCTTTTTAGTAACACTATAAATAGAAGACCAAAACCCTCCCATTCGAGACACTTCGACTTTCAGGCGATTTTAGGGTTTCTTGAGGCATTATTCAGCAGCTTTTACCTTCTCAAGATCTAAGGGTTGCTCAAGAGTTTCAAGGCATTCAATCATCGATTTCTTTAGCTTTTCATTGTCTTTCACACTTTGGTACAAGATGTTTATTCTTTCTTTTGCTATTTGTGACTTATTTATGATTATGTCAGGCTAAACACTTCATCATCTACCGAGATGAAATGACACAATGAATATTGGTTGCATATTATTTTGAATTCAAGTTGATTATTAAACGTTTCATCAAGATCTTAATGTATTGAATTCTTATCATTTATTCTATTGTTTGTTGATAATGTATAAATGGTTTTAATGGTAGTTAATTCCCAGAGTGCATTGTTCTAGTTGATTTGGTAGAATCAATAGGTGTTAATTCGTGGTAGCGAGTTGGTAAACAACAATAGGTAAGAGAGTTCAATGTGTTAACGGTTTGGTAGAATCGATAGGTGAAATTGTTTAATCATAACAAAACAAATTAATCAGATAGGGAGATCTTAATAGGGAAGGTGGTAGCCGGATCTTTAGGATTGAATTAATTGGTTAATGAGTTCGGGTAGGGTAATGAGCTAGGAGGCCTACTAGTTAGTTCCTTGTCTTAACTTAGTTATCGGAATCAACATATTTGAATTGGCTTTAACCTTAATGCAACCAAAATGAAATGTGTCATGGAGTCGAGGTAGATGATCTTTTAAATTCTTGTTTTAAACAACAAAATTCTCTTGCGATTAATCCTACGGGATTACTAACAATCTTAACTAACTTTTGCAACGTGGCAATTCGGCCATAAAACCCCCCTTATTTTTGTATCATTGTATTTAACAATTGCTTATAAAAGTCCTTGTGTTCGACTTCGTACTTACCAAGTAACTATATTGCATACGAACGGGTACACTGCCCGCAAGTGTGTAGTAGACAGTAGCTAGGTAGTTCGTGTTATAAATTTAAGACTCGAAATTACACATCAAGTGGCTTGCCATTCCTTAACGACACTTGATGGACCGCCGTATGGCTCATCCATCTAGTCGGGTGTGAGGTTCCCGTTAGGTCTTATGACCGCCTACACACAAACTTACACCTTATATGATATGTGTGACTTAGGTCACACCTAATGTGATGATATGTGATGATGAAATGATGATTAGGCACATTTAGGATGGTTAATCCTACCATGAAAGATGTTGATGCTATGATATGTATGGGATGATATGCGAAATGTGTCCTTGATATGAAAAGCTGCTTTACCAAGTTTTAATTGGACAAACGTTTTATTAACTTAGTGTTATCTTACTTAGCTAATTTGTTAGCTAACACTTGTTTCTTGAAATGTGTTGTCCCCTCAGGTTTAGCAAGCTAGAAGTGTGTTGATGGATAATGAGCGAGGCATGGGTAGAATACTTGAAGATGTTATTAGTTACCCATAGTTGCTGCTCCTTTTAGACATTTGATTTCGTTATGACTATTATGTTTTGTTATGACTTGTGTACGGTTGTTTTATGTTGGGCAACCATAGGATTTCCATTTATACTATTTTGATGATGTGACGAGTAACACCTTCTATTTTATGAACAAACCAAACTGGATTTTATGGTTTGGACTTTTAAAACATTATTCCGCATTCTTTAACACCGTTAGGTGAAAAGATTTTGGAAATCCGTATTTTTAAATGTTGGGTGTTACAAGTTGGTATCAGAGAAATGGTTTAAGTGAACCATGAACCATAGGTATTACCTTAGTTTTTGGACTTAAACCGATATAGGTTATGTAGGGCTTAAGTAGGAATGCTTAGCCTTAGAAATGAAATGCTTAGGACGGGTTTGGGAATGAGTGAGAGTGTAGATGAGGCATGATTAGTTATGTTTGATGCTGAATTTTTTAAGGTTAAGTAGCCTTATCTAGCTATTCTCATTGAAACCTTGCTAACCGTCGTCATTGCATTGTAGACATCATGGTTAACACACGAAATAACAGCCATCGTGAGAGAGCTGCTCCAAGCAACGCTCCATCCGAACCTAATGGGGCAGGAAACGGTGTTAATCAAAGGCCTCCTCGAAGGCCACTTCCGGGAATTAACCTCACCAGGTCCGAGATTGATCGGGCAAACCCGGTCCTCGAACAGATTCCTACCCGAGCCGAAATGCATGAGGAATTGAGGGCTATCCGAGCTCTCTTGTTGAGAAATGAAGAGGAGTTGATTCAACTTAGGGCCGAAAGAGATGCAAGCATGCAAAGGAATGAGCATACGGATGGGAATTATTCCAACCGCTCAAACCGTGCCGAGCCATCGAATGAAAGGTCTTTGATTGCTCCAGAAGAGGTTGTTGCAAATGGAAATGGTGTTGGAAACATAGTGGAGCCTCGTCTAGTGGTAGCTCCTCGTGCTCATAACTTTAAGTACGAGAGCTTTCAAAAGTGTGGAGCTAAGGCATTCGACGGTACTCAAGATGCTGTTGGTGCTATGGAATGGTTGGATGATATTGAGGTTGTGTTTGCTTCTTGTTATTGCCCGGACGATATGAAGGTGTTGTGTGCAACACGAATGTTAAAGAAGAACGCTAGGAATTGGTGGAGGGCTGCTACTATCTCCTTGACTCCCGAGGTGCTTGCTGCTATGCCTTGGGGTATATTCAGGGAGAAGTTCCTAGAAGAGTATGTGGGAACCCGTGAGCTAAGATTGATTGAGAAGGAATTTAGAGCATTGACAGCTAAGCCGGGTGCCATAACTGAGTATGCACACTCATTTATGGAAAAGCTGAAATTTGTTGGACATTTGGTTAGGAGAGATGTTGATCAGGTGGAAGCATATTGTGATGGACTCCCTGCTAGCTATCGGGGTCTATGTAGACAGCATACTACTTTATCTGCTGCTATCAAGGAGTCCAAGAGATTGGATGACGATTTTAAGACTGAGAAAGTGGTGGCTAAAGATGATGACAAGAAAGCCGGTTTCAAAAGGAGATTCAATGGATCTTCGAGCTCAAATAAGAAGTTTAAAGGTAACTCTTCTTCAAATGGAGACAAGGATAAGAAGAGTAGTTCATGGTGTTCGTCTTGCAAGTCTCATCATAGTGGTCCTTGTTCTGATAAGAAAGAGGTGTGATAAGTGTGGCCATCCGGGGCATTCTGCTGAAGTGTGCAAAGACAAGACTCGTTGCTACAAGTGTAAGGAAACGGGTCACATGATTGCTAATTGCCCCCAGATGAAAGATGATGGGAAAAAGGCGGCTGCACCAAAGCCGAAAGTTCGTGCACTTCAGATGACTGCAGAAGCTGCTAAAGACAACGATGAGGTGGTAAGCGGTATCTTTCTTGTTAATTCTAAACCTGCTTCTGTACTTTTTGATTCGGGTGCAAATAGGTCTTTTGTGTCTACTGTGTTTGCCGCTAAACTTGAAAGAGTCACTACCCCCCTTGATTGTTCCATAGAGGTTGAAATAGATGATGGTACTATTAGTGATATACGTGAAGGATATGATGATTGTGCTATAGAGATTGAGAGTCGTTCTTTTCCAGTCCAGTTGTTGCCTACTACTTTGGCTGGTTTTGATATAGTCATAGGAATGGATTGGTTAGCTCAAAATGATGCCACCATAGTATGCTCTCAAAAGATTGTAAGGATTTCGACTCCAGATGGTAAAACTATTTCGGTCCATGGAGATAAGAAAAGAGGGGGCATAAAAATCATTAGTTTGATGAAGGCTCTAAATTGTATTCGGCATAATAAGAGTCATTTTCTTGCCTATGTTATCGATGCACGAAAGGAGAAAGCTCCATTTCTAATGTTGATATAGTTTCTGAATTTCCTGATGTTTTCCCGGATGATCTTCCCGGTATTCCTCCTGACCGTGAGGTCACTTTCCAGATTGATCTTGTACCCGGTGCTACTCCTGTTGCTAAAGCACCGTATCGTTTGGCTCCTACCGAAATGAAAGAACTTATGTCTCAACTTCAGGAACTACTTGACAAAGGTTTCATTCAACCAAGTTCCTCGCCTTGGGGAGCTCCGGTCCTCTTTGTCAAAAAGAAAGATGGTTCCATGCGCATGTGCATAGACTACTGTGAGCTGAACAAGCGAACAGTCAAGAACAAGTATCCTCTTCCCCGAATAGATGATCTTTTTGATCAACTTCATGGTGCTTCATTCTTCTCCAAGATTGACTTACGTTCCGGCTATCATCAATTAAAGGTCAAAAAAGAAGATGTAGCCAAAATAGCTTTTCGCACTCGATATGGGCACTATGAGTTTCTTGTCATGCCATTCGGGTTGACAAATGCTCCTGCCGCTTTCATGGATTTAATGAATCGGGTATGTCGCCCATTCTTAGATCATTTTGTTATTGTATTCATTGATGATATCTTGATTTACTCCAAGTCTGAAGCTGAGCACCGTGAACACCTAAGAGTTGTCCTTGAAGTTCTTAGGGAAAAGAAATTATATGCCAAGTTTTCGAAATGTGAGTTTTGGCTTCGAGAAGTTCAGTTTCTCGGGCATGTCATCTCTTCGGAAGGTATTAAAGTCGATCCCGCCAAGATTGAAGCTGTATCTAAGTGGAAACAGCCAAAGACTCCTACAGAGATTAAGAGTTTTCTTGGTCTAGCTGGCTACTATAGAAGATTTATACAAGATTTCTCTCGAATAGCCAAACCAATGACCGAACTGACCAAGAAAGGAGTGAAATATGTGTGGGCTGAAGCACAAGAGAAAGCTTTTCAAACGTTAAAGACCAAGTTATGTGAAGCTCCTATTCTTGCATTACCCGAAGGTACGGATGATTTAGTAGTGTACAGTGATGCTTCTATTACAGGTTTGGGCTGTGTCCTTATGCAGAAGGACAAGGTGATTGCCTATGCTTCACGACAACTGAAACCTCATGAAAAGAATTATCCGACACATGATCTAGAGTTGGCTGCTGTTGTATTTGCATTAAAGTTGTGGAGACACTACCTTTATGGCACTAAGTGTACCTTGTATGCCGACCATAAAAGCTTACAGTATGTGTTCAATCAAAAGGAAATGAATGTGAGGCAGAGAAGGTGGATAGAATCATTAAAGGATTATGATTGTGAAATTAAGTACCATCCAGGTAAAGCCAATGTGGTGGCGGACGCCTTAAGTAGAAAAGTACAGAATTTTTCTTGTCGGTTGATGAGCATGGTTGTGCAAGCTAAGTCTGGACTACTCGATCGTATTAAAGAAGCTCAAGTGAGGGCTTTAATGAAAGATAACATTGATAAGGAGAGCATTGGGAAGAAGAAACGTCTTGTGATGGAGACAAATAGTCGTGGGTTTAAGACTTACAAGGGTCGAATATGGGTACCATTGCTTGGTGGTAATCGTGAATTGATCCTTGAAGAAGCTCATAGAAGTAGATATTCGGTTCATCCTGGTGTCACTAAAATGTATGCAGATTTAAAGCCTATTTATTGGTGGCCGGATATCAAAGGTGAAGTAGCACATTTTGTTGGAAGATGCTTGACTTGTGCTCGTGTGAAAACGGACCATCGAAAGCCATATGGAATGTTGCAACAGTTAGAGATTCCAGAATGGAAATGGGATCACATCACTATGGATTTTGTTACTAAGTTACCTAGAACACCGAAAGGAAATGACATGGTATGGGTAATTGTTGATAGGTTGACTAAGAGTGCTCATTTCTTAGCAACTCGTCAAGATGTACCTTTGACTAAGATGGCTAAGATGTATATAGATGAAGTTGTCTCGAAGCATGGGGTTCCATTGTCTATAGTTTCGGATCGAGACACGAGATTTGTATCTAGCTTTTAGAAAGGTCTCCAACGAGAGTTAGGTACTAGAGTGAATTTGAGCACGGCTTATCATCCTCAAACCGATGGTCAAAGTGAAATAACCATTCAAACATTGGAAGACATGTTAAGGACTTGTGTCTTAGAGTATGGTGGAGCTTGGGATGATCACTTGAAGTTGATAGAGTTTTCGTATAATAACAGCTACCATTCAATGCCACCTTTTGAAATGCTTTACGGTAGAAAGTGTAGGACTCCAAGTTGTTGGATGGAGCCCAGTGAAAAGCAAATTACAGGGTAGAAAGTGTAGGACTCCAAGTTGTTGGATGGAGCCCAGTGAAAAGCAAATTACAGGTCCTGAAATTGTAGAAATCACAGCCGAGAAAGTGAATATTGCAAAGGAAGCACTTCGTGTAGCTAGAGAAAGACAGAAAACCTATGCCGATAGGAAAAGGAGACCGGTTGTGTTTGAAGTTGGTGACTTAGTGATGCTGAAAGTTTCTCCATGGAAAGGAGTGATTCGGTTTGGTAAGAAAGGAAAGTTGAGTCCAAGATTCATTGGACCGTTTAAAGTGTTAAAACGTATTAAGGATGTGGCTTATCAACTAGAATTGCCTCCGGAATTGGATGCAATCCATAACACATTTCATGTCTCATATTTGAGGAAGTGCTTGGCGGAGGAATCTAGTGTCATACCTATTGAAGATGTGAGTGTGGATCCGATGAAAAGAATGGTAGAGGAACCGATAGCTATTCTTGGAAGGAAACAAAAGAAGTTACGCCGAAAGATGATTGATCTAGTCTTGGTCAAATGGAGACATAATCATGGTGAAAGCCTTACATGGGAAACCGAAGCGGTAATGAAGGAGAAGTATCCCGAGTTGTTTCTTGCTGATGAGATTCCGGGGATGGAATCCTTTTAAGGGGGAGGTATTTGTAACATCCCAAACTTTTATTAACGTTTGACTAGAGTCGTTAAGTCAATAATATGTGTCCGTTAAGTCTATTGCTAGATTTAATGCCTATATGTGATTTATGTGTTATATATATGTGAGACTTGAAAGTATTAATGCATGATATGAAAATATGTTTATGAAGTAATTATATGCCTACTAGGAGTGATTAACGAAGTATTTAGGTAGTATATGGTCCTTAGAGGAGTTTTTGACTAGTAATGAGCTATATGGAAGCCTAGGGACCAAATTTTACATATGGTAAAACTCAAAAACGGGTTTAGGGTCACATGAGGAGTCATTTGAGTGTCATTAGCAGATTTGTTAACTTCCTCTCAAGCCCTAACCACCCCCCTTTTATCCCTAATCAATTCTTGAGCAAAAAGGCTATCAAAAGTGCGTTTCGGAAGTGTTTAATCTAGCCTTTCTCGTTCCCATTGTGAGTTACAGGTATAGAAGGTATAATTTTATTGATTTCTGATCCTTTTGATTATAAGAGTCATTAGGAATTATAATTGGGCATTAGGGAATCAATTAAGGTGTAACTAGTGATGGTTTTGATGAAATAAGGCATGTATGATTTTCCTAAAGGTTGTAATGCTTTGTTAAGGCCTTAATATGAAGGATTTTGATGTTTTGAAACTGAGTTTTCGACCTGGAAAGGGTTGGGTTCGATAAGAAGGCATAATCGAATTTCAAAAGTGCAGGTCGCTGGCCATTGCGGCGCAACACCACGTTGCGGCGCAATGGAATTCCAGAAAGATAAGTTGCGGCGCAATGAGAAGCATTGCGGCGCAACTCACCCTGTTTCAGAAACGTTTTTAGTCTTGAACCGTAACTTCGTTTTGACACATAGCTTACTCCTGAAATCTAGAGTGTGTCCTTAGATGTGTAATTCCAGCTTATGGTCTAAATGACTAGTGTATTAATGGCCGTTTACTAATTATAGGTAGACGAGAGTTGTTGCTCTGTTCGGTAACTTAGCTATCCTTATTTGCGTGCTACTTTGAGGTAAGATACACTACTTTGACACGCTGAGGGATTCAACAAAAGCATGGTTTTCAGAATATAACTTCTCTAATCTTATCTTGTATACTTAAGGGTATTCGGGTTGTATGGGAGGTTATATGGGATATGTATTTGACTTATGAGACCTGAAATGCATTCCCCTTTATATGCAATGCAAAGTTATGTTATGAAATGATATGCAATGTAATGAAATGTGATGCAAGTATATGTTGATTATGATGTGCATGTATGTGTGGCTTGGTCATCAAAAAAAAAAAAAAAAAAAAAAAAAAAAAAAAAAAAAAAAAAAAAAAAAAAAAAAAAAAAAAAAAAAAAAAAAAAAAAAAAAAAAAAAAAAAAAAAAAAAAAAAAAAAAAAAAAAAAAAAAAAAAAAAAAAAAAAAAAAAAAAAAAAAAAAAAAAAAAAAAAAAAAAAAAAAAAAAAAAAAAAAAAAAAAAAAAAAAAAAAAAAAAAAAAAAAAAAAAAAAAAAAAAAAAAAAAAAAAAAAAAAAAAAAAAAAAAAAAAAAAAAAAAAAAAAAAAAAAAAAAAAAAAAAAAAAAAAAAAAAAAAAAAAAAAAAAAAAAAAAAAAAAAAAAAAAAAAAAAAAAAAAAAAAAAAAAAAAAAAAAAAAAAAAAAAAAAAAAAAAAAAAAAAAAAAAAAAAAAAAAAAAAAAAAAAAAAAAAAAAAAAAAAAAAAAAAAAAAAAAAAAAAAAAAAAAAAAAAAAAAAAAAAAAAAAAAAAAAAAAAAAAAAAAAAAAAAAAAAAAAAAAAAAAAAAAAAAAAAAAAAAAAAAAAAAAAAAAAAAAAAAAAAAAAAAAAAAAAAAAAAAAAAAAAAAAAAAAAAAAAAAAAAAAAAAAAAAAAAAAAAAAAAAAAAAAAAAAAAAAAAAAAAAAAAAAAAAAAAAAAAAAAAAAAAAAAAAAAAAAAAAAAAAAAAAAAAAAAAAAAAAAAAAAAAAAAAAAAAAAAAAAAAAAAAAAAAAAAAAAAAAAAAAAAAAAAAAAAAAAAAAAAAAAAAAAAAAAAAAAAAAAAAAAAAAAAAAAAAAAAAAAAAAAAAAAAAAAAAAAAAAAAAAAAAAAAAAAAAAAAAAAAAAAAAAAAAAAAAAAAAAAAAAAAAAAAAAAAAAAAAAAAAAAAAAAAAAAAAAAAAAAAAAAAAAAAAAAAAAAAAAAAAAAAAAAAAAAAAAAAAAAAAAAAAAAAAAAAAAAAAAAAAAAAAAAAAAAAAAAAAAAAAAAAAAAAAAAAAAAAAAAAAAAAAAAAAAAAAAAAAAAAAAAAAAAAAAAAAAAAAAAAAAAAAAAAAAAAAAAAAAAAAAAAAAAAAAAAAAAAAAAAAAAAAAAAAAAAAAAAAAAAAAAAAAAAAAAAAAAAAAAAAAAAAAAAAAAAAAAAAAAAAAAAAAAAAAAAAAAAAAAAAAAAAAAAAAAAAAAAAAAAAAAAAAAAAAAAAAAAAAAAAAAAAAAAAAAAAAAAAAAAAAAAAAAAAAAAAAAAAAAAAAAAAAAAAAAAAAAAAAAAAAAAAAAAAAAAAAAAAAAAAAAAAAAAAAAAAAAAAAAAAAAAAAAAAAAAAAAAAAAAAAAAAAAAAAAAAAAAAAAAAAAAAAAAAAAAAAAAAAAAAAAAAAAAAAAAAAAAAAAAAAAAAAAAAAAAAAAAAAAAAAAAAAAAAAAAAAAAAAAAAAAAAAAAAAAAAAAAAAAAAAAAAAAAAAAAAAAAAAAAAAAAAAAAAAAAAAAAAAAAAAAAAAAAAAAAAAAAAAAAAAAAAAAAAAAAAAAAAAAAAAAAAAAAAAAAAAAAAAAAAAAAAAAAAAAAAAAAAAAAAAAAAAAAAAAAAAAAAAAAAAAAAAAAAAAAAAAAAAAAAAAAAAAAAAAAAAAAAAAAAAAAAAAAAAAAAAAAAAAAAAAAAAAAAAAAAAAAAAAAAAAAAAAAAAAAAAAAAAAAAAAAAAAAAAAAAAAAAAAAAAAAAAAAAAAAAAAAAAAAAAAAAAAAAAAAAAAAAAAAAAAAAAAAAAAAAAAAAAAAAAAAAAAAAAAAAAAAAAAAAAAAAAAAAAAAAAAAAAAAAAAAAAAAAAAAAAAAAAAAAAAAAAAAAAAAAAAAAAAAAAAAAAAAAAAAAAAAAAAAAAAAAAAAAAAAAAAAAAAAAAAAAAAAAAAAAAAAAAAAAAAAAAAAAAAAAAAAAAAAAAAAAAAAAAAAAAAAAAAAAAAAAACGTTATTCCGCATTCTTTAAGACCGTTAGGTGAAAAGATTTTGGAAATCCGTATTTTTAAATGTTGGGTGTTACAATCATATCTCTATATTAACATAACATGTTATCGTATTAACATCATAACATAACATATACATATTTCATTTCATCATAGCATGCATAAGATTACCATTCATTATCAATGGTAACCATAGTCAATCCCTTAGTAACCTCCCATTCATTCCCGGATACATAAAAACATAAAATCATTCATTTGGGGAAGTTAACTTATGAAAACTATGTTTTGTTGTCCCTCATGTGTTAAAGATGTTATCTTACCTTGTGACGAGCACAACGAGCAATACGCAAAGTTAATGTCTCTTGTTTGTGCTTCCGACTACCTATAGCAAACATATAACTAATAGGTAACATAAACGTGGCTCCAAAGGACCTCTCTAAGTTCCCTATACCATAAGATAACCTAAGCATAAGGTCTATGGGTCAAACGAGCATGAAAACAAGCCTATACGACCACCAGACCTGAATATGTGCCGCATGGCTCTTCCATGCGCCGCATAAACCAAGTCAGGAAGCTCCAGACTGAACTCTTCCATGCGCCGCATAAACCAAGTCAGGAAGCTCCAGACTGAACTCTTCCATGCGCCGCATAAACTTGAGGAGAGGCTCTAGGGTTCTTGAGATAGAGTCTTAAGGTGAATAGAAACTGATTATGGCTATTGAGAGGTCACGTATGACCTAAAATATGCTGGACCCATCTTTCTAAACTTGTCATTTAGGTCCTTGCACTTTACAATAACTCGTTTTGTCACCTAATTGCTCGTTTAACACATACGGGAACTCTTAACGATTCTTAAATCCTATCGGGGACACTTTGTGACTTTATTAATTATCATTCATCATTATTTTTCATCACTTGAACATATTTAATGAAATTAATCATTAACACATAGGCACATTAATCATATATAATGACCGTAGTCATTATCACATAAACATATTTATCATTAAGACGTATAAATCCAACGGAAGGAAAACGTTGACTAACGACATGGTCAATGGTCGACATAAAAAATTTGGGATGTTACAATATCCAAATTTCTGAAGGAAGTACAGAAAGTGTAAAATTTCTTATTCTTATTAGAATATAGCTCTCGAGAAACTTACTCTTTGTTGGTCCCATCCGGATCATGTCGGGCTCGAATCAAACATGTCTATGAACAAAACTCACACACACAAACTCACACTTTGTATATAATGAATTCTGTCACTACTAGAAAAAATGCCTTTAATGACACCGATTGCGTGTCATAAAAGGGGTCAGATGACACGCTTTTTGGTGTCATAAATCGAGACGTCATAAAGCATTATGACACGCATTTCGTGCGTCATGAATTTATGACACGCTTTTATGACACCCTTTTACGACAAACTTTTATGACACTATTTTATGACCCCTTTTTTGCGTGTCATGGTTCAAATTTTTAATTTTTTTTTTTTTATAAGATTACTAATATCCACACATTAAATAACAATTAATCTCATAATACAAATAAATACACAAATAGCAAAAGAGCGCATTTCATATATATCAAAACAATGCGTTTCATACAACTACAAGTTATTTTAAAATTCTAAAATTAACCATAAAAGTTTACAACCACTAAATTATATAGAATTCAAGACCGGTAAATGAAGTTTGATCGATGCCTATCCGATTTGCTATCAAGTCGTTCTTCAGTTATTTGACTTTCTGCAACAATGAGAAATATCACAATTAGATTAAATTAGTCAGAGACCCATAGAGAAGTGATAATATTCGTTACTGCTGATTATAGATTAAAACTACGCTTTGCAAGATGGGTACGGGGCAGGTTGGGTCATGGGCCATAATTCACACAGTTCAACACTTTGTGGTGGGTTGACCTAACATTTTTCTGTTCGTTCAAAATAAATTATAGGTTACTAGGTTCTATTCAATAAGATAAAGCTTTTGGCTAGTTTCAACACATACCCCGTTGGACCTATTTGACCCATTCCACTTAGCTCGATTGTATGAATTAACTCATTTGAGATTAGACAACTAAAATGCTCATCCATAAGTGAATGAGCTGAAAAAACCACCCACTAATTAATGGTCTGCGAGAAAACAAATATCGTTATTCCTTTTCGCATGACATATGGCTCTCACCTGTGCAGTAATTTTGACCGCTTGTGCAGCTTTGATTTCTTTGTGATGAATGTAGGTTCCCTGAATCAACAAAAAAGGGACTCATTAATACTGAAGATAACTAAATGATGTCATATAACAGTTCGCCTAGTATTCACTTATATAACGACTAAATCTCTTCATTATATGTTCGAGCCAGATTCCTATATATTTTCAAGGCACCAATGGAATATCCAGATATGTAATACATAAAAGCTTTTACGGTCAACAAGAACAATTTGAATTCTTGTTACAACCTATAACATACTGTTTTAACGGTATGAATTGAAAACATCCTCACCTTGACATGAAGTTCCTTCATTGGACAGGGAGTCAATAATGACCGGATTGTAGTATGAATTGGACCTGTAAAGAAATCCGTTATTAAACAAAAGCTACCATCATAATAGCTTGAAAGTAATATCAAAGTACATGCACTTGCCTGAGAGCCATAAACAACGATCTCATCTCCTTCATGAAGCACACCATTGACCAATATCACATCGATGGTTGTTCCAAGACCTTCAATGACGTTAACTTCCAAAACCGTACACTGACAAGATTCCAGTTCCACAAAAGAAGCAATTAGAATCTCATACCTCTCAATAAAAAAATAAGATGAAAAGGAAGATTATATACCTGAATTTCACTGCGATATGTAAGTTTTACAACCATTGTCTTCTGAGCCCACTGGACAAGTAGCAATAACAATTCTGGTATTCCTTCACCACTGCGCATTCATATTATAAAAGTTTTAAGTAACAATCCAATATTCAAAGTAAAGGAATGTAGATCAGTTATGGTTAACGAATTCCTCGGTATTCCAATGTTTCTAACCCAAACAAAATTTCTTTGCCACCAGACCTAACCGAAAAATCAAACCTAAAACTGGAGATCCATAGTCCCCAAATATGCAACTACTACTGCACAAATTACATCAATTTCCTTTTTAAGCTGCCCTGGGATGTCTTATTTTCCTAATTTTAATATAAGATCAATAAAATACATATACACAGAGACACACCTTCAGACACAAAATTATCATATGTAGGTTGTTTGGTTGGATCTGGTTCACTCAAACCGAAAACTAGTTTGGAGTGCAACTCAAACCGTAATAAAAAGAAAGACCCAAAACAATACTTGAGTAACAAACTCGAGGTGAGTTTGGTTAACAACGGATAAGAAAATAAATTTACCTGATAGAGCTAGTCGGTACAATACTATAGGTTTCTCCCCTGTCTTTGTTTTTGTAGTATATTTCCGTATTCAAACCTTGCTCCATAAATTGTGTTTTTACATGAAGTTGTTATAAAAAAAATCATGACAAAGCCAATAATTAAAAAAAAACTCAGATTTAAGGTGGTGGTGCATCCAAGTTCAGCAGAGAGAAACAAAGATACGGGGGCTGTAATGACCTGAGTGAGCCTACGATTGAAATGATCTTGAAAATCCTGGCACTGTCGCTTCAATGCGTCCCTCATTGGTATGTTCGGATAAGTTTTCCACCCGCATATAGTGTCAACCTACAAATCAAACAATAAAATGTAGATAAATTAGGCAGCAGAATAATAATAATGGTAGAGTAAAGTTCATAGAATATAGAGTCTCATGTCACCTTATTTAGGGCCACAATGAAGTCTGTGTTCCTCATTCTCAATAAATTGAGAGATTCAATGGTTTGTGGTTCTAAACCTTTCATGATACTGACAACCAAAATGGCAGTATCACATAAGCCAGAACCACGAGACCTTAAGTTCTTGAACGAATCGTGTCCAGGTGTATCAATAACCAATAA
This sequence comes from Erigeron breviscapus, assembly GCA_034093135.1. NCBI lineage: Eukaryota > Viridiplantae > Streptophyta > Magnoliopsida > Asterales > Asteraceae > Erigeron > Erigeron breviscapus. The sequence continues at coordinate 279,194,333 of CM067167.1, forward strand.
ACCAGGGACGTCGAGCTTTGCATCAGCTTTCAACTTATAAGTTCTCTCACGAATGTTGTCAACCCAGAATAGCTTGAGGGATAACTATCTTCAGGATTAAAAATACTTAATATCAAATTCGTCCTAACCTTAACATAAGAAGCACAGAAACTCATATTTAAAGTCAAGCAACTAAAAACTATCTTAGCTCCCAAACCAAAATAACATATAACTAAAAGGGCCTGCACACTCATTTTGATTACCATAAAAAGAGCAGGCTTCACAGTTCTAAGTATCTTTTTTCCATTTCTGCCACACACTCCATTAATCCAAACAAACCATCTATTAAAAGCCTCATAACAAAAAAGATTAAAATAGTAAATATACTCAAAAAACTTATAACATTCAATTCCCCACCAAATCCGAATCCAATCATTTGACAGCAAAGTAAACCAGCACCAACCCATCCTAAACAAGCAAATCCATAACATATTAACCAGCAAAAGAGAAGCAGCCAGCCCCAAACCAGAAAAGGAAAACCCAGCCCAGAAAAGAAAGACACCAAAGACACAGAAAAAGAAAAGGAAACCAAAGACACCCAAATCTGGCACACCAACACCACCAGAAGAGGACCAGACAAGAAAAAACACATACTAACCTTTATCATTTTCCCTCCTAAAAGCACCAACAAGTGCAACTTCATACTCTTTTTTCTGCAGATTAAACCAGCTTTTGAAAATATATTCTCACAACTAATTATTAAAAGTAACTTTTCACAATATTTTCAAGGGTTTTGGTTGTAAAGAAACAATCATTCTAGCCAAGACAGATGCTCCAACAACTGAACAACTCTATATATGTAACACCATTGTCTGTGAAACTGACAACTACCTGTGACAATCGTTTAACAGCAGTAACTGGACTAAATGCTCCTTGAATCCCTTCCCACTTGAAAGCTATGTTGTTAATGGTCGAATAACGGTCGACCACCGGTATTTGATATATCTGTTATAGCGGTGGTATAACGGTGGTATAACGGATATATGTAAAAATTCCAAAATAATTAATACTTTATACTAATATTAAACTTAAAAGTCAAGCTTAAAATTATTTGAAACAGGATAGATGAAATTCAAATCATTAGTTTTCAAAATCTTCCTCCGAATCCACATCAACCAAGTTATCCATTTGTTTCTCGAGATCTTCCACTTCAACTCTAGTATCATATTGATTGGAAAATTAGGGTTGGGACTTGTTTTTCTTTTTTACCTTCCGTTAAAATATTAGATGGATCGCTGGGCTTTTATTTAGTTAGTATGGACTATTAATAAAAAGGTCTTTATTAGTTTTGGGCCCAAAAAAAGGGAAAAGAAAAAAAACCTGTAATAACACCGTTATAACCGAAATTTTAAAAGCTAAATATCGGCAAAATAACGATAAATACCACCGTTAATAACGGGACCGTTATTTTGTGGAAGGACCGATAACCATTATACCACCGTTATTAACAACATAGCTTGAAAGTTCCTGGAGATCCAGGAAAAGACACTGTCCAAGCATCATCTCCATTGTTCTCACACTTTGCAAACGAGAAACTTCTTGCTGTGAACAAGAATCTTTATTTAGAAGCAATAACTTATAAAATATAGTTTCACTATAAAATATAGTTTCACTAATATAAGAAATTTCAATTAATTGTAATTAAGGTATAATTGAGGTACACATTCAATAACCTATAGTCATTTCAAATGATTTATTATACGAGGAGCGTAAGCCCACCAGGCCAAAAAAGTCAAACCCCGACCAGGCAGCATTAGCGGCGACGTCGCCGCTAATACTGCGGGCCCCCATGTCAGTAACGGCTAATCTGACAGAATATTAGCGGGCCCCCGTCAGTAACAGAGTATTAGCGGCGACGTCGCCGCTAATGCCCCTGGTCGGGTTGACCTTTTCCTGGTCGTGTTACCCTATGCCTTATTATATTTTCTGCACATGGTGTGACTAATGTCAACAACAAAAAATTCAAATATAACCTTCAGCTGTGAATCTGCAACCTCATAGCTAGCAAGAACATCTCCAGAAGCATCTTCATTGATGGTTGCCTGAGGAAAAAAAATTCAAATTTCTCCATATATCGGTAACCACACATAAGAAAAGACCTTTTGAGAACAGATTAAATATCAGATCTAATAATAACTATTAACCATGTTATTTTCAATTAAATATTATTAGCACAGATCTAATATTATTTCAATATTTCAATTACATAATAAAAAGACCTTTTGAGAACAGATTGAGTATCGGCATTATTCACTTGGATGTTGCCTTGATTGTTGTTCATAGTCGCCTTGATTGTTGTTCATATCTTGAATCGATTTTTTTTTTTGTAATTCAACGAAAGTATAGGTTCTGGATCTGATTGAAATTGAAAGATTTTGACTATAAACCGAACGATTTTGGGGCTAATGTCGTTCGATTTTGGGGCTTCGATTTTGGAGCTCCTCTTCGTTGCCAGTTACACTTAGGTTTTTTTTTTGGGGTACGGGAATATAAGCTTTTATACATGGGGAACAAAATTATAAAACGACACTAGAGGATGACACACAAATGTAAGTGTACTCCGCGTTACACTACATTTTTTTATGACACCAAAAATTGCGTGTTATAACCTTTAAGATTTTACAAGTTATGACAGTTTTTTTATAACACACATTTTTGTTTGTCATCGTAGATACGTGTGTCATAATTTTGGTGTCATTAAAGGCTATTTTTCTAGTAGTGTGTTAAGTTTTACAATGGACAGACAATTATATTTATATATATCTTTATATAGTTTCTGCCATTTGTTCTTGCATTAATTTATATTGTCAATTGTTTCTTGTTATCCACATCTGGATCGTAAACTGAACTTGTCCATTCAAGATCAGTTGTACTTGCCAGTCGGGTTTATTATTCATCTATACATAGTTCGGGACTCACAATTGGTATCAGAGCCTCAAGGTTGAATTAGATAAATTCATTAACCTTTTGATCTGCATAGATGGCTGAATTTGAACAAGAACGACCTGACCCTAATAATGCTACCCCACCCCCTATCATCAACAACAATATACCCTCACACAATGTTCACGTACACTTTCCAACTAATCCTGTTCCCAAGTTTGATGGGAACAGTGAAAACTTTCAAACGTGGAAAGCGTGCTTACTTAAGTATATTGCTGGTGTTGAAAGACATTTACCAGACATTTTAAAAGATGGACCCTTTGTCCCTATGAATGCGTCAACTGTCGTCAGAAATGCCGATGGGACTCCTAGGCAGTCACCTAAGGAGAAGGATCATTGGTCAGAGGAAGATCATAGACTTGTTGACTTGGATACCAAGTTACAAAATATGATTTTATACGCAGTTCCAGAAACCCTTATGCCCACTCTTGTTTTACTCGAAAATTCTAAATTAATGTGGGCGGAACTACTGACACAGTTTGAAGGCACTAATGAGACAATTGTCACAAGAAAAGTTGCCTTAAACAAAAGATATGAGTCTTTCTTTGCTATTCCTGGGGAGTCCTTAACCCAAACTTATATCAGATTCACAAATCTGGTAAACCAACTGAAAGCCCTGGGAGTAACTAAAGACAAAGAAATTTTGTTAGAAAAATTTTGTGACATTTTACCTTCAAAATGGGAAAATCTAATCTTGGTCTTGAGACAAGGCAAAACATTACACAGTCATACTCTTGCTTCCCTTTATGGAGCATTTAGGTATACTGAAGAGAACAAAGCTGAAAGAGCTTTGGCTGAGCAGGATGCCAAGAACCATGTTTCGACAAGTTCTGGTACGGTTCAGTATTCTGAACCACAAAGCACTGCTCTACTATCTTCTGAGAGTGATATTTTTGACTCAATGAAGAAGATGGTTTCTCAAATGTTAAAAACTGGTGTCTCTGCTAATGTCACTCATGATTGTGATGAGGATGACAATGATGATCTGGTTGCCATGCTGGCTAAAACGTTCAATCGTTTTAAGGCCAAATCAAATCGATCTGGCAAACCCTTTGCTTCCAGCGCTTCTATTGATAAGTCCAATCTTGAATGCTTTAAATGCGGCAAGAAAGGACATTTCATGAAGGAATGCAGATCTAGTCAACCTTCATCATCACAATCTGCTCCTAACCATTCTATTTTTCAGAAGTCTGATGACAGCTATAAGGCCAAATACAAGAAGTTGAAGGCTCATATGGCTCTTTTGGCACAAGACAACTCGAGCAACAGTTGCATGATTGCCAAGACTGAAAAGTGGGAAGACTCCGATGAATCATCTGATGATGAGGAGGAAGTTAGGGATATGTGTTTCATGGCACAAGAAGACCAAGGTCATTTGGTCAAAACTGATGTTGAATCTGGCCGCTGGGTGGATATAGTGATGAAAAAGGTCAGTAATTTTGGCTATGAAGAAGATGAGGAACACAAACTGGACCTTTTGGTTCTTTTAGAGGCTGACATCTCTTTTGTTGAGACAGTGCGTTCAGAAAGCCTAAAAATGTTTGAAAATAATACTTCTGAACTGAACGCCAGTCAGGCCAGATTAAAGGAACTGAAAGATGTTCATCTGGCCCTAAAAAGTTATCAATCAATGGTTGCCACTTTAGAGTTGGAAAAAGAAGAACTAAAAACCATCCTTGAAAAAGAACAAAAAATAATCAAATCTTGGATGAGTGCACCAAAACCAGATGCTGCAATTAAAAACACTTTTGCAAATCAAAGAACAGCATATGAATCTGGTGATCTTCACATGGCATCTATAATCACTGATTTAGATGCACTTCCAAAAGAAATGAAACCGGAAATTACTTTTCCTAAAGTTGGCAAACAAAAAATTGTGACTAATAAGGTCAAGGAACAATCTGAGGGAAATTCTGAAACAGCTCAGACAACTGGTTCAGAAAAGAAGGCTAAAACCAAAAAGCCATCTCCTCAGACTTCATCTAAGGTTCCAAAAGGACTAAAGAAGAAGAAAACTTTCTCCCCCACTGAGCCTTCTACCTCAGATTCTGGTAAGGCTCAGGTGTCTAATGATGAATCTATTTTGTTAAGGTTAGAAAGTCAATTTCAACTATTGGCTAGACAAGTGCAGAGTTGTAATGCACGTTTAAAAAATGTTGAAACCACTCCTCTTCAACCTAAACAAAATGCAAAACCTTTTTCTAAGCAAATCAAGCAAAAATCTGAGAAGAAAAAGGTTGAGCACTCCATCAAACCAACAACTTTTGTGTCAACTGAGATAATGACTGAAATCCCATTTGACCCATCTGTTCCTCATATACCAAAGAAATCTGAGACTGCTAAGGGAGAGTCTAGTGAACCCATCCATAGATGGGTTCCCAAAAAGAACTAATCTTTGTTTGTGTGCAGGGAGACCGAAAGAAGAACATATGGTTTCTGGACAGTGCTGCTGGCCGAACCATGACTGGTTATCAAACCCTGCTGGAGGAATATAGGGTGCAAGAGGGGCCCTCAATCGTTTTTGGAAATGATGGAAATGGAAAAACTGAGGGATATGGTGTTGTGAATAATGGTCAAGTCAAATTCACACGTGTTGCATATGTGAATGGTTTGAAATATAACCTGATCAGTGTCAGTCAACTATGTGATGATGGCTTCAAGGTTTTATTTGATATTTCACAAGGCACCATATTCAACAGAGATGGAAAGGTAGTTCTGGTTGCACCAAGGAAGGGAAACATTTATGTCATTGATATGAATCCATCTATCTCTGAACAATGTTTCTACACAAAGGCTGATGTAGACACAAACTGGTTGTGGCACAAGAGGTTATCTCATCTGAACTTCAAAAACATTAATAAGTTGTCAAGAAAACAACTTGTTGATGGGATACCCTCTATGTCTTTCAATAAAGACAAGCCATGTCCAGGTTGTGAAATGGGTAAGCAGAAAAGAGCTTCATTCAAAACAAAGCAAAGCTTTAGTATAACTGAACCTCTTCACTTGCTTCACATGGACCTTTTTGGACCAGTGAACGTTCAGACCAGAGCAGGAAAGAAGTACACCCTTGTCATCGTAGATGAATATTCAAGATATTGCTGGGTGATTTTCCTCAAGTCCAAAAGTGAAGCTGCTGCTGAAATCATTGCTCTCATCAAACAAATTGAGCTCAAGTACAAGCGAAAAGTTTGTCAGCTCAGAAGTGACAATGGCACTGAATTCAGAAATGCCATTCTGGAGTCCTTCTGCACTGAAACTGGCATATCTCAGAACTTCTCCTCAGCACACACACCAGAGCAGAATGGTGTTGTAGAAAGAAAGAATCGTACGCTGATTGAAGCTGCTAGAAGTATGCTAAATGAATCTGGTCTTCCCAAGAATTTCTGGGCTGAAGCTGTTGCAACTGCTTGCTACACTCAGAACAGATCTATCTATGTCAAGAGACATAAGAAGACCTCCTATGAAGTACTCAGAAACAGAAAGCCTAATATTGGATACTTCCATGTATTTGGGTGTCCAGTATACATTCTGAATAACTCTAATCAGCTTGGAAAATTCGATGCTAAAGCTGATGAAGGGTACTTCCTAGGATATTCATCAATTCGCAAAGCCTTTAGAGTCTTTAACAAGAGACTTGAAAAGGTTGATGAGTCAATTCATGTTACCTTTGATGAATCCAATTCTGCAATCTTTAAAGATTCCATTCCTGTACCACCCTCAGAAAGTCCAATCAGTTTTGGTGACTCTGATCCCACTGCAGAATCTGATCAGTCACCTGAACATGTTTCTGAACATCTCCGTTCAGAACCAGAATTAAACAAGTCAAGCAACATTCCTTTTTATCCTCCAGTTAGTTTCAAACTACCTTCTGAACTAACCATTGGATCAGATGTATATGCTGCTACTCCAATGATATCAGACTCCACTGAGCAACCTCAATCTGAAGAATTTCATGATGCAAGTCATGATATGCAGGAAGAAGAAGAAGCTGAAGATGTATTCTCTGAAGCTCCTCCTGAAGTTACTCAGAGAAGTTCTTGCACTGATATCATTTCTCACCCTGGTCAATACTCTAAATGGACAAAAGCACATCCAATCGAGCAAATTCTTGGAGAGTCCAGTAGAGGGGTTCAGACCAGAAGAGCCACAAGCGATCAATGCTTATACGTCAGCTTCTTATCTCTAATAGAACCCAAGAAGATTGACGAGGCTATGAATGACCCAAGCTGGGTTGAAGCCATGCAAGATGAGCTCAACCAGTTCAGAAGAAACGATGTATGGGAACTCGTTCCTTGTCCCAGTAACCTGAAGAAGGAACCAATTGGGACAAGATGGGTCTTCAGAAACAAGATGGACGAAGATGGTCACGTCATTAGAAACAAAGCAAGACTTGTTGCAAAGGGATATGCACAAGAAGAGGGAATCGATTTTGATGAAACTTTTGCACCAGTTGCTAGACTTGAAGCTATTAGAATTTTCTTAGCTTTTGCAGCTCATCATCAATTTAAAGTCTATCAAATGGATGTCAAAAGTGCATTTCTGAATGGCGATCTAGAAGAAGTTGTGTATGTGCATCAACCACCAGGGTTCATCAATGAAGAAAGACCACATTGGGTGTACAGACTGAACAAAGCCTTATATGGTCTGAGACAAGCACCCAGAGCCTGGTATGATACACTTACTAAACATCTTCTTAAAAATGGTTTTAAACGAGGTGCAATTGATAAAACTTTGTTCATATTGCATGATAAAAGTGATATCCTTTTAGTACAAATTTATGTTGATGATATTGTGTTTGGTTCTACTAATGAGAAGATGTGTAAAAACTTTTCAAAAATCATGTCTTCTGAGTATGAAATGAGTATGATGGGAGAACTGACATATTTTCTAGGACTTCAAGTAAAACAAAATGAAGATGGTATTTTCATTAACCAAGAAAAATATGTCAGAGATTTACTAAAGAAATATCAATTTGATTCAGTCTCATCAAAAGATACTCCAATTTCTGCTCCATTAACTTTGGATTCTGATCCACATGGAAAACCAGTGGACCATACAAAATATCGTGGTATGGTTGGTTCACTGATGTATTTAACTGCAAGTAGACCAGACATAATGTTTGCAACATGCCTTTGTGCTAGATTTCAGTCTGATCCCAGAGAAGCACATGCAAATGCTGTTAAAAGGATCTTCAGATACCTTAAGGGTGTCCCCAGATTGGGTCTTTGGTATCCCAAAGGCTCCAGTCTAGATCTAATGGGTTATTCAGATTCTGATCATGCAGGTTGCAAGATAGACAGGAAAAGTACCACTGGTGGGTGTCATTTCCTTGGTGGCAAATTAGTAAGCTGGACTAGTAAGAAGCAGACTGCAGTATCACTATCCACTGCAGAAGCTGAGTACATCTCTGCAGCGAGTTGTTGTGCTCAGATTCTATGGATGAAGAACCAGCTGACTGATTATGGTGTTACTTACACAAAGACCCCAATCTTTTGTGATAACACCAGTGCCATTGCCATATCTCACAATCCTGTAATGCACTCGAAAACCAAGCACATCGATCTCAGGTATCATTTCATTCGTGATCATATTCTGAAAGGAGATATTGAATTGCACTTTATTCCCACTGATAAGCAACTCGCTGACGTTTTTACAAAACCTTTAGATGTCAAAACCTTTAAACATCTAGTCAGTGAGTTGGGTATGTTAAATCCTTAGACTGGTAATCTTGTTATGAACGCCTATGTGACACTGATCTGGTTCACCAGTCTGAGCGATCCATGTAATTTTTGCTCGCCTAGCTATCGAACGCCTTAGTGATACTATCTTGGCACTTATTAATTCATGGATCATCACTTCAGGGGGAATGTTAAACATTTTTCAAACTATAAAATAAACCTTCTTTCTGAGGGGGAACCTTTTGCTCAGAAAAATGTATTTAACTGCAAGTAGACCAGACATAATGTTTGCAACATGCCTTTGTGCTAGATTTCAGTCTGATCCCAGAGAAGCACATGCAAATGCTGTTAAAAGGATCTTCAGATACCTTAAGGGTGTCCCCAGATTGGGTCTTTGGTATCCCAAAGGCTCCAGTCTAGATCTAATGGGTTATTCAGATTCTGATCATGCAGGTTGCAAGATAGACAGGAAAAGTACCACTGGTGGGTGTCATTTCCTTGGTGGCAAATTAGTAAGCTGGACTAGTAAGAAGCAGACTGCAGTATCACTATCCACTGCAGAAGCTGAGTACATCTCTGCAGCGAGTTGTTGTGCTCAGATTCTATGGATGAAGAACCAGCTGACTGATTATGGTGTTACTTACACAAAGACCCCAATCTTTTGTGATAACACCAGTGCCATTGCCATATCTCACAATCCTGTAATGCACTCGAAAACCAAGCACATCGATCTCAGGTATCATTTCATTCGTGATCATATTCTGAAAGGAGATATTGAATTGCACTTTATTCCCACTGATAAGCAACTCGCTGACGTTTTTACAAAACCTTTAGATGTCAAAACCTTTAAACATCTAGTCAGTGAGTTGGGTATGTTAAATCCTTAGACTGGTAATCTTGTTATGAACGCCTATGTGACACTGATCTGGTTCACCAGTCTGAGCGATCCATGTAATTTTTGCTCGCCTAGCTATCGAACGCCTTAGTGATACTATCTTGGCACTTATTAATTCATGGATCATCACTTCAGGGGGAATGTTAAACATTTTTCAAACTATAAAATAAACCTTCTTTCTGAGGGGGAACCTTTTGCTCAGAAAAATGTATTTAACTGCAAGTAGACCAGACATAATGTTTGCAACATGCCTTTGTGCTAGATTTCAGTCTGATCCCAGAGAAGCACATGCAAATGCTGTTAAAAGGATCTTCAGATACCTTAAGGGTGTCCCCAGATTGGGTCTTTGGTATCCCAAAGGCTCCAGTCTAGATCTAATGGGTTATTCAGATTCTGATCATGCAGGTTGCAAGATAGACAGGAAAAGTACCACTGGTGGGTGTCATTTCCTTGGTGGCAAATTAGTAAGCTGGACTAGTAAGAAGCAGACTGCAGTATCACTATCCACTGCAGAAGCTGAGTACATCTCTGCAGCGAGTTGTTGTGCTCAGATTCTATGGATGAAGAACCAGCTGACTGATTATGGTGTTACTTACACAAAGACCCCAATCTTTTGTGATAACACCAGTGCCATTGCCATATCTCACAATCCTGTAATGCACTCGAAAACCAAGCACATCGATCTCAGGTATCATTTCATTCGTGATCATATTCTGAAAGGAGATATTGAATTGCACTTTATTCCCACTGATAAGCAACTCGCTGACGTTTTTACAAAACCTTTAGATGTCAAAACCTTTAAACATCTAGTCAGTGAGTTGGGTATGTTAAATCCTTAGACTGGTAATCTTGTTATGAACGCCTATGTGACACTGATCTGGTTCACCAGTCTGAGCGATCCATGTAATTTTTGCTCGCCTAGCTATCGAACGCCTTAGTGATACTATCTTGGCACTTATTAATTCATGGATCATCACTTCAGGGGGAATGTTAAACATTTTTCAAACTATAAAATAAACCTTCTTTCTGAGGGGGAACCTTTTGCTCAGAAAAATGTATTTAACTGAAGCACTTCAGAATATCAAAATATTTCAGTTGAATTTTAATGACTGAGATGGTTCAGATTTTTCTGAAACTGACCATGCTCAGAATTTGTTTTGTCATCACTGAAATACAAAAATCTTTTCAAGATATTTTTGATACTTGGCCAATTGTGTGTACACGTGGCATACTGCATACTAGGTTTTTAACTTAGCATTGGTCATGCTTATGTATCACACAAGTGGCGCCGTAAAAAGAGAAGAAAATGAGTACTTTTTATGAAAAAGTGTACAGGGTGGGGTCCCTCAAACGTCTCTGCATTAAATGCGGACGTGACCCCAGAAATTGTTTTAAATTGGAAAAATCCTTTTTGTTCCACCTTAAATACAAATTCCTTATTCATTCTTTCATTTACTTCGTTTCATTTACTCTCTAATCATCAATCTCTCTCTTCTTTACTCTCAAAATTCATAACTCTTCATATTCCTTTTCATTTTCATTTTTCACTTTCACTTTCACTTTCACTTTCACTTTCAAATCTCAAAATGGCTAAATCATCTTCTTCCTCACATAAATCACTCATTAACTTTGAATATATTCCTTCGAGTGATGTGAAAACATCTGCCACATGGCCAAAGGATTTCACTCCATCACAAATTCGTTTTAACATGAGCAACTTTTTGGCTCAATTAAACGTGAAATCCGAAACGCTAATGGGAAGGATCAATAAGTTCTGGGAGGAATCCCCCTTCCATTATGCGTTGACCGCAAATCCTCAAGCAATGTATCATTTATACTTGCTTGAATTCTGGTACACTGCTGTGGTGAGTAAGGATGAAAAATCCATCTCCTTCACTCTCAATGAAGGCACCAAGAAGTGTGTCATCACTCTTGAGGGGTTCAGAACTTCCCTTCATCTGAACTACCTCGAACCTCCCCAGGTGTTTGTGAAAAGACTCAAAGGAGTAAATTTTAGGGAGGTTCTTGTCGCCACCGGTCATGGTGATATGGAGGATGATAATGGAAATTTGAAGACCTCTGGGCATATTTTCATGTCTGGTTTTGGTACTTGCTGGAGGTTCTTCTGGACACAAATTGTTGAAAGTCTTGGTGGCAACCATGGAGGGTTGGACCAACTTTCTTTACCTCAAGTAGAGATGGGGTACTATATATGGAATGGGATGCAAGTGGACTTTGCTGAGATTCTCTTCGCTCAGTTGATCACAAAGTTAAAGGGGAAGAGAAGTCTACACGTTGCATTCCCAAGATTTCTGAGCTTATGCTTTAAAGATATACTTGGAGAAGCTTATGATGAAGCTGGACCAGAAGCTTCTGTACCAGAATATAGCAGAGACTTTTCTAAGGCAACAATTACTGGAGATGAACCTGAACTCTCCTCTGCTATGATTCAGGTATTTGTTAAAACTGTCTCAGCCACACTAGCTGGTTCAGAAAGGTTACTAAGTGGGCCACAAAAGAATGTGGGACCCGTTAGTGTACCTATAATTGAAATTTTTGAATCTGGTACACTGCTGTGGTGAGTAAGGATGAAAAATCCATCTCCTTCACTCTCAATGAAGGCACCAAGAAGTGTGTCATCACTCTTGAGGGGTTCAGAACTTCCCTTCATCTGAACTACCTCGAACCTCCCCAGGTGTTTGTGAAAAGACTCAAAGGAGTAAATTTTAGGGAGGTTCTTGTCGCCACCGGTCATGGTGATATGGAGGATGATAATGGAAATTTGAAGACCTCTGGGCATATTTTCATGTCTGGTTTTTAATGACTGAGATGGTTCAGATTTTTCTGAAACTGACCATGCTCAGAATTTGTTTTGTCATCACTGAAATACAAAAATCTTTTCAAGATATTTTTGATACTTGGCCAATTGTGTGTACACGTGGCATACTGCATACTAGGTTTTTAACTTAGCATTGGTCATGCTTATGTATCACACAAGTGGCGCCGTAAAAAGAGAAGAAAATGAGTACTTTTTATGAAAAAGTGTACAGGGTGGGGTCCCTCAAACGTCTCTGCATTAAATGCGGACGTGACCCCAGAAATTGTTTTAAATTGGAAAAATCCTTTTTGTTCCACCTTAAATACAAATTCCTTATTCATTCTTTCATTTACTTCGTTTCATTTACTCTCTAATCATCAATCTCTCTCTTCTTTACTCTCAAAATTCATAACTCTTCATATTCCTTTTCATTTTCATTTTTCACTTTCACTTTCACTTTCAAATCTCAATGGCTAAATCATCTTCTTCCTCACATAAATCACTCATTACTTTATATTCCTTTCGTTTCATTTACTCTCTAATCATCAATCTCTCTCTTCTTTACTCTCAAAATTCATAACTCTTCATATTCCTTTTCATTTTCATTTTTCACTTTCACTTTCACTTTCACTTTCACTTTCAAATCTCAAAATGGCTAAATCATCTTCTTCCTCACATAAATCACTCATTAACTTTGAATATATTCCTTCGAGTGATGTGAAAACATCTGCCACATGGCCAAAGGATTTCACTCCATCACAAATTCGTTTTAACATGAGCAACTTTTTGGCTCAATTAAACGTGAAATCCGAAACGCTAATGGGAAGGATCAATAAGTTCTGGGAGGAATCCCCCTTCCATTATGCGTTGACCGCAAATCCTCAAGCAATGTATCATTTATACTTGCTTGAATTCTGGTACACTGCTGTGGTGAGTAAGGATGAAAAATCCATCTCCTTCACTCTCAATGAAGGCACCAAGAAGTGTGTCATCACTCTTGAGGGGTTCAGAACTTCCCTTCATCTGAACTACCTCGAACCTCCCCAGGTGTTTGTGAAAAGACTCAAAGGAGTAAATTTTAGGGAGGTTCTTGTCGCCACCGGTCATGGTGATATGGAGGATGATAATGGAAATTTGAAGACCTCTGGGCATATTTTCATGTCTGGTTTTGGTACTTGCTGGAGGTTCTTCTGGACACAAATTGTTGAAAGTCTTGGTGGCAACCATGGAGGGTTGGACCAACTTTCTTTACCTCAAGTAGAGATGGGGTACTATATATGGAATGGGATGCAAGTGGACTTTGCTGAGATTCTCTTCGCTCAGTTGATCACAAAGTTAAAGGGGAAGAGAAGTCTACACGTTGCATTCCCAAGATTTCTGAGCTTATGCTTTAAAGATATACTTGGAGAAGCTTATGATGAAGCTGGACCAGAAGCTTCTGTACCAGAATATAGCAGAGACTTTTCTAAGGCAACAATTACTGGAGATGAACCTGAACTCTCCTCTGCTATGATTCAGGTATTTGTTAAAACTGTCTCAGCCACACTAGCTGGTTCAGAAAGGTTACTAAGTGGGCCACAAAAGAATGTGGGACCCGTTAGTGTACCTATAATTGAAATTTTTGAATCTGGTGACGATGCACCTGCTTCTGCAGATGTTGAACCAGAATCTGGTGCGGGTACTAGTGACCCAAACCAGGGCATATCTGACCAGATCGCAAAAGTGAATGCTTTCTGGGATGACGATGAGCCACTTCAGGAGAATCTCGATTCTCTTGCTGAATTTGAGTTTGACGAGGGCTTATTGGAGGCGAATCAATCTGATTCTGAGCCAGCCCCCATCCTCGCAAACGCCCCTCCTCCCCCAGAAATCCAACCAGATAACGAGCCATATGTTCCACCACCACCATCTCACCAAAATCCTATCTTTCCACCTGGCACCACACCCGCATATGTAACCGATCCTTCTTTCAAACCTTCACTTCAATTTTTACACCCACAAATTCACCATGTACCACCACCAATAAATTATGATGCCCCTTCAGAAAAGGATCTAGATTCTGAGACTGAATCTGAGAGTCCTACAGATGTTCAAATGAACAAAGTTTTACAAGGGCTGGGTAGTTTACCCTTTGTGGCTCCTGCTTCTGCACAACCCCCACCTCCTTTCAATATAGAAGCACAGTTAGAGAGAAACCAAACCGAAGTCCAAGGCCTTATTCGTAGGGTGGAGGACTTAACCAATTCTCTAACTGCCAACACTAGCTCCTTGGCGGATATGAAAGGTGCTCAGATGTTTCTTGGCACTGAGTTGACCAAAGTTGCAGGAAATGAAGGGCTAGTGGTTGGGAAATTGAATGAGTTGGTGATGACATGCAATAAGGTGAGCTCTGCAATCAGAGAAGCCTTCAGATTGACTAAGAGAGATGTTCAAGCTTCAGTTGTTGCGAACTTGACATCTGGAGTTGAGCTGTTGAAGCAAGAGGTTATGGCTGTAGGAAGTGAAGTACATGAGCTGGTACAGAAGCCAAGCATTAATGAAAAAGAACTTGGGGCTTCTGTGAGTGCTAGTATTGTTGAAAGTCTTGGTGGCAACCATGGAGGGTTGGACCAACTTTCTTTACCTCAAGTAGAGATGGGGTACTATATATGGAATGGGATGCAAGTGGACTTTGCTGAGATTCTCTTCGCTCAGTTGATCACAAAGTTAAAGGGGAAGAGAAGTCTACACGTTGCATTCCCAAGATTTCTGAGCTTATGCTTTAAAGATATACTTGGAGAAGCTTATGATGAAGCTGGACCAGAAGCTTCTGTACCAGAATATAGCAGAGACTTTTCTAAGGCAACAATTACTGGAGATGAACCTGAACTCTCCTCTGCTATGATTCAGGTATTTGTTAAAACTGTCTCAGCCACACTAGCTGGTTCAGAAAGGTTACTAAGTGGGCCACAAAAGAATGTGGGACCCGTTAGTGTACCTATAATTGAAATTTTTGAATCTGGTGACGATGCACCTGCTTCTGCACAACCCCCACCTCCTTTCAATATAGAAGCACAGTTAGAGAGAAACCAAACCGAAGTCCAAGGCCTTATTCGTAGGGTGGAGGACTTAACCAATTCTCTAACTGCCAACACTAGCTCCTTGGCGGATATGAAAGGTGCTCAGATGTTTCTTGGCACTGAGTTGACCAAAGTTGCAGGAAATGAAGGGCTAGTGGTTGGGAAATTGAATGAGTTGGTGATGACATGCAATAAGGTGAGCTCTGCAATCAGAGAAGCCTTCAGATTGACTAAGAGAGATGTTCAAGCTTCAGTTGTTGCGAACTTGACATCTGGAGTTGAGCTGTTGAAGCAAGAGGTTATGGCTGTAGGAAGTGAAGTACATGAGCTGGTACAGAAGCCAAGCATTAATGAAAAAGAACTTGGGGCTTCTGTGAGTGCTAGTATTGTTGAAGATCTGAAGTCTGAGCTATCTCAGAATCTTGTTGCTCAGATTTCAGAGTCTATATCTCAGAAAGTTGGACAAGAGGTCAGATTGATGATTGCTGAACTGACCAAGGATACAAATGACAAGGTGGAAAAGGCTGTAAATGAAGTTAAAAATTCAGTTTCCACGCTTGAAGGTTCAGTTCAGAATCAGTCAAAGCAATTGGAGGAAATCTTAACTCTTCTGAAGAAAGAACCTGTCACTGCTCCTCCTCCCCCTGCATCCTTCACTGATGAAGATCGAAAGATGCTTAAAGACTTGAAAGATCAAGAAGCACTGAACCTTAGTTCATCATTCAGACTAAAGTCTCAGTTTGCTACAATGGCTAAAGGCATTTGTGAGTGTCTAGAACAACAAAGTTGGGAACCACTGAAGGCACTCAAAACTACTATTGATCTATATGCAAGAATGCCTTCAGAGATTCCCAAAGGGGGAAGTGGTGTGCCTATTGGTTTGCTGGCAAGTACTCAAGAGATGATTCAAGCAACCAAGAAGCAAACTGAGGTGCCATCTGAAAGTGCCTCAGTTCAGGGGGAACAAGTTCAGATTTCTGAAGCTGGTAGAAAAGATAAGGGAAAAGCCTTGGTGATGGCAGAGGAACCAAAGAAAGTTGTTAAAGGTTCTGGTCTGGTTGTTGGAGAGAATGTTGATGAACAAGGCTATCCACTCCACGATCCTAATGCTGATAGCAAGAAGTTAGAGACTCTGCAGAAGCAAGTCTCTAACCAATTTATTATGTGGAGTGAAAACAAGGAAAGGGAAAGGGTTCAACACCAGAGTATGGGAACCCTTGACATCTGGAGTTGAGCTGTTGAAGCAAGAGGTTATGGCTGTAGGAAGTGAAGTACATGAGCTGGTACAGAAGCCAAGCATTAATGAAAAAGAACTTGGGGCTTCTGTGAGTGCTAGTATTGTTGAAGATCTGAAGTCTGAGCTATCTCAGAATCTTGTTGCTCAGATTTCAGAGTCTATATCTCAGAAAGTTGGACAAGAGGTCAGATTGATGATTGCTGAACTGACCAAGGATACAAATGACAAGGTGGAAAAGGCTGTAAATGAAGTTAAAAATTCAGTTTCCACGCTTGAAGGTTCAGTTCAGAATCAGTCAAAGCAATTGGAGGAAATCTTAACTCTTCTGAAGAAAGAACCTGTCACTGCTCCTCCTCCCCCTGCATCCTTCACTGATGAAGATCGAAAGATGCTTAAAGACTTGAAAGATCAAGAAGCACTGAACCTTAGTTCATCATTCAGACTAAAGTCTCAGTTTGCTACAATGGCTAAAGGCATTTGTGAGTGTCTAGAACAACAAAGTTGGGAACCACTGAAGGCACTCAAAACTACTATTGATCTATATGCAAGAATGCCTTCAGAGATTCCCAAAGGGGGAAGTGGTGTGCCTATTGGTTTGCTGGCAAGTACTCAAGAGATGATTCAAGCAACCAAGAAGCAAACTGAGGTGCCATCTGAAAGTGCCTCAGTTCAGGGGGAACAAGTTCAGATTTCTGAAGCTGGTAGAAAAGATAAGGGAAAAGCCTTGGTGATGGCAGAGGAACCAAAGAAGCCTTCAGATTGACTAAGAGAGATGTTCAAGCTTCAGTTGTTGCGAACTTGACATCTGGAGTTGAGCTGTTGAAGCAAGAGGTTATGGCTGTAGGAAGTGAAGTACATGAGCTGGTACAGAAGCCAAGCATTAATGAAAAAGAACTTGGGGCTTCTGTGAGTGCTAGTATTGTTGAAGATCTGAAGTCTGAGCTATCTCAGAATCTTGTTGCTCAGATTTCAGAGTCTATATCTCAGAAAGTTGGACAAGAGGTCAGATTGATGATTGCTGAACTGACCAAGGATACAAATGACAAGGTGGAAAAGGCTGTAAATGAAGTTAAAAATTCAGTTTCCACGCTTGAAGGTTCAGTTCAGAATCAGTCAAAGCAATTGGAGGAAATCTTAACTCTTCTGAAGAAAGAACCTGTCACTGCTCCTCCTCCCCCTGCATCCTTCACTGATGAAGATCGAAAGATGCTTAAAGACTTGAAAGATCAAGAAGCACTGAACCTTAGTTCATCATTCAGACTAAAGTCTCAGTTTGCTACAATGGCTAAAGGCATTTGTGAGTGTCTAGAACAACAAAGTTGGGAACCACTGAAGGCACTCAAAACTACTATTGATCTATATGCAAGAATGCCTTCAGAGATTCCCAAAGGGGGAAGTGGTGTGCCTATTGGTTTGCTGGCAAGTACTCAAGAGATGATTCAAGCAACCAAGAAGCAAACTGAGGTGCCATCTGAAAGTGCCTCAGTTCAGGGGGAACAAGTTCAGATTTCTGAAGCTGGTAGAAAAGATAAGGGAAAAGCCTTGGTGATGGCAGAGGAACCAAAGAAAGTTGTTAAAGGTTCTGGTCTGGTTGTTGGAGAGAATGTTGATGAACAAGGCTATCCACTCCACGATCCTAATGCTGATAGCAAGAAGTTAGAGACTCTGCAGAAGCAAGTCTCTAACCAATTTATTATGTGGAGTGAAAACAAGGAAAGGGAAAGGGTTCAACACCAGAGTATGGGAACCCTTGACCATATTGATGCTGCATCTCTTGGACTTTCACTGGAAAGGTTTCAGAAAGTCAAGCATGATCCAAGAGTGCAGAAGGCTGTGAAAGATATGCTGGATTACGAGTATGGGGTGAACTACTCTCCTCTGGAACAAAAGCTGGACCATCTCACTTTCAAGATGTCCATCCAAGACTTGGTGAAAAATAGAGAGATGGAAATGGCCAGAAAGAAAAAGGAGATTCTGGCTGGAGTTCAGAATGTGGAGAAAGAGTTGTTCAGACCACCAACAAAGCCCAGAACTGGAACAAGGACTGGAAAGAAAGATTCTCGTGATGTTGTCCATACTTCAATCAAACCAATTTCTGATGATGCTGCTAAGATCCAAAGAAAACATGAAAAGGATCAGTATGATCATTATATGAATCATCGATCGCATCCAGCCAAAATTGTTGATATGGTAGTTGCTAAGGCTGATGGATTGAAGTTGTTCGATTTGGTTGTGAAAAGAGAAGGAAGGGCTACTGAAGAATATACTCAGGTTTCAGTTCATGAGTTTGGCATATCTGAGCACAGGGAGATGATCCAGGTTCTAAAAGGAAAGCCTAAGTCTGCCTTGACTGGTGCATGGCTAGCAAGAATTCAGCAAAACATGCATTTCAGACTTACAAACATGTATAGATAGAAGTCTGAGATGCATGCACTATTTCAGAACAAATAGGGGGAATTTGTTAGGTCGAGAATCGACCATGTATAATTTGTTCAGAAATAGCTTGAAGTTTAGTGAAGACGTTTTATCAGAATTCTGAGATGCCTCAGAATTCCTTCACTGAAGCTTCACTTCAGTTCAGATCGAGACAAATCTGAAGCATTCATTCTGAAGTCAAAGACTGAAGTATGAAGAAGAGAATCACCTCAGAAGCGAGCAATCAGAGTGATTCTACCAGATCGAAGACTGAAGCATCTCAGTGTTAAAGTATTTACAACACTTTACACTGATTACGAGGAAGACTTTATCCTTACACATTTACCAAGTTGATAGATTTATCTATTAATAAAAGGTACAATGTATAGGTATGGAACGTAGTACTATAAGTCACATCAAGTGACTTATATACTCTTCCTAGTGCAGCATATAAGGAATTATGATCTAATTCCTTAAATGCTCACAACCACATTTGTACGACATTGTCCATGTCATCATAGACTTTGTCTATAAATACTAAGTCTTCTCATAACTTGCAAAATGCTTGAAACTATTGCATTGCAACTTGTGAGATATACTCTAAGTAAACTTACGAGTATTTCCAAGTCATCTTGATCACTTGTATTTCGGGATTGTTTAGATATTTACACTTGGGTGTTTATCTTTGTTCCGCAACAATCCTTGTATTTGTTTATACATCAATAAATCAAATACATTAGAAAACAACGTATCTCAATGCTATTTACTTGATTATATTTATATATATCTTTATATAGTTTCTGCCATTTGTTCTTGCATTAATTTATATTGTCAATTGTTTCTTGTTATCCACATCTGGATCGTAAACTGAACTTGTCCATTCAAGATCAGTTGTACTTGCCAGTCGGGTTTATTATTCATCTATACATAGTTCGGGACTCACATTAAGTTTTACCTTTATGGTTTTGGTTCAGTTTTGTCTTTTTACTTTTTTTTTTTTTTTTTTTTTTTTTTTTTTTTTTTTTTTTTTTTTTTTTTTTTTTTTTTTTTTTTTTTTTTTTTTTTTTTTTTTTTTTTTTTTTTTTTTTTTTTTTTTTTTTTTTTTTTTTTTTTTTTTTTTTTTTTTTTTTTTTTTTTTTTTTTTTTTTTTTTTTTTTTTTTTTTTTTTTTTTTTTTTTTTTTTTTTTTTTTTTTTTTTTTTTTTTTTTTTTTTTTTTTTTTTTTTTTTTTTTTTTTTTTTTTTTTTTTTTTTTTTTTTTTTTTTTTTTTTTTTTTTTTTTTTTTTTTTTTTTTTTTTTTTTTTTTTTTTTTTTTTTTTTTTTTTTTTTTTTTTTTTTTTTTTTTTTTTTTTTTTTTTTTTTTTTTTTTTTTTTTTTTTTTTTTTTTTTTTTTTTTTTTTTTTTTTTTTTTTTTTTTTTTTTTTTTTTTTTTTTTTTTTTTTTTTTTTTTTTTTTTTTTTTTTTTTTTTTTTTTTTTTTTTTTTTTTTTTTTTTTTTTTTTTTTTTTTTTTTTTTTTTTTTTTTTTTTTTTTTTTTTTTTTTTTTTTTTTTTTTTTTTTTTTTTTTTTTTTTTTTTTTTTTTTTTTTTTTTTTTTTTTTTTTTTTTTTTTTTTTTTTTTTTTTTTTTTTTTTTTTTTTTTTTTTTTTTTTTTTTTTTTTTTTTTTTTTTTTTTTTTTTTTTTTTTTTTTTTTTTTTTTTTTTTTTTTTTTTTTTTTTTTTTTTTTTTTTTTTTTTTTTTTTTTTTTTTTTTTTTTTTTTTTTTTTTTTTTTTTTTTTTTTTTTTTTTTTTTTTTTTTTTTTTTTTTTTTTTTTTTTTTTTTTTTTTTTTTTTTTTTTTTTTTTTTTTTTTTTTTTTTTTTTTTTTTTTTTTTTTTTTTTTTTTTTTTTTTTTTTTTTTTTTTTTTTTTTTTTTTTTTTTTTTTTTTTTTTTTTTTTTTTTTTTTTTTTTTTTTTTTTTTTTTTTTTTTTTTTTTTTTTTTTTTTTTTTTTTTTTTTTTTTTTTTTTTTTTTTTTTTTTTTTTTTTTTTTTTTTTTTTTTTTTTTTTTTTTTTTTTTTTTTTTTTTTTTTTTTTTTTTTTTTTTTTTTTTTTTTTTTTTTTTTTTTTTTTTTTTTTTTTTTTTTTTTTTTTTTTTTTTTTTTTTTTTTTTTTTTTTTTTTTTTTTTTTTTTTTTTTTTTTTTTTTTTTTTTTTTTTTTTTTTTTTTTTTTTTTTTTTTTTTTTTTTTTTTTTTTTTTTTTTTTTTTTTTTTTTTTTTTTTTTTTTTTTTTTTTTTTTTTTTTTTTTTTTTTTTTTTTTTTTTTTTTTTTTTTTTTTTTTTTTTTTTTTTTTTTTTTTTTTTTTTTTTTTTTTTTTTTTTTTTTTTTTTTTTTTTTTTTTTTTTTTTTTTTTTTTTTTTTTTTTTTTTTTTTTTTTTTTTTTTTTTTTTTTTTTTTTTTTTTTTTTTTTTTTTTTTTTTTTTTTTTTTTTTTTTTTTTTTTTTTTTTTTTTTTTTTTTTTTTTTTTTTTTTTTTTTTTTTTTTTTTTTTTTTTTTTTTTTTTTTTTTTTTTTTTTTTTTTTTTTTTTTTTTTTTTTTTTTTTTTTTTTTTTTTTTTTTTTTTTTTTTTTTTTTTTTTTTTTTTTTTTTTTTTTTTTTTTTTTTTTTTTTTTTTTTTTTTTTTTTTTTTTTTTTTTTTTTTTTTTTTTTTTTTTTTTTTTTTTTTTTTTTTTTTTTTTTTTTTTTTTTTTTTTTTTTTTTTTTTTTTTTTTTTTTTTTTTTTTTTTTTTTTTTTTTTTTTTTTTTTTTTTTTTTTTTTTTTTTTTTTTTTTTTTTTTTTTTTTTTTTTTTTTTTTTTTTTTTTTTTTTTTTTTTTTTTTTTTTTTTTTTTTTTTTTTTTTTTTTTTTTTTTTTTTTTTTTTTTTTTTTTTTTTTTTTTTTTTTTTTTTTGGATAACTGAACACTGAACGAGCAAAAAAAAGTGCTGGATGGTTCCACCTCAACACCCATCCTTAACCATTCAGGAGTTAAACATTTACTTCAATATCCCTTCCGAACACACATTTTTTTCGTCTCTTCTTCCCACACCCCTCTTTCTTTTCTTCGATTCTTAATCCAGATATATACAAGAATGTTGATCTTTATCTTTTTAACACATTTTATCTTATCCATAATTTCTCTTTATAACTTGAAGACAAATACGTATTTTTTACTCCCTTTTTTTTAGTTTGTTTCTCCAATTTGAAGGCAAATACAATTTATGTTTACTGAAAAACAACAACGTCAACATATAGATTTACGTTTGCTGGAGGGGTGTGTATTTGTATAGATCTACATACATCTATTTTTGCTTTTGCTGAAGGAGTGTCTATGACTATTAAAGGTTGTTCTTAGAAAGTTATGTATTTGATGCTGGTGCTTTTCAAAAAAAAAAGAAAAAAAAAAAAAAAAAAAAAAAAAAAAAAAAAAAAAAAAAAAAAAAAAAAAAAAAAAAAAAAAAAAAAAAAAAAAAAAAAAAAAAAAAAAAAAAAAAAAAAAAAAAAAAAAAAAAAAAAAAAAAAAAAAAAAAAAAAAAAAAAAAAAAAAAAAAAAAAAAAAAAAAAAAAAAAAAAAAAAAAAAAAAAAAAAAAAAAAAAAAAAAAAAAAAAAAAAAAAAAAAAAAAAAAAAAAAAAAAAAAAAAAAAAAAAAAAAAAAAAAAAAAAAAAAAAAAAAAAAAAAAAAAAAAAAAAAAAAAAAAAAAAAAAAAAAAAAAAAAAAAAAAAAAAAAAAAAAAAAAAAAAAAAAAAAAAAAAAAAAAAAAAAAAAAAAAAAAAAAAAAAAAAAAAAAAAAAAAAAAAAAAAAAAAAAAAAAAAAAAAAAAAAAAAAAAAAAAAAAAAAAAAAAAAAAAAAAAAAAAAAAAAAAAAAAAAAAAAAAAAAAAAAAAAAAAAAAAAAAAAAAAAAAAAAAAAAAAAAAAAAAAAAAAAAAAAAAAAAAAAAAAAAAAAAAAAAAAAAAAAAAAAAAAAAAAAAAAAAAAAAAAAAAAAAAAAAAAAAAAAAAAAAAAAAAAAAAAAAAAAAAAAAAAAAAAAAAAAAAAAAAAAAAAAAAAAAAAAAAAAAAAAAAAAAAAAAAAAAAAAAAAAAAAAAAAAAAAAAAAAAAAAAAAAAAAAAAAAAAAAAAAAAAAAAAAAAAAAAAAAAAAAAAAAAAAAAAAAAAAAAAAAAAAAAAAAAAAAAAAAAAAAAAAAAAAAAAAAAAAAAAAAAAAAAAAAAAAAAAAAAAAAAAAAAAAAAAAAAAAAAAAAAAAAAAAAAAAAAAAAAAAAAAAAAAAAAAAAAAAAAAAAAAAAAAAAAAAAAAAAAAAAAAAAAAAAAAAAAAAAAAAAAAAAAAAAAAAAAAAAAAAAAAAAAAAAAAAAAAAAAAAAAAAAAAAAAAAAAAAAAAAAAAAAAAAAAAAAAAAAAAAAAAAAAAAAAAAAAAAAAAAAAAAAAAAAAAAAAAAAAAAAAAAAAAAAAAAAAAAAAAAAAAAAAAAAAAAAAAAAAAAAAAAAAAAAAAAAAAAAAAAAAAAAAAAAAAAAAAAAAAAAAAAAAAAAAAAAAAAAAAAAAAAAAAAAAAAAAAAAAAAAAAAAAAAAAAAAAAAAAAAAAAAAAAAAAAAAAAAAAAAAAAAAAAAAAAAAAAAAAAAAAAAAAAAAAAAAAAAAAAAAAAAAAAAAAAAAAAAAAAAAAAAAAAAAAAAAAAAAAAAAAAAAAAAAAAAAAAAAAAAAAAAAAAAAAAAAAAAAAAAAAAAAAAAAAAAAAAAAAAAAAAAAAAAAAAAAAAAAAAAAAAAAAAAAAAAAAAAAAAAAAAAAAAAAAAAAAAAAAAAAAAAAAAAAAAAAAAAAAAAAAAAAAAAAAAAAAAAAAAAAAAAAAAAAAAAAAAAAAAAAAAAAAAAAAAAAAAAAGAGTAAAACTTTAGATATCACTCATCTGAAACTTTCTCCTCTTTTGATAACTAAACCTAATCTTCTTTAATTTGAAAATTGATCCATTAATTAAAAACTTCCAGTTTATCCAAGTCTCCACATCAAATCTGGCTTTTAAAGTTTTAATCGATTGAATCTTTTCTTTGCAGTTACATCTCCAGATTTGTATCTATGTATTTATATGTATAAGAATCCTAAACATATTTTATACCAATTGATCTAATCGATCTTCAATGTTAGATCTATCAAAAGTGGTATACTACAGATTGATGAAGCAATTGAATTGATTAGACTCGAAGAAGAGATTCAGGTTTTTCCTTATCTTAGGGTGAATTTATAGAACTTATGGATTGTGTGTTAAGTAAAGGTGGTAACTCTGATACCCATTTATGAATGGGTCATGTTGCTTATGCTTTATCTTTAACTTTTCAAATGGGTAAAATGAAATGTATACATAAAAGTGATATCTGACAAATGGGTCGGAAGTTACCCAAATTGTATATTAAGGCATAAAACCTTAATCATATTATTCAAACAATTAAATGACTACCGAAATAAGAAAATTCTGTAATCATATTTGACAAGTGGTAATTTTTTGTACTAAAAAATGTTCTGGGCCAAGACGACCAGAGCAGTACAAAAAGGCTTGGTTTGACACATTTTACCCCACTTGCCTGACCCACCAATTTTGCAACATTTAGTCATACACAATCTCAAACTTGATATTTCTTAAACTCCATTCCAGGTCGAGAAGTGGGGTTTGGTAGAAGGTGGTCATGATCTTGATGTGGCAGACCTTAAGGTGGTCATGATCATTGTAATTATAGTTGCCTACATATTTGAATCAAACGAAATAGAAGATTTTATACATTAAAAGACTTTAGATGACTTAAAGCCCGTCGACACATATGACCTATTAACAAGGTTATCAAAACACAGCCCAAAGCCCCAAATCAGCCAATTAATAAAATAAAATACACCTATATATTACCTGAAATGAATTCCCTAAGGATTTGTATCTGTCTGTCCGACTAATACCTCCTCCTCTTGTATGGTTTCTTGGAAATCCCAACAGCATTTCCACTTCATCTGCCTCTAATGGCGCCAACTTGTTCTTCCCAACCCATACTAAATTCCACTTTTTGCATTGATCCATAACATATTTTTGCACATGAAGAGGTGGCTCGTGATCCTCGCCACACTCTTCTAGAGCCTTCCGGATCCTTTCTGTCAATTTGGCACTTCCAATACACGTTTGCAAGCAATTAAGCTTGGTTCGTGTATCCCATTTCGGCCACCACTTTTTCGTTAAAGGTAACGCGTCATTAATAGTGCGGGGTGGAAGAGGAAAAAGTGGAAATCTGTTCTTAATTGAAAGATTATGTATATATCCTCTTTTTCTTGCGGCAGCGGAAAAATATTTGGAGTCAACAAATTCTGGTTGAATGTCATAAAGAAAACGAGAAATAGTATCCCATACACCCTTTGGAGCTAGAGCAACGTTTTCGTAGTAGAAGAA
Organism: Erigeron breviscapus; assembly: GCA_034093135.1. Lineage (NCBI taxonomy): Eukaryota > Viridiplantae > Streptophyta > Magnoliopsida > Asterales > Asteraceae > Erigeron > Erigeron breviscapus. The sequence goes on from CM067167.1 coordinate 279,219,850, forward strand.
CGGTGGCCCAATGGCTTCCTCGGGAAGTGTTCTATGAGTTACTACAGGACCATCATTTGGGGTTCCAAACCCAATCATCGGCTTTGGAAGACGAATCACTTCGTCTTCTTCAGTTAGCAAACCCTTGCGCTTCTTTTTCATCTCTAGCTCGTAAAACTTCCTCTTCTTAAGATCCCCAATACGTGATATTTTTGGTTTCTGTAATCAGATACAAAATGAGAGAAACATGTTATATTTCTATTTAGGCAATAAATATGTTATAGGCAGCAAAACGGTGGATCAAATGGGTTGGTAAACATCAAAAGGGGGTCACTATTTAGACAAGTTATCACGTTGAGCACTTGAGCTAATCTGCCAGCACTTTTCTGGTCAAAACTGTTAATACATGATTCATTAGTATTCATAAATGCGAGTACAAAAACTATTATTGAAACTACTTCCTTTTAATAAAGAATTTGAGGGGATATACATAAAGGTGGCATTTTCAACTGGTTTGCAAATAGACGGGTATTCACTTTATGCCTTATCGTTAATAGGTCAAGCGGATAAAAAATTAAGTAACTTAAAGGGAAACAGGTCAAGTAATCAAGTGGCCCAAAATGTATCTTTAGTACATAGAATGATACCATCTCTTATATGAATTTTTTCATACGAAAATACTGAAACAGAATATTTAATCCTGAATATTTGTTCCCATGTTTTGTCTTTACACACTAAATATAAACAAATCTTACCTAACCTTTACATGTATAGTACAGATTACCCGCTTTAATATATGATTACAGAATTCAAATTTTACTTTTTCAACAAAGATAATTAAGTGTTGACGCATTTCTACTTCTACACTTCTAGTTTCAGTAAGTGAACCATTAAAAAAAGGCAAACCTCATCTTCATAAAATACATCTTCTGTCTTTGCCATTTGAGCAGCACCGATAAAATCGGTTAGTTCTGGGATTGAGGCTTCTGGACCTGCACATTACAATTAAAATTGCTTGCTTTATGTCATTTTGATCTCTGTTGTCGAAAATTGAATAGGGTTTACTTTAACCATGCTAAAGAACTTAAAAACAGTATACTTACCACATCTATCAATGGCTGCTGAAGCCACTTCTACGGTATACCCCATCTTTGTTAATGATCGTAGTACTTTCTCATGTTTAGGTAACGAACTTGCAATTTCCTGCACGATAAGAATTTCAAATATCAGGAATCTTCATCAACTTTAAAAAGCATTCCAAACTAAAACTAAGCATAGAATAAACACAGCAAGCAATACCGTACGTTAATCACCTTTGACATCTTACTTGACCCACATGACAATCCCACTTTGACACCTTTGGATTTTATATTTAAGAAGACGAGTATGCTTTAATATAACACACAAATTTACTTACATCTACTTCACTACCAGACCAACTCCAACTATCAGACTCAGAAAGATCGTCAAGAACGCTCTCATCATAGTCCGAAGACAATTGGCCATTACTACTATCTACACAATGCTGTTGCTGAGCACCAGAGTTGAGTTCATCACGAGATTCTTCAATAGCCTGTTAATTCACCAATTAATCAAAGTAATGGGTGGATTTGTTGCGGGTTGATTAGAAATGGGGAGTTTATACTTGCTCCAACTTGTAAACAGAACAAACTTAAAGCCAATACGAAAAGTATCACCTTCATGGGCTTCTCGAGAGCAAATCTAGCATGGATTTCATGGTAAGACTTGTGTGTGGGTGGCATAATGTATATATATAAAAACATTGGCTAGGAATGCAGTTGAGAGTTAGGAGTGTAAAGGATCTATAGCTTCAAAGAACATGATTGCCCAAAACTAAACTATGGCATTTGTCTTTAGTATAATCCTAATGAGATTTATGTAGGAGTCATACTTTGAAGACGCCCATTTCAGGATAAGGCAAAAATCTTTGCCAACATTACAATGCTAAAACCACGAATCATACACGACACAATTTGAAAAAAAAGGTAAAAATTGCAAAAGATTATTGTTAGGTTACCACGCTCCATCGAAAATCTCGATCACAAGCTAGCCTCCACTGACTCTTCAAGGAAGCAGCAGCAGCCCCTAGTTTATTATGTTTGTGTTTATCGGACCCAATCTGATCATAAATTTATACAAGTTTGTAATGTTTTTTTTTGTTGGTAAAATATCTCTATAAGCGAATTATTTGGCACACCCTGACCCAAATTGTTGGCTCCGCCACTGATGGCAACGATACAACTTGAATTCATCGTTTACTGCATCTAGACGCTCTTTTGTGTACTCATCACGACTGTCCATTATCCACCTGAACAATTAATAAGATTTACACAAGTGAAAACACAATTAGCACACAAGATTAACCAATTACTAATTGAAACATAACACGAAAATGTAACAGAAAATGAAAACAAACCGATTAGCATGCAAAAGAGCAGCAGGGCCAAGATAAGACTCAGGATTCCACCAATAACTTGGACAAGAAGTACTACAACAAGCACACAATATACACTCATACATTCCATCCAATTTGGCTCTATCCTTCTTACTTTGAATGATCTCCTTCCCACCTTCCGAACCACCATTGTAACACCCGTCGTTTAAAAAATATGGATTTCCAAAAAAATTTCGCCTAACGGCGTTAAAGAATGCGGAAGTAAACTTTAAAAGACCAAACCAACAAAACAGTTTGGTTTATTCATTAAATGGTGTTACTAGCCATATCATCAAAACAAGTCTAAATGGAAACCCATCGGTTGCCCAACATTAAACAACCGACAACATAGTAAATACAAGTCATTAATGTCTAAACATAAATCATAAGTCTAATGCGAGCAGCCACTATGGGTAAACTATAGCCATCCTCATTGCAATCTACCCATGCCTCGCACTTCTCACATCTACTTGCTCACTAATGTTGGACCTGAGGGCACAACACATTTAAAAAGAACAAATGTTAGCTAACGAATTAGCTAAGTAAGATAACACATCATTAATAAAACATTTGTCCATTTAAAACATAAAAGAAAAGTCGTTTAAATTCGTTAAGGCACATAACACATCAATCATATCATCTCACATACACATCATAGCATCAACATCTTCATATTAGGATGAACCACCCTAAATGTGCCTAGTCATCTTTCATATCTTTTTCACATATCATCTTTACAAGTGTGACCTAAGTCACGCATATCATATAACATCTTTGCAATTGTGACATAAGTCACACACATCATATAACATATACATCTCATTAAGTGTGACATAAGTCACACCCGACTAGATGGACAAACCTTACGGCAGTACATCAATGTCGTTAAGGAATGGCAAGCCAATCCCGGAGTAATCCGTATGTTCAAGACAAATGGGGCTCGTCAGACCTCCCGTATTACTCTTCACATCTCAAACGATGTTGCAAGGAGCCACCCAAGCAACCACATCTACGCACTTAGCCGGGCAAGGGCAAGTACGGGTTAAGCTTAACACTTTCACATCTAAATTACGAGCTGGATTTCACATCTCATATAGTTTAGGTGTTTACACTACCTAAACAAATATCACATATACATCTTAACGTTTGGGCCCTTAAACGTGCACGTGTCATGGCAACTTACAAAGTCTAGTGAACTAGATGAACAAGCCATAGAATCATGCACATTTCACATATCATCAACATATATCACTTTTCAATTCATCTCAAGACATTACATAGCATTTCATAGCATATCATTACATCTCATATCATGGCATAACATTTCATAGCGTATCATTACATTTCATATCATAGAGACTGCATTTCAGGCCTCAATAGTCATGTACATAGCCCATATCACCTCCCGTGTAACCCCGAATACCCATAAGCAATCAAGATAACATTTGGGAAGTTATTATGTGAAAACTATGTTTTTTGTTGAACCCTCAGCGTGTCAAAGTAGTGTATCTTACCTTGGTACAGCTTACCAACGAGTTACATATATCTTACAGTGCTTGCTAAGTGCTCCCGACAACCTAGAATGAGTATAAGATCGATCTATAAGCTAAACAAAACTTAGGTACCAAAATGGACCCATTTGTGCGCCGCATGGAATTCCTGTGCACCGCACAAAACCATAAAAAGCATTTGTGCACCGCACAAAAAGTCTGTGCACCGCACAAATCAACAAATTTCGTCACAGAAACTAATCGATTTTCTGAGCATATCATCTGTGCGCCGCATAACGGGCTCCCACCAGAAATCCAATTTTAAAAAGTTGCTTTTATGCGCCGCACAAAACCCAGTTCGACCAAAAACCAACTTTTTAACCCTTTAATCGAATCCCATACGAACACCAATCATTAATTCGACCTGGAGACATAAAATTAACCCTTTGGACAATACTTTTACTGACTTAAATCCATCAATCAAACCTTTAATCCTTTACAACATGAATCAATCATTCAATCACCCGAATAATCATGAAATCGGTAAACGTTTAATCAAATAACCCAACCCACACCCCATGGCCTGGGTTGAATACTCATCTATGACTCAAATAATCAGATTTCAAAGAGGATTTACCTACAATACCTGTAGATGACTTAGGGGATTCAAGATCTAAACAAAACTTGATCGAAACGGCACGAAACGATTGAATCTTGAGGGAACTTGCTTGGAGAGGAAGGGAGGAACGGCTGGGGGTATTTCTCACGTATGACCTGATGTTGTGACAATTAGGGATACCTAATTGAACCTTAACCTCTGACCATCAACTCCTAATCTTACACTTAGGGCCCCTCAACTTCTAAACTTGACTTTCTTAGCTTAATTCACCTACCGGGAGACTTAACGATCTAACAAGCACTTAACTTTCATAACGTTGCTTTAATTACTTTGATTATACATCATATTAGTCGTTTCACATACAACACATAAGCATTTAATCACATAATCACATATAGGGCATATAAACTTAACGAACCCGACGTTAACTAACGGAATAGTCAAACTTGAAAAGTTTGGGATGTTACAATTACCTCCCCCTTAAGAGGATTCTGTCCTCAGAATCATTTCGCCACTCATACATGAATAACTTATCCGTATCCTTAACTTTATCATTTCATTTCAGGATTCCCTTGGGTCGTTCTTTAACTTAACATAGCCAAAGTCATTTTGCTTCTTACAAAGTCTCTTCTACTTTCACTTCCTTAGAACCAATGCTCCCATCTTCCAACGAAGTCACATTGGTTTCATCATCAAAGCATATAACACCCACGAAAGTACCATGGTCGTCATCTAAAAACAATACACAAGCACTTATCATATATCTTCTAGAGTTTACTCTTTTTATGAAGATCAAACACAATACTTATCGGAACTCCATGATTACTTCACCTATATACAAAGTGGCAAGCTTCACCACGCGCACATACTCATGAGTAACGAGAAGAAGGAGCATTTTTCCAAATAGTCTACAACAACTCATATCACATCATTGCCCTTTGGGAGTACAATCAACTGCGTCACATAATCCATAGTCATATAAGTACATTTCTGCTTCAGAATAACCAATCGTTGCACCTTTCATATATCGTTTGGCGCCCAGGTTTGACTTGAGCAAAAGTCATACATTTTTTTTGCACACATACTATCACATAACATTTCAACTGTTTCGTCATTTCTTTGGTTCAATCTTTGAATCAAAACAAGCAATCACCTCATTTCCTCAACCTTCATAAGTAGTACACACATTACATTTGGCGAAGGCTATTCATTTGGCGATTAAGCCCCTCATACACGTATCCTTATTAACTTGCTACCATAGCTCACATGATTCATTTGAACAGAGGGTCAACTCGACATATCTTTTGATGCATATCATACCTTTCCATAGAGACTTATGATTAGACCATAATACCCACTTTGTTCATAATAAGGTTCCTTTGTTCACCACAAAATGTTTGGGCGATTTTAAGCTAATCAAAACACTCGTTTAACAATTCTAACTTTATGAACTGTTATCTTTATGTTATTTGGCTCCACAATTTCCCTTTCAATAACATGTCGTATCATGAAATGACATCCAACGCCTATGGCGTGATCATTGTTGCATATGAACACAACAATAAATCTCGATGCACCATCGCACAATCATATGATTTTCCCAAGTTTCTAAGTCATTCATTCTCTTTCCCATCATCTAAGAGTGACAGGCATCACTTGAGTTCACCATTTTCTTCATACTTTGCCAAACATCTTTGGAAATTATTTACATAACGGCTGTCTCGATTTGAAACATTCCACAATTAACTTTCACACTTTAAGAGAACTTCTTCAACTTACATCTTTTCTTTCGTGTCTAATGAAACGGTGCAATAGTTCACCAGGAAATAAACATTCTTGGACAACCATTTTACTAATGGCTCATATCATTTCCTTTAGCTTCCCACACAGCCTTGTCTCTTAGTCCATGATAAGGTGACTCCTCACTTCCGTTAAAGGATCATTAAATAATTATTTTGTAACAAAACTTTCGTGTCTAATGAAACGGTGCAATAGTTCACCAGGAAATAAACATTCTTGGACAACCATTTTACTAATGGCTCATATCATTTCCTTTAGCTTCCCACACAGCCTTGTCTATTAGTCCATGATAAGGTGACTCCTCACTTCCGTTAAAGGATCATTAAATAATTATTTTGTAACAAAACTTTCGGTGTCTAATCTTGGCTTTTAACCCTATCACACGTCAACCTATAATATTTACTACACCTCATCTCATAATAGGTCGTATCACATTTCAGGCGACATCCAAATAAGCATGTCACCACGGTTCATAAGCCTCCTCAAGTACAACTTTTGGGTCATAAGATGACCGAATGAGACAAAACTCAGTTCTTAACCAACGTAGCAAACTCAAATACCTTTTCAAAAATGCAAGGTTTGACTCTTGGAGAGCTCTAATAAATAAGTTATGACGTTTTCAAAACAAGTCTACAGAATTCGTCCGAAACCTGACCATTTTGGGGAATCGACATTTTTCGCATATCTCTGGGCAAAATCACAGGAAACTTTGTTCATATCGAATTTAAGGGACACATAGAGGTTTTCAGAAATGTAAGAGTCATCTCCTAAGTCGTTCATATAAAGAAGACATGATTTTTGCAATATGACTGAATTTTCAGACCTAATAAACTCTTTGTTTTGCAAACAAATTCAACCATCAAACATCCATGTCGAGCCACCACGACCTCTACAGTTCATACACATCAAATTATGACGTAGTTATCAATATGAAATCATCAATTGATTCATGGATTCATTATACTCATTTTACAATCGATTTGACACCCGAATGACCTAAATCGACTCACAAACGCAATCGAATCCATATCAAATCTCAAGACCAGATGTGAACCCTATATTGGTTCTATTTGAACATTAAAATGACTCTAGAAACAACTTCATACCTGTAGGAAACCTCAAGATACATATTGATTGCAATAACAATCACCGAATGACCCGAAATCGTCAATCTTAGAGGATGATAAACGGATCGATTACATGCACCGATTGATCATTAATCCACCCGAAAACGCAAGAAATCGCACGAGAATCACTCCAGAAAAAGGAGCGGTTTAGGGTTCTTAGGAGGAAAGAATAATCTGAATTAGGGGATAATAATCTGACCTAATTACTCCTAATCATGTTTTGAAGTTCCAGGAATGGCAAGAATGGTCCCTAGACTTCTATATGTTACATAAATAGCTTAATTCGTCCACCGGGAATTCTATCGACATATTTAACACATCTTGGCATCTTAAACACATGAACGTATATATCTTTAAGGCATTAAAGCCTCTCACATATAGCATATTAAACCCACGTAAGCATTAACTTGTTTAGAGACTTAACGGTAGCAAAGTGTTGACTTAACGACTCAAGTCAACCGTTACACAAAAAGTTTGGGATGTTGCAATTACCTCCCCCTTAAGATACTCGTCCCAATCGTCACATATCGTCCCGTAGCGAAATCAAAACTAAACGAGTCATAAATCCAAAACAGACCAGAATATGCGCCGCATGGATGGTTCATGCGCCGCATATCGGGCTTCCTTCAGAAGACCCATTTTCAAACTAGGCATATATGCGCCGCATATAGCCTTTGTGCACCGCATATTATCTATGATCAGGAAAAATAATTTCAAACGAAACCTAAACTTTTTCCTTACACCCTAGCACAACTTTAACACTTCACAACTCGAATGTAGCTTCACATCATATCGTAGTGTTCATAGAATTGAAGAGCTTCATGGTTAAAGGGTTCAATCAACCTTAGTGTCAACTTCTTTACTTGTTTCAGCTTCATCATTCTTTATTTCATTCATACGTGTCTACTCTTTGTGTGGTTAAATATGATACCATTCAGTGATTCCATCATTCTCATCTTCACTTCATTCAGATCAACACAGACACAGTCTCACAAACACACACATGTCGTGATACATTTACAATTACGTTCGCGACCGGAATTGTAACTATATCCTTTCATACGTGTGCCCAGTAACCCTTCTATGTGTCACCTACTTATAACCCTTCAAGTATCCCGCTTCAACTATACTCGTCCACTTCAAGTCCCTGTCCTTTAAGCTAGTAGACTCAACAACATTGACTACCAATCCCTTCACTCCTCACCTACCTTTAAACTTCATTTACCTTCATGTACATCATAATCATCATAAACATTTAATCCGGCTATCACTTTCCACCGATTTTCACATACTTGAAGCATCAACATCATTGAAGTTGTAACACGGTGTTTAGTCTTAACAAATAGGGGTACAATACATAGAAATCTCCCTAACTCCATTATTTTGTACACCGGTCAACACAAGCATGGCCATACAAACATGCTCGCGTCGTGATACGCTTGTAATTATGTTCCGGACCATAATTGTAATTGTATCCTTTCACACGCGCGTTCGTTCCCACATTTGTGTATCACCCTTTTTCCATCAATTCCTTTCACGTGATTTTCAGTACACATACAACCTCTCATTTCCTTTGTAGTCCTTGTCACTAACCCCATGGGCTAGAAAGCATTGATGGAATACCATTTCACCTAATTCTCCACTTCCATTCACCTCAGCTACTTCACACATAAGTTATATCACACGATTATTAATTTTTGTTAGGGAAATGGCACATTACCTCTGGGACCGTCTATCGGAGCAATAAGATAATTTAGCGACGAAGAAGCGAGAAACGGAAGAATAAAGGCTAAAAACATATTCACGTATCAACAAACATTAATCATATAGCCTTAATCCTACACTCTCACTCATCCCAACTCGTCCTGAGGCATTTCATCTCAAAGGCTAAGCATACCTACTTAAGCCTACTTATCCTCTATCGGTTTAAGTCTAATTCCTATGGCATACCTATAGTCATTGGTTCACTTAAACCATTTCTCTGATACCAACTTGTAACACCCGTCGTTTAAAAAATATGGATTTCTAAATTTTTTTTGCCTAAAGGCGTTAAAGAATGTGGAAGTAAACTTTAAAAGACCAAACCAACAAAACAATTTGGTTTATTCATTAAATGGTGTTACTAGCCATATCATCAAAACAAGTCTAAATGGAAACCCATCGGTTGCCCAACATTAAACAACCGACAACATAGTAAATACAAGTCATTAATGTCTAAAATTAAATCATAAGTCTAATGCGAGCAGCCACTATGGGTAAACTATAGCCATCCTCATTGCAATCTACCCATGCCTCGCACTTCTCACATCTACTTGCTCACTAATGTTGGACCTGAGGGCACAACACATTTAAAAAGAACAAGTGTTAGCTAACGAATTAGCTAAGTAAGATAACACATCATTAATAAAACATTTGTCCATTTAAAACATCATAGAAAAGTCGTTTAAATTCGTAAGGCACATAACACATCAATCATATCATCTCACATACACATCATAGCATCAACATCTTCATATTAGGATGAACCACCCTAAATGTGCCTAGTCATCTTTCATATCTTTTTCACATATCATCTTTACAAGTGTGACCTAAGTCACGCATATCATATAACATCTTTGCAATTGTGACATAAGTCACACAAATCATATAACATATACATCTCAATAAGTGTGACATAAGTCACACCCGACTAGATGGACAAACCTTACGGCAGTACATCAATGTCGTTAAGGAATGGCAAGCCAATCCCAGAGTAATCCGTATGTTCAAGACAAATAGGGCTGGTCAGACCTCCCGTATTACTCTTCACATCTCAAACCATGTTGCAAGGAGCCACCCAAGCAACCACATCTACGCACTTAGCCGGGCAAGGGCAAGTACGGGTTAAGCTTAACACTTTCACATCTAAATTACGAGCTCGATTTCACATCTCATATAGTTTAGGTGTTTACACTACGTAAACAAATATCACATATACATCTTAACGTTTGGGCCCTTAAACGTGCACGTGTCATGGCAACTTACAAAGTCTAGTGAACTAGATGAACAAGCCATAGAATCATGCACATTTCACATATCATCAACATATATCACTTTTCAATTCATCTCAAGACATTACATAGCATTTCATAGCATATCATTACATCTCATATCATGGCATAACATTTCATAGCGTATCATTACATTTCATATCATATGGACTGCATTTCAGGCCTCAATTGTCATGTACATAGCCCATATCACCTCCCGTGTAACCCCGAATACCCATAAGCAATCAAGATAACATTTGGGAAGTTATTATGTGAAAACTATGTTTTTTTTGTTGAACCCTCAGCGTGTCAAAGTAGTGTATCTTACCTTGGTACAGCTTACCAACGAGTTACATATATCTTACAGTGCTTGCTAAGTGCTCCCGACAACCTAGAACGAGTATAAGATCGATCTATAAGCTAAACAAAACTTAGGTACCAAACTGGACCCATTTGTGCGCCGCATGGAATTCCTGTGCACCGCACAAAACCATAAAAAGCATTTGTGCACCGCACAAAAAGTCTGTGCACCGCACAAATCAACAAATTTCGTCACAGAAACTAATCGATTTTCTGAGCATATCATCTGTGCGCCGCACAGAAGTTCTGTGCGCCGCATAACGGGCTCCCACCAGAAATCCAATTTTCAAAAGTTGCTTTTATGCGCCGCACAAAAGCCTTGTGCGCCGCACAAAACCCAGTTCGACCAAAAACCAACTTTTTAACCCTTTAATCGAATCCCATATGAACACCAATCATTAATTCGACCTGGAGACATAAATGTAACCCTTTGGACAATACTTTTACTGACTTAAATCCATCAATCAAACCTTTAATCCTTTACAACATGAATCAATCATTCAATCACCCGAATAATCATGAAATCGGTAAATGTTTAATCAAATAACCTAACCCACACCCCATGGCCTGGGTTGAATACTCATCTATGACTCAAATAATCAGATTTCAAATAGGATTTACCTACAATACCTGTAGATGACTTAGGGGATTCAAGATCTAAACAAAACTTGATCGAAACGGCACGAAACGATTGAATCTTGAGGGAACTTGCTTGGAGAGGGAGGGAGGATCGGCTGGGGGTATTTCTCACATATGACCTGATGTTGTGACAATTAGGGATACCTAATTGCACCTTAACCCCTGGCCATCAACTCCTAATCTTACACTTAGGTCCCCTCAACTTCTAAACTTGACTTTCTTAGCTTAATTCACCTACCGGGAGACTTAACGATCTAACAAGCACTTAACTTTCATAACGTTGCTTTAATTACTTTCATTATACATCATATTAATCGTTTCACATACAACACATAAGCATTTAATCACATAATCACATATAGGGCATATAAACTTAACGAACCCGACGTTAACTAACGGAATAGTCAAACTTGAAAAGTTTGGGATGTTACAACCATTCTTTCAATTCAACCACGGTTCAATACTCTTATACTGATTATAAAAATTTGTCATATCAACTACCAAATCCTTAATCACAAACATATGTGGTAACGGCGTTACCATTGTCGCCTTATCTTCCTTTGGAATCTTTGTTAAACAAGCTAGTCCATTACTTCCATCAATATTCATAGCACATGATCCACATATTCCTTCACGACATGACCTACGAAATGTTAACGTTGGGTCAATCTCGTTTTTTATCTTTATTAGTGCATCAAGAACCATTGGACCACATTCTTTTAGGTTTATTTGGTAGGTTCGTAGCTCGGGTTTGCCAGCATTGTCCGGGTTCCATCGGTATACTTGGAAGTCTTTTAGGTTTTGTGTGAAGACCGGCCGCGAAAGCAAAAGCTTCGCCGCGGATGATGGTTGAACCTTAGAGAAGGTCCTGCGTATTAAACTAGTTGTCATTGTTTGTTTGTTTGTAAAAAAATGATGGTAATGGAAAGATAGGAAATCAGGGATTTTAATTATATATTTATATGGAAAAGAACAAGTTATATTTAGTGACTTTTAAGGGCAGTTTAGGAAATAGAAAATAGATTTTAGTGGATGTTTCTATAGTAACGTGAAGAGGAAGAAATATGACAAGAGATATAGATTTACGTGGCATAAAAGAAACCATATTAGACAACGGGGATTGTGGTATGAGCGTGGAACAAATATCAACCGATCGATAGATATCTTGCGTGACCAAGTTTAATTATACCTCTTTACAACCAACATGGATTGTATTTTGTAACAATAAATTAAAGTTTGAACTTCAATTCAAACCTTGTAATAATCATAGTCTCCACTTTATTAATTAATTTGACTATTATAATAAAAAAAGTTATATAGACCTAGTTGTTTCTTTTATGCTTTTTATTTCTAGTTGAAAAAGAAAATAAGGGAGGGTTTTGGGTTTTTAGCGAAAGAATGCAGGAGAAGAGGAATAACGACAAGTCATAATGGGTGTTTGGGTTACTTATTTGGGCCAATATACAGCTGGTCCAATGGGCTGTTTAGTATTGTTAGCGTCTTAGCGATAGGTTTGTCTGGTATAAGTCAAATAAGGTTGTATAGTACTATAGTATATTGGCCAATTAAAGTAAAAAAAAAAAAGCAAGCTAGAATACTTTTGATCCTTTGCATCTAAAACTGTAAACCAATATTCGGTTTTAGAAAACGAAAACCAAACCAATCGGTTTCGTTTGGTTTTGGGTTTTGACAGTTCAATTTTCTCGGTTCTCGTTCTTCTGGTTCGGTTTTTGCTCATCCCTAGGAATATCTAATTGAGTATAGTGGTGATACATATGAGTTATGACTTAATTATGATACAACCACTCTAAATAGGGTTAGGTAAGTTCCTAACTTGGGAAGATATTTAATTTTTGGGGGCAATGGATATAGTGTTAGATGATATGTTTTAGGTGATTAAGGGTTTACAAGTGGTGCTTACCAGATTCAACCCCACCGGGGCCACATAACATGTTGGAATGACATGAAACATATATAACATATGTTACCGCTCTTTAATTTCGTAGGGATCAGTGTCGCGTACCTCATTAAAGATGTTAGCAAGACGTCATAACTTAAATGTTGTATCAACGTCATATTAATATGTCAACTGGAGAAGTTATCTGAAATAGAATATTGTAATGATTGTTGTCTTCGAATTTAATATGGACTCTAGGCGATCCTACTAGGCATATAACATGTCGCGACATGAAATGATAGGTCAATCTGAAAAATGAGGTATGAATATATGCTAAAAAAATAAAAAATAAAAAATAAATAACGTCAACATATTAAACATATATGTTACTGCTTCTTAATTTCCCAAGAGCCAGCGCTTACGTTTTAAAAGATGTTAATAGACCATTGAAACTTTAAGTGTTTCATCAACGTTATATTAATACATCAATTATAGGAGTTTTCCCAAAATAAAAATTTTAATAATTGCTATCTTAGTTTTTAATATGGACTCAACCCAATCAATCGTATCCAATCCGAGACACATATCATGTCGCGAATAACCGAAACATATTGCTCTTTATATTTCTACAGATTAGCATCTGCCATTGTAACATTCGTGAATTTTGACTTAATTTGACCCATTGGTTATATGTACGTTTTGAGTAATTAAATTTATTAATAATGAATGATCGAGCTTATTTGTGAATTGATCGTGTTCTAGGTGCATGTATGATGTAATGATTGTTTTAAATAAAATGTGTTCGTGTATTAGTCGAGGTTAATTGATCGATGTATTGGAATGTTCGATACTATTTGTGGATTAAGTAAGCTAGAGATATAGGAATTTGGTTAGTCCATGGGTCAACCCACATCCTTGACCCATGACCCAACACCCAACCCATGACCCAACCCTATCCCTTGCATTCAATCACCTCCCATCCACCCAATCCTCATCTCTCTCTCTCTACATTCATTGCAAGAGTTCTTGCGCTTTCTCTCTCTCTCCCTAAATTGAATATACCAAATTAAATGTTTCATGCAAGAAATTGTTAGGGGTTTTCATCATCATCACCATTTTTGTAACATATCAAAAGATTGGGTCTTGAAGTGCAAGGAAATCACTCATTCAGGTCAATATCGGATTCAACACTTAGGTGATGTTTTTGGTAAGTTAAATCTATCCTAAAATCATCATTTTATGTTTATAAGCATGTCATTAAGTCAAATAACAAGAAATCTTGGTCAAATCCGGGTCAAAGCTTAATTAGGTCAAAATCTAGGGTTTCATGTTATTCAAGTGGGTCAAATTTGAATTTAAGCTTGGATTGATGTTGGGTCGAAATTGTGATATGAGTTATACTCTTTTATGTCAATACATGTTGATTATACTTCAATTAAGTCTCGAATCCTTTCAAAAATGAGTCCTAGGTCGGATTAGGGGTTTCAAAATGGTAAAATGGGTCAAGTGAATCTTTGGGTAAGATTTTGATGTAATGGGTCTAATTTCAGGAAATGGATTATGTTAAAAAGTGTTATGTAAGCTCAATTATGCATCAAAACAAGTCATGGGGTCAAGGTAGTCGAATTAATGTTCTAGGTTAAGGTTTGAAGAGTTTTGATTCGTTTTTTGCCCTTTAACTGCTGCTACTGCTCGTATGGTTTAGATCTTAGCATCTGGCTTGTTCTTGTGGGCGTCTGGCATGTTGCTAGGTTCTGGCCTAGCGCCTGGCATGGTGGGTACCACCGTCCCAAATGGTACCCCACATTGTGCAATCCTAGCGTCTGGTTACCGTTTCTCTAGCGTAAAACAGATGAGCGTGTCGCGAAAGTTGGAATTCGAGGTTGCAAGCCACCGTATCACACGGTGGGTGTACCGTGTGAGACACCAATCGAGTCTTGGCACACCGTTTCGCACGCTGTCTCTACCGTTTCTTACGCCGGATGGGCGGTGGACCACCGTCTTGGACGATGGGTTACACTGTCTTGGACGGTTCACCAGAACCTTTGCCTTTCCAGTTTTGTTCTAGCTTTCTTTTTGGTAATACTTGGATCGAAGCAAACTTGTCTTGGGGTCCTTCCTCGATTCTTTCAGCGTTGTGTTTGGGCTTAAATTCTCATTCGAAGTCGATCACCTAAAGTAGGGTTTTGTTGTAATACAAAAGAGAATATAGCAAGTATATTGATAAGTATGTGTATATATATTGATAGGTCGAGGGCACGAGGCGATCGTCGGGCATTTATAATTCTTATTTAATTTCCATTTCGTGGCAAAGGTGAGTTCGTAGCCCCTTTACTTTACGTGATTTTGGGGTGAAAAGTGTACAACGTGTTATTTGGTTTATTTGATCGTTATGTGATCGTTTAATTAAGTAACCAAGGTTATATGATCGTTTGACTACTTTATCAAAGTTATGTGTTCGTTTAATTGTTTTATCAAGGTTATGTGATCATTTAATGATCCAATCAAGGTTTCAAGGTTATGTGATCATTTAATGATCCAATCAAGGTTTCAAGGTTATGTGATCATTTAATGATCCAATCAAGGTTTCAAGGTTATGTGATCATTTAATGATCCAATCAAGGTTTCAAGGTTATGTGATCATTTAATGATCCAATCAAGGTTATATGTTCGTATCAAGGTTATGTGATCATTTAATGATCCAATCAAGGTTTCAAGGTTATGTGATCATTTAATGATCCAATCAAGGTTTCAAGGTTATGTGATCATTTAATGATCCAATCAAGGTTTCAAGGTTATGTGATCATTTAATGATCCAATCAAGGTTTCAAGGTTATGTGATCATTTAATGATCCAATCAAGGTTTCAAGGTTATGTGATCATTTAATGATCCAATCAAGGTTTCAAGGTTATGTGATCATTTAATGATCCAATCAAGGTTTCAAGGTTATGTGATCATTTAATGATCCAATCAAGGTTTCAAGGTTATGTGATCATTTAATGATCCAATCAAGGTTTCAAGGTTATGTGATCATTTAATGATCCAATCAAGGTTTCAAGGTTATGTGATCATTTAATGATCCAATCAAGGTTTCAAGGTTATGTGATCATTTAATGATCCAATCAAGGTTTCAAGGTTATGTGATCATTTAATGATCCAATCAAGGTTTCAAGGTTATGTGATCATTTAATGATCCAATCAAGGTTTCAAGGTTATGTGATCATTTAATGATCCAATCAAGGTTTCAAGGTTATGTGATCATTTAATGATCCAATCAAGGTTTCAAGGTTATGTGATCATTTAATGATCCAATCAAGGTTTCAAGGTTATGTGATCATTTAATGATCCAATCAAGGTTTCAAGGTTATGTGATCATTTAATGATCCAATCAAGGTTTCAAGGTTATGTGATCATTTAATGATCCAATCAAGGTTTCAAGGTTATGTGATCATTTAATGATCCAATCATGATTATATGTTCGTATCAAGGTTATGTGATCATTTAATGATCCAATCAAGGTTATATGTTCGTATCAAGGTTATGTGATCATTTAATGATCCAATCAAGGTTATATGTTCGTATCAAGGTTATGTGATCATTTAATGATCCAATCAAGGTTTCAAGGTTATGTGATCATTTAATGATCCAATCAAGGTTTCAAGGTTATGTGATCATTTAATGATCCAATCAAGGTTTCAAGGTTATGTGATCATTTAATGATCCAATCAAGGTTTCAAGGTTATGTGATCATTTAATGATCCAATCAAGGTTTCAAGGTTATGTGATCATTTAATGATCCAATCAAGGTTTCAAGGTTATGTGATCATTTAATGATCCAATCAAGGTTTCAAGGTTATGTGATCATTTAATGATCCAATCATGATTATATGTTCGTATCAAGGTTATGTGATCATTTAATGATCCAATCAAGGTTATATGTTCGTATCAAGGTTATGTGATCATTTAATGATCCAATCAAGGTTATATGTTCGTATCAAGGTTATGTGATCATTTAATGATCCAATCAAGGTTTCAAGGTTATGTGATCATTTAATGATCCAATCAAGGTTTCAAGGTTATGTGATCATTTAATGATCCAATCAAGGTTTCAAGGTTATGTGATCATTTAATGATCCAATCAAGGTTTCAAGGTTATGTGATCATTTAATGATCCAATCAAGGTTTCAAGGTTATGTGATCATTTAATGATCCAATCAAGGTTTCAAGGTTATGTGATCATTTAATGATCCAATCAGATTATATGTTCGTATCAAGGTTATGTGATCATTTAATGATCCAATCAAGGTTTCAAGGTTATGTGATCATTTAATGATCCAATCAAGGTTATATGTTCGTATCAAGGTTATGTGATCATTTAATGATCCAATCAAGGTTTCAAGGTTATGTGATCATTTAATGATCCAATCAAGGTTTCAAGGTTATGTGATCATTTAATGATCCAATCATGATTATATGTTCGTATCAAGGTTATGTGATCATTTAATGATCCAATCAAGGTTATATGTTCGTATCAAGGTTATGTGATCATTTAATGATCCAATCAAGGTTTCAAGGTTATGTGATCATTTAATGATCCAATCAAGGTTTCAAGGTTATGTGATCATTTAATGATCCAATCAAGGTTTCAAGGTTATGTGATCATTTAATGATCCAATCAAGGTTATATGTTCGTATCAAGGTTATGTGATCATTTAATGATCCAATCAAGGTTATATGTTCGTATCAAGGTTATGTGATCATTTAATGATCCAATCAAGGTTTCAAGGTTATGTGATCATTTAATGATCCAATCAAGGTTTCAAGGTTATGTGATCATTTAATGATCCAATCAAGGTTTCAAGGTTATGTGATCATTTAATGATCCAATCATGATTATATGTTCGTATCAAGGTTATGTGATCATTTAATGATCCAATCAAGGTTATATGTTCGTATCAAGGTTATGTGATCATTTAATGATCCAATCAAGGTTTCAAGGTTATGTGATCATTTAATGATCCAATCAAGGTTTCAAGGTTATGTGATCATTTAATGATCCAATCAAGGTTTCAAGGTTATGTGATCATTTAATGATCCAATCAAGGTTTCAAGGTTATGTGATTCATTAGAAGGATTTAAGTAGGAATTGTGTGTTACTTGAAGGTCGGTTTTTGATATTCGTGTGTGAATTGTGAGAATTAACTTGTTAATCTAACACGTGTGTTCAGGAAAGATGGTTAGACCAAGGAGAGCTAACACTAACTATAGGCGTCAAAATGAGCAAGAAGAGCTGGTTGATCAAGAGAATCAAGGGGGGAATCGTGGCGGTAGAGGTGGTCGAGGAGGTAGGGGTAATCGAGGGGGTCGTGGTGGCCGAGGTGGCTGGGGTGGTGCAAATCCCCCGGTAAGAACCGAGGTTATCACTCAAGCTCTTAATGAGCTTATGCCGGAACTTGTGGCCCGAATCTCGGCGGCCATGGATAGGGGTGCACAAGAAGAACCGGAAGATGAAGCGGTTCATGTTGAAAATGAAGATGAAAATGTGAATGTGAATGGTGAGGAGAATGGGGGAGAAGCTTTTGTTCAACAAAGAATCAATAATGCTTACCGCCAAGGTTGCATTTTTAAAGACTTTAAGGCTTGTGGAGCCCCGAAGTGGAAGGGAGAAGGTGGGGCCACCGGTTGTTTGGAGTGGATAGAGAATATTGAATCCGTGGTTGCTAGAAGTGGATGTACTCATGACCAAAGAGTTTTCCACGCCACCGGCATGTTAGGGGGTGATACTAGAGTGGTGGAATGTAGAAGTGCATGCTTTGGGGATTGATCTTGCTAACTCCATACCTTGGGAGAATTTCAAACAAATGATTATTGCTAAGTATTGCCCACCGCATGAAATGAGGAATCTACAAGAAGAATTTACTAGCCTCACTATGAAGGGAGCCGATCATGTGGGGTACACTCGTCGTTTCGGTCAACTTTCTAGACTTATCCCTCATCTAGTGAGACCCAAAGATCGGAAGGTGGAGAAATATGTTGTCGGGTTGCCTCATAAGGTGAGAGTGCTTGTTTCTCATCCCACTATGCCTTTGACTATTAATGAAGCCATTAACCGAACCGCTAGTGTCACCATGGAGCTTGTGAAGGGTGGTGAACTAGGAAAGAATGATGGTAAGAGGAAGGATGTATCCGAGTCTAGTGGCACCAAGAAAGACGAGATACATCATCATAAGAAGCCAACTAGAGGTGGAAGGGTGTTTGCGGCAGTTGTGCCGGCAAGGGAGATTTACACCGGGGCTATTCCTTTATGCCCTCGATGTAAACGTTACTAAAGTTGAATTGAAAACCATGCCCGTAGTTAAAGATTTTGCGGATGTATTCCCGGATGACCTACCGGGTTTGCCTCCATCTCGTAAGCTTGATTTCCGTATTGACCTCATTCCTAATGCTTTACCCGTGGCCAAAGCGCCTTATCACTTAGCCATGACCGAAATGCAAGAGTTGGCCGCCCAACTCAAAGAGCTTCAGGAAAAGGGTTTCATCCGCCCTAGCTAATCACCGTGGGGCGCACCGGTCTTATTTGTCAAAAAGTAGGATGGATCGTTTTGAATGTGTATCGATTATAGAGAATTGAACAAGCTAACGGTAAAGAATCGTTATCCTCTTCCTAGGATTGACGATTTATTTTATCAACTTCAAGGTGCCCAATATTTCTCCAAGATTGATTTGAGGCCGGGTTACCATCAATTGAGGGTCCATGAAGATGACATTCCTAAAACCGCTTTCCGAACAAGATATGGGCATTTTGAATTCATGGTGATGTCTTTTGGGTTGACCAATGCACCAGCGGTGTTCATGGATTTGATGAACCGGGTGTGTCGGCCCTACTTGGATCAATTTGTCATTGTCTTTATCGATGACATACTCATCTATTCCAAAATGAAAGAAAATCATGTTGAGCATTTGAAGAAGGTGTTGGAACTACTTTGAGGGGAGAAATTGTATGCCAAGTTCTCTAAGTGTGAATTTTGGCTAGAAGAGGTTCACTTCCTTGGTCACGTGGTGAGCAAGGAGGGTATTCATGTGGACCCTAGCAAAATCGAGGAGGTTAAGAATTGGAGACGACCCGAGACGCCAACCGAGATTCGCCAATTTCTTGGTTTGGCGGGTTATTATAGGGTTTATTGAAGGCTTCTCAAAAATCGCCCAACCCTTGACCTTGTTGACACAACGGGAAAGGAGGTTTGATTGGGGCGAAAAGCAAGAACGGGCCTTCCAATTGCTTAAAGACAAGTTATGTGATGCACCAATCTTAAGTTTGCCCGATGGAGCCGACGATTTTCTTGTGTATTGTAATGCGTCCAGGCAAGGCTTGGGGTGTGTTTTGATGCAACGGGGCAAGGTGATTGCTTGTGCATCTAGACAATTGAAGGTACATGAAAAGAATTACCCGACACATGACTTGGAGTTAGGAGCGGTCGTGTTTGCTTTGAAGTGTTGAAGACATTACTTATATGGCACCAAAAGTGTGATCTATACCGATCACAAAAGTCTACAACACATCTTTGATCAAAGCGAATTGAATATGAGGCAACGGAGGTGGCTAGAACTTTTTAGTGATTATGATTGTGTTATCCGGTACCACCCGGGTAAAGCCAATGTTGTAGCCGATGCTTTGAGCCGGAAGGAGCGTGTACATCTGATGAGCGTCCATTTTGTGATAAAAACCCCTATCGAAAGGCTTCATTTCAATGTCTAAATGAGTTAATATTCCGGAACTATCGGTACTTAATGGATTCTATGTTTACGCAGGTTCACGGAAGATGCGAGTGAGGGTAAATGGCATCAAGTGACTCAAGAGGGAAGCCTATGAAGTTACAAGACACAAGGAGGTGATTCGGGAGCCGAACAAAGAAGTACGAGAAGCAGCAGCAGCTGCCAGCGCCGTTGGGAGCCCATCCAGCGCCGCTGGGCGGCCCAGATCAGAAACCGACTTTGAACACGATTTAAGTCGAAGTATCCCTCAAAACCCTAAGAGAGAGCCGATTCAGCAGCCCTAGCCGCCCATATTCAACCCTAGGTCGACTTTGCAGATTCCAAGGAGGTTTTGGAGCTTCTAACACCTTCCGATCTTCATCCTCAGCCTAGATCTACTCTTTTATTTTACTTTTAGTTGGTAAACAATGTCTTTCATCTTTTCAGACTTTGTTATTCCTTTAATAATGTCAGGCTAGTAGGCTGAATACTTGTTTGGATCAATGTGATCATATAGACGTTTATCATTTTACTTTATTTGTTAGAATCTTGGAGTGTGTTTTACTGTTTATCGTAGATCCATGTTTTACTAGTTCTTCATATTATTATCGGTTCTATATCTGCATGTATTAGTTTAATTCTGATGATCGGTCTATAATCATATACTAGGATTAATACATAAGGATGGAAAACACTAGTCGATCTTTAACTAGTTGTAAAAGGTGATTCACTTGTAACCGAGGGATCCAGAACCATAGTAATTAGGATGAATAGAACATGATGCTTAACAATGTCAGACGTGATCCAGTGACTTGGAAACGAGCACTGTGGTCACCGGAGATAATTACTATCTGGCCATGGCTTAAGAGCCGGGTAACTTAAAGATGAACTAGTAACACAAACTTTAGGTCATTAATGCCTAAACAATGAATCTAACGAGAATTTGTTTATAGGGTAGTGTGAGTCTAGCGACAACACTAGTTAATTAGGCAAAGTGAATCTAACGAGAATCTGAGCCGTGATTAAGTTTCCAACAGTCTAGCAAGTAGGTAGAATGATATTTGGTCGTACCATGAGATCTGAGATGCCAAAAAGTATTTTAATTTAATTACTGTTATTTGCTTTTTCAAACTATTTTCAGACTGATCCTCTCGCTGAATAAGCGGTTGCGGCTTCTATTTACTTTTCAGTACTTTAATTAGTTTAATAGGAAATCGTGACAATGCCACAACCATTAGAATTACACGTATTACTAGATTAGGTAAAGCAACTCGTCCCTGCGAACGATCCTGTTCTTATCACTAAACTATACTACATCTTATCGGGTCCCCTGTCCGTTAAGGTGTGTGTGTGTGTTTCGAGATAATAACTTGTACAACTTTTATAAATTTAAACACTAAACGAAATCGACCATCAACATCCAAGAAGAATTAGAGCCATGAGCTTCACCGCACCAAGAAGTGTTCGTGACACCATAATTGAAGCTCAAAGAATGGCCACCTTTCCGGAAAATTTCATTAATGAAGCACTTCATGGGTTAGAAGAACAATTTGATCGGAAGGATGATGACGGTTTGTATTTTGTAGAACGATTATGGATTCCCGTCCTTGGGGGTCTAAGATTGAAGTTGATGAATGAAGCCCATAAGTCGGCATACTCGGTTCACCCGGGGTCCGACAAGATGTATTTTGATATGAGAGATTTGTATTGGTGGCCGGGTATGAAGAAAGATATTGCTAGGTATGTTAGTGAATGTATGACATGTTTACAAGTAAAAGCCGACCACAAGAAACCACCCGATTTGCTAGTTCAACCGGTGACGCCGGAGTGGAAATGGGAGAACATTGCCATGGACTTCATCACGAAGTTACCTAGAACAAGTAGTGGTCGGGACACCATTTGGATGATAATTGACCGGTTGACTAAGTCGGCTCACTTCTTAGCCATTCGGGAAGACGACAAATTTGACACCATGGCATGTTTGTACATTAAGGAAGTAGTATCCAAGCATGGGGTGCCGATTTCCATAATAACCGATCGGGATGCCCGATTTACTTCAAAGTTTTGGAAGGCGTTCCAAAAAGCGATGGGTACTCAACTTGATATGAGTACGTCGTTCCATCCACAAACCGACGGTCAAAGTGAAAGAACAATCCAAACACTTAAAGATATGTTAAGGGCTTGTGCCATCGAGTTTGGTGGCAATTGGGATGTGCATCTCCCTTTGATCGAATTCTCATACAATAATAGCTACCATGCTAGTATTCAAATGGCACAGTTTAAGGCTTTGTATGGGAGAAAGTGTAGGTCACCACTTGCTTAGGCGAAGATTGGTGAAGGCCAACTCATTGGACCCGAGATTGTTGTTGAAACGACAAAAGTCATCTCGCAAATCAAGGAGAAATTGAGAGTGGCTCGAGAACGACAATTGAAGTATGCCAATGTGAGACGAAGACCCCTCGAGTTTGAGGTAGGCGATTTTGTTTTGTTGAAGGTATCCCCGTGGAAGGGAGTAGTTCGTTTTGTGAAGCGTGGCAAGTTGGGGCCAAGGTATATTGGCCCATTTAAGATCTTGGAGCGTATAGGTCCGGTTGCTTATCGTTTGGAGCTCCCTCAAGATTTGAGTGGAGTTCATAATGTGTTTCATGTGTGTAATCTTAGAAATGTTGTAATTATGAGAAAAATTCAATATACATATACAGCCGCATATCTATGAACCATTAGGGTCGCACACATAGAACGAGGAGGGCTTAATTGAACTTTATAAATAACAAGGAATTCATTGGAAATGAAAATAACTAAAAGTTTCCAAAAATAGATTTGGAAATGATTCGCGGGTCGGAAACGCGAATCGGGTCGAATACGGGATCAGACATCAAGCACCATGGGTCGACAAAGTCGACCCATGGGGGTCCCACTAGGTCGGCCGCGCAAGGGAGGGGAGAGGGAGAAGGAAACTAGGTTTCCTTATCCCACATTGATTCAAAGAAGGAAACCTAAGGGTTTTCTATGCCTATATAAAGAACTCTTATTCCTTCTTGAATCTTTGCACCAAAATTTCTCTCTTCTCTCCTTTTTTCGTGTGGAGTTCGAAACCCTCAAAGGGTTGAGAACACCCCATTCTAGTTATTTTTCCAGTGGGTATTTTGTTATAACGTAAAGTTATAGCTAGCACTTATTTAAGTGCCGAAGATCCGTTCGCGTGTACGAGTCTTTTGAGGGGCGCGACTTCGGGTCCTTTTTCGTGGCAAGTAGCTCACGTTATTCTTGCTCAAGAATAACGTCTCCGGGAGGTGTCCTAAGAGGTTAGTAGTTCTTCTATTTATTTAATTATTGTTTAGTTACTATATGCATGCGCGATAGATCTTGGCTAGGGAATTAAATAGTTTTAATTGTTTATTACATGCTTCCGCTAGTAGTAATTAAATAGATTAATTACATGTTCATTAATTACATTTAGATAAATTATTTTGTATTTAAATAATTAAACGTTTTTAATTATTTACGTTTTAAACCCTACACTTGTAAAAGATTTTAAACATAACCCTTGATTAATGAACAATGTTTATTCTTGGAATAAACATCATTTTGGTTAATAAAATCCCAACAGTGGTATCAGAGCCAAATCGCGTTATGGTATAGTAGCTAAAGCGCTCAATTAAATATGTAATTATTAAATTATATATTTTTGAGCATGATCGTTCAACCCATATATTAGCATGTATCGGGTTATGTATCTAGCCATGTACATGCATGCATGGCTAATATATTTAGTGCTTGTAGTGTTACTTGTAGTGTAGGATTTAATGCCCTAGTTTTATAATAGAGATCTCATTAAGTAATTAATGACATGCATATTAAAGTTTTGTAAAACTAGTGAAAATGTTAAAATAGTTTTTAACTAAATGGTGCAACAATTTGTTTTGAGTGCATGCAAAATGAATTGTAGTACAAACTTTTGTCATATAAGTTTGTCTTGAGCTAATCTAAAATCTACCTAATATAAAAGAGATCCCTGTCATCCTATGAGAAGCACCTGACCATCCACACTCCCTGTTGCTCTGTACGATTGCCTAAGCCATAGTGTGGATACGGGGTGGTCCTTCATGTCTGCCCATCCCAGTTACCATACATGGACAGCCACACGCCTGCTTATAGGCGGGATTTCGCTAGGTCGTCCGGACGGTTGCCGGATACTAGTCGGCAAGGATGAGACTCAAACATGCCAATGGATCAAGGAGTTATCAAGTCTCATTGAGAGTCGCAAAGTGAGATCGGTTGTGAGAATCGGCCTCATTGATAAACAACCATGTGGTCGTCCGGACGGTTGCCGGATACACGTGCTATGGACTCAATTTGGTTCTCATTGTTTAACTAAAATATATATAGGATTATTAATACGTCTAATAAATTCCTTAGGTAGTTATATGAGTTAAACCTTAGATATCCAAACATTGAACCTTAGTTATTGTCCTGTAGATGGATGACTTTCTGCTAGAATTATTAATTACTTCTATAACAGATATCAATGAAATCGACACTTCACCATATGACGAAGTTAGTTCGTTGTTTAAAGGCATTTCTGCCACGAAGAAAAGGGGTTCGTCGGCGGTGTCTCATTGTCTTTCCATGAAAGAAAGATTCGAGAGGTTGCGCGAACTAGGGTACGATATTACTGACTACCTCATAGAGGATCTTTTGATCTCTTCGTTTGATGGATCTTGTGAAGATATCGTCAAGAGGTATAACACTCAGAGTATAACTTTAGAAGGTTCCTCGGAGCTCTTAAAAAGTTTGATGAGGAAAATCGTATCGCTTACCTTAATCAAAGTGAAGTGAAAGAGCCAATCAAAGTTAAAAATGAGGAAACCAAGAAAGACAACTTGGAAGTAGTTTCATCTTCAAAAAGGAAGGCTGACCCCATAGCTCATTCAATTTGTCTTGTTTGTTGTCGAATGGGAAAATGGAATAAGGGTTGTCGGAAACATTCTCGGGTCGAAGGGCCGGTTCGATCGAATGTATATGTAATCGGATTGTACTCTTGCGTCTTGGACTCGTGGGTACTAGACAATGGGTGTGGTACACACATTTTCAATTCAGCAAAAGGACTGAGAAAGAGCAAGAAGCTGAGGACCGGGGACTTGGACTTGCATGTCGGTAACGGCGAGCACGTCGGAGTTTTGGCTGTGGGAACTTATGAGCTCTCTTTGCCAAATGGTCGAGTATTGATCTTGGATAATTGCTGTTATGCTCCTGGTTTAACTAGGAACATCATATCGTTTGCTCGTCTGAAGGAATCTGGGTACGCCTATGGTTTCTCGGACAGAGGTATTGAAGCTTATAAGGATAATGTCTTCTACTTCGAAGCAATACCGAATAATGGCATATACGAGATCGATATTTTAGATTTTGGCTCAAACAATCCGGTATACGTATGTGAGGAAAGGAAGAACGTTGCTCATTCTGATATGTATCTCTGGCATTGTCGTCTTGGTCATATAAGCAAGGATCGCATCAATAAACTCCAATCAGATGGAGTTTTGCCATCTTTAGGAAGTAATTCCTTTGATGTATGCGAATCTTATTTGTGTGGAAAGATGGCGAAGAGTCCTTTCAAGGGTAACCCTGAAAGAGCTACTGATCTACTAGGCATCGTACACACTGATGTGTGTGGGCCTTTTAGAACACCGACTAGAGACGGTCAGACCTACTTCATTACATTTACTGATGACTTCAGTAGATACGGCTATGTTTATCTTATGAAACATAAGCACGAAGCTTTTGAGATTTTCAAAGCCTTTCAAAATGAAGTAGAGAATCAACTCGGAAAGACTATCAAAACACTAAGATCTGATCGAGGTGGTGAATATATGAGCCAAGAGTTCATGGTTCATCTAAATGAACGGGGAATTGTATCTCAATTCACTCCTCCATATACTCCGCAACATAATGGAGTATCTGACAGGAGAAATCGAACCTTGCTAGACATGGTCTGATTAATGATGAATCGCACAACTCTACATCCTTCCTTTTGGGGCTATGCACTAGAAAGTGCAGCACGTATTCTCAACATGGTTCCAACAAAGAAAGTTGACACAACGCCATACGAGTTGTGGCATGGTAAGAAACCAGATCTTAACCATCTTAGGATTTGGGGATGCCCGGTGTTCGTTAAAAAGGATGTCGTAAGCAAACTCGATCCTAGATCTGTCAAGTGCATTTTTGTTGGGTATCCGAAGGATTCTCCTTCCGGATACTATCTCTATGATCCATCCAACAACAAAATTTTCATAAGTCGGAGCGTCTTCCTTGAGAAGAAGTTTTTGGATGAAGAAGTCAGTGGGAGCTATGTGGATCTCGATGAAATTCGAGAAACACAAAAGGCACCTCCCGTTGGAAACAGTAAACCACTTAGTAAACCTAAGCTTGCAAAAGCAAAGGTCTTACAAGATACACAAAGCGTTCGTCGCTCGGAAAGGACTCGCTTTGATTCCGATATATATGGATATCTAATCACCCAAAGTAAGGAAGTAGATCATTTTGAACCTACTACCTACGATGAGGCGATAACGGGATCGGAGTCCAAGAAATGGCACGAAGCCATGGACGCTGAGATGCAACCCATGAAGGATAACGAGGTTTGGTCCTTGGTTGATCCACCACTCGATTGCAAGGGTGTAGGGTGCAAATGGGTTTTCAAGAAGAAAACCGACATGGATGGTAAAGTACATACTTTTAAGGCTAGACTAGTGGCGAAAGGTTACACTTAAACCCACGGGGTTGATTATGATGAAACCTTCTCGCCAGTAGCAACTCTTAAGGCTATTAGGATACTCATTGCCATAGCCGCTCATTATGATTATGAGATATGGCAAATGGATGTCAAGACAACATTCTTAAACGGCCAACTTAGTGAGGACGTTTACATGACACAACCCGAAGGTTATGTCAATACCGAGTTTCCCGATAAAGTATGTAAGCTTCAGAGATCCATCTATGGATTGAAGCAAGCATCAAGGACATGGAATTTGCGTTTTGATGAAAAGATCAATGTAACATCCCAAAACTTTTAGACGTTGACCGTTATCCTGTCGTTTGTGACCGTAAGTTAACGCGTGTTTTATATGTGTTTACGTGATTAAATAATTAACGTAAGATATGTGATAAAGTGATTTAAGTAATGAAAATAATGTTTAATAATGATTAATGAAGTCATTAAGTGTTCCCGATAGGATTTAAGAGTCGTTAAATGTTCCCGTATGCGTTAAACGAACAGTTAAGTGACGAAACGAGTTATAAGGAAGTGCGGGGGCCTAGATGTAAAATTTTGAAAGTTTCCCCAGAAGATTTAGGGCTTTAAATTCGTGCCTAACTCCCCTAAATCAGATCCAAACCCTAAGAAAGTCTCACACACAAAACTCTAGGTCAATTCCTTAAGTTTTAGTCGATTTCAGGGGTTTTCGGAAGGGATTTTGCTTGCTTTTTGATCCGTTATTCAACCCTACAGGTATAATATCATCTATTGATTGTTAATTAAGTTTTCAATTAGGTTTTGTCTCTGTAGATTCGGCCATGGGGGTTGGGGATGCTTAATGATGATGTTTTCGGTTAAAAACGACGTTTTCGTGAGTAAAATCGTTAATTGAGTGGGTTGACAACATCAAGTTGCAAACTTTAATGATGAGTTGTGTTGTTTAGATCTATATGAGTGAATCCCATGTGGTTAATTAGATCCATAAGTGTTTAATTAGGTTTTTGTATTAAACGTTGTGATTTCGAGTCGTTTTGATGATGGAAAAGAGGATTCATGTTTGAAATTGATTCAAGGATCAATTGATGTTTTCAAAGGTTCAATTAAGTCCTATTCAATGTTAATTTAATGGATAAAAGTCGTGGTTGGGGGCTGGGATTCGTTTGGAAGGAGTTTAAAGTGAAACGGAAAAGTCGTTGGCTGATCGCCCAGTTAGTGAGGCCCATTGGAATACTGGTGCGCCCCACTTATGGCCACGTTTGTGGACAGAATGGTTTTAGTGCTGCCCACTGACGTTTTGGTGAGGCCCACTACCTGCACTTCACTAGTTTTGATCCGTTTGACTTATGTAATGGGTATATAAGTGTCCCTAAGTTAATGGATGGTTTTATAATCTAGTTATGGTGGGTTTATACAAGTTATTGACTATGAACTCGGTATAGGTCACTCGGGATAATTGTGAAGCTTGTTAACTTGTGTTTGGTGTATCGTTGCGCGTTCGTGAGGTAAGATACACGACTTTTCTCACGCTGGAGGCACAACAAAATGCGGTTTTTTATAATTAACCTCTTAATCGGATTATCTTATATGTGTGGGGTTTTCTGGGTTATGTGGGAGGTTATATGGGAATATATGTATCTTGAAATGATTTATGTTGATATGATGATGTTTAAAGTGGAAGTATATATGTGCATATGAAGTATGATGCTTATAATGATGTTGCTATGATATGTTTAAGATATGTGTTGTTGATAATGTCGTTGTTATGCCTTACTGTTGATATGTAATGACTTGTTTGTGACACTTAAGTATGATATGTCTAGTTCACTAGATACACGTAAGTAATGATATGAGTTGTGCACGTTAGTGAGATTAAACGTTGAAGTAGATGTGACGTTAATTAGGTAATGAAAATACCTAAAGTTAAAGTAAAGTGTGAAATGTGGGAAATCGTTCTAGCCTTAGTGTCAGTGCGTAAAAAGTAAAGTAAAGATGTTGATAAGTGATTAGTTTAGGTGAAAGTGTAGCCTAAGCTAATAAAGATAAGAAGTCTCGAGCATAAGTTGTGTTAAGCTTAACCCGTGCTAGTTGAAAAGCTAGTGTGTACGTGGTCGCTTGAGTGGCTCCTTGCGGCATAGTTATGTTGATCTAGTATTTCCGGGTGGAGTGACTAACCACCAATGTTAAAAGCATGACGGGATACTATAAGTGGTCGCTTGAGTAATTTCTTGCGGCATAGTTATGTTGATCTAGTATTCCCGGGTGGAGTGACTAACCACCAATGTTAAAAGCGTAACGGGATGCTTAAAGTTGATAAGTTGATAACGTTGATAAGTTGATAAAGTTGATAAAGTTGATAACGTTGATAAAGTTGATTAAGTTGATAAAGTTCATAAAGTTGATTAAGATGATTAAGTTGAATAAGTTGATCAAGATAATAATAAGATATGTTGATAAGTATGATGTATCGTTGATAGGCACAATTAGGAGTATATACTCTACATGTGCTAATATGTATACGTATGAAATTTTTATGTGTGTTATGCCAAGATATGAGACGTTGATTAAGTTGTAAAGTTGATTAAGTTGATAAAGTTGATTAAGTTGATAAAGTTGATTAAGTTGATAAAGTTGATTAAGTTGATAAAGTTGATTAAGTTGATAAAGTTGATTAAGTTGATAAAGTTGATTAAGTTGATAAAGTTGATTAAGTTGATAAAGTTGATTAAGTTGATAAAGTTGATTAAGTTGATAAAGTTGATTAAGTTGATAAAGTTGATTAAGTTGATAAAGTTGATTAAGTTGATAAAGTTGATTAAGTTGATAAAGTTGATTAAGTTGATAAAGTTGATTAAGTTGATAAAGTTGATTAAGTTGATAAAGTTGATTAAGTTGATAAAGTTGATTAAGTTGATAAAGTTGATTAAGTTGATAAAGTTGATTAAGTTGATAAAGTTGATTAAGTTGATAAAGTTGATTAAGTTGATAAAGTTGATTAAGTTGATAAAGTTGATTAAGTTGATAAAGTTGATTAAGTTGATAAAGTTGATTAAGTTGATAAAGTTGATTAAGTTGATAAAGTTGATTAAGTTGATAAAGTTGATTAAGTTGATAAAGTTGATTAAGTTGATAAAGTTGATTAAGTTGATAAAGTTGATTAAGTTGATAAAGTTGATTAAGTTGATAAAGTTGATTAAGTTGATAAAGTTGATTAAGTTGATAAAGTTGATTAAGTTGATAAAGTTGATTAAGTTGATAAAGTTGATTAAGTTGATAAAGTTGATTAAGTTGATAAAGTTGATTAAGTTGATAAAGTTGATTAAGTTGATAAAGTTGATTAAGTTGATAAAGTTGATTAAGTTGATAAAGTTGATTAAGTTGATAAAGTTGATTAAGTTGATAAAGTTGATTAAGTTGATAAAGTTGATTAAGTTGATAAAGTTGATTAAGTTGATAAAGTTGATTAAGTTGATAAAGTTGATTAAGTTGATAAAGTTGATTAAGTTGATAAAGTTGATTAAGTTGATAAAGTTGATTAAGTTGATAAAGTTGATTAAGTTGATAAAGTTGATTAAGTTGATAAAGTTGATTAAGTTGATAAAGTTGATTAAGTTGATAAAGTTGATTAAGTTGATAAAGTTGATTAAGTTGATAAAGTTGATTAAGTTGATAAAGTTGATTAAGTTGATAAAGTTGATTAAGTTGATAAAGTTGATTAAGTTGATAAAGTTGATTAAGTTGATAAAGTTGATTAAGATGTAAATTATGTTGATAGCCTTCAGTCCTCTATTTTCTCGCTTTATCCATTATGAATTATTTTGTTACTATGATAGACGATTCCTTTAGGTAATGTACTCTATCCTCATGTCGGAGTTAGATAAGTTCGTGTTTTGAGTTATATGTGAAGTGTTTGCAAATGAAATTTAGTTGGTAAAGCTGTAAGGTGTGGTATGTATTAAGAAAGGTGATTGAAGTTGGAAAATTATGTGAGATGAAATGTGGTCAATGATGTTCAGTCCACTGAGTTATTGACAAGGATCACAATTGAAATGAGGTATGAGATGCTATGTATGTAAAAAAAGATACATTGGTGGAATAGGTGGTCACCCATAGGAAGGGTGCAAGATATTGTGATATACAAATGAGGTATGCGGCGTAAGTGGTACATTGTGTTTCATTTTGTGTTATATGTGTATATGTGTTGTGTGTGTTATGTGTGTTTTGTATCTAGTAGGATGTTGGAAATGTTGGACATTATGATGTGTGGATATAGTTAAGGGTACACGTGTGAGGAATGATATAGTTACAGTTATGGTCCGGAACATAATTGTAAATGTATCATGATGCGGGCATGTTCATTTGACGGTATTCACGTTGATTAATGTAAGAGATGAGACGAAAGGTGAAGAAATTGATTGGTTGGAAATTTGGGTGAATGTTAAGTGTTAAATGTAGTGGAATGTGGAGTTATACTAAACCTTGTACGTGTGTAGGAAAGCAGTGAGAAGAGGAACGGATGTATTGATATCGTGAGATGATTCTGAGGACAAAATCCTATTAAGGAGGGGAGAATTGTAACATCCCAAAACTTTTAGACGTTGACCGTTAACCTGTCGTTTGTGACCGTAAGTTAACGTGTGTTTTATATGTGTTTACGTGATTAAATAATTAACGTGAGATATGTGATAAAGTGATTTAAGTAATGAAAATAATGTTTAATAATGATTAATGAAGTCATTAAGTGTTCCCGATAGGATTTAAGAGTCGTTAAATGTTTCCGTATGCGTTAAACGAACAGTTAAGTGATGAAACGAGTTATAAGGAAGTGTGGGGGCCTAGATGTAAACTTTTGAAAGTTTCCCCAGCAGATTTAGGGCTTTAAACTCATTCCTAACTCCCCTAAATCAGATCCAAACCCTAAGAAAGTCTCACACACAAAACCCTAGGTCAATTCCTTAAGTTCTAGTCGATTTCGGGGGTTTTCGGAAGGGATTTTGCTTGCTTTTCGATCCGTTATTCAACCCTACAGGTATAATATCATCTATTGATTGTTAATTAAGTTTTCAATTAGGTTTTGTCTCTGTAGATTCGGCCATGGGGGTTGGGGATGCTTAATGATGATGTTTTCGGTTAAAAACGACGTTTTCGTGAGTAAAATCGTTAATTGAGTGGGTTGACAACATCAAGTTGCAAACTTTAATGATGAGTTGTGTTGTTTAGATCTATATGAGTGAATCCCATGTGGTTAATTAGATTCATAAGTGTTTAATTAGGTTTTTGTATTAAACGTTGTGATTTCGAGTCGTTTTGATGATGGAAAAGGGGATTCATGTTTGCAATTGATTCAAGGATCAGTTGATGTTTTCAAAGGTTCAATTAAGTCCTATTCAATGTTAATTTAATGGATAAAAGTCGTGGTTGGGGGTTGGGATTCGTTTGGAAGGAGTTTGAAGTGAAACGGAAAAGTCGTTGGCTGATCGCCCAGTTAGTGAGGCCCACTGGAATACTGGTGTGCCCCACGTATGGCCACTTTGTGGACAGAATGGTTTTAGTGCTGCCCACTGACTTTTTGGTAAGGCCCACTACCTGCACTTCACTAGTTTTGATCCGTTTGACTTATGTAATGGGTATATAAGTGTCCCTAAGTTAATGGATGGTTTTATAATCTAGTTATGGTGGGTTTATACAAGTTTATTGACTATGAACTCGATATAGGTCACTCGGGATAATTGTGAAGCTTGTTAACTTGTGTTTGGTGTATCGTTGCGCGTTCGTGAGGTAAGATACATGACTTTTCTCACGCTGGAGGCACAACAAAATGCGGTTTTCTATAATTAACCTCTTAATCGGATTATCTTATATGTGTGGGGTTTTCTGGGTTATGTGGGAGGTTATATGGGAATATATGTATCTTGAAATGATTTATGTTGATATGATGATGTTTAAAGTGGAGGTATATATGTGCATATGAAGTATGATGCTTATAATGACGTTGATATGATATGTTTAAGATATCTGTTGTTGATAATGTCGTTGTTATGCCTTACTGTTGATATGTAATGACTTGTTGTGACACTTAAGTATGATATATCTAGTTCACTAGACACACGTAAGTAATGCTATGAGTTGTGCACGTTAGTGAGATTAAACGTTGAAGTGGACGTGACATTAATTAGTTAATGATGTTAGGACCAGTTTCAGTGAAACTAGCCAGTCTCCAGTTGCACCTGGAGACCAAGAAGATTTGTCCAGAAATATATTGAAGTCCAGTTGCATCGTACGGTTAACGCAACTGAAGACTTCCTCCAGTTGAGAACTGACCAGTTGAAGAATCCTTCCAGTTGGGGTCGAAGACAACAAGCGGAAGATAGAGAATGACAATGGCAGCGAAGCCCAGTTGACATTCTAGTCAGTTACAAACTGGAGACCATCAGTGGAAAGCTCTTACAAAGCTTTACACTGATTACGAGGAATTGACTTTTATGCTTTATGTGCTTTTACCCGGATAATAAGATTTATCTTATTATTTAAGTACAAAAAGGTACATAAAGCTGGTTGAGTAAAGTTGCTTTATACTGTAACTTTACACAGCATTTTAAGGAATTAAATGCTATTCCTTAAATGTTATCAACCATATTTGTACGGCCAAAGTTAACATCCCAATGTTAACTTTGCCTATAAATACAAGTCATTGCACAACCAAGAATAATACTTTTAAGAAGTCACACACTTTGCAAACCTACAATATTTTTGGTGAACTTGTGCAATATTCTCTCAATCGTAAAAAGGAACATTTCACAACTTTAAGTGTTTCGATTGTTTAGAGAAATTCCAAGTGTAGATCAATTGTAGTTCATAGGTTGTTAGGATATTTACATACTTGTATTATCTTGGTTCCGCAACAACCTTGTAATTTATTTAAAGTTAATAAATAAATTACAATTGAAAATTACATATTGTCTCACCAATTTACTTTACAAGTATTTTGTATTATTGCATTGTTCTTTACTTATTGTCACTTAAATAAGTAATCTATCTAGAACTTGGTAATACTCATGTAACTGGTCGTCTCCAGTTCAGTGCTTATATTGCAAAGTAACTCCACCATCGACATAGAGGTGTCTTCAGGTAGTACCATCTATTGAGTTGGGACTTACAAATGAAAATACCTAAAGTTAAAGTAAAGTACGAAATGTGGGAAATCGTTCTAGCCTTAGTGTTAGTGCGTAAAAAGTAAAGTAAAGATGTTGATAAGTGATTAGTTTAGGTGAAAGTGTAGCCTAAGCTAATAAAGATAAGAAATCTCGAGCATAAGTTGTGTTAAGCTTAACCCATGCTAGTTGAAAAGCTAGTGCGTACGTGGTCGCTTGAGTGGCTCCTTGCGGCATAGTTACGTTGATCTAGTATTTCCGGGTGGAGTGACTAACCACCAATGTTAAAAGCGTAACGGGATGCTTAAAGTTGATAAGTTGATAACATTGATAAGTTGATAAAGTTGATAAAGTTGATAACGTTGATAAAGTTGATTAAGTTGATAAAGTTGATAAGTTGATAAAGTTGATTAAGTTCATAAAGTTGATAAGTTGATAAAGTTGATTAAGTTGATAAAGTTGATAAGTTGATAAATTTGATAAGTTGATTAAGTTGATAAAGTTGATAAGTTGATAAAGTTGATTAAGTTGATAAAGTTGATAAGTTGATAAAGTTGATTAAGTTGATAAAGTTGATAAGTTGATAAAGTTGATTAAGTTCATAAAGTTGATAAGTTGATAAAGTTGATAAGTTGATAAAGTTGATTAAGTTCATAAAGTTGATAAGTTGATAGTGTTTGCGTTGCAAGTATATGTTGATATGATACGAAATGTGACGGGATGTGGGAAAGAGGTAAGGATGGGATGATCTTTCGATGTTTGTGGATAATATGTAATGTGATCACGTTTTGATATAAAATACGAAGAAGTTTTATGAAAGTAAATGAAGAACGTTTTATCAAAATGTGTGTATCTTACTTAGCTAATTTATTAGCTAACACTTGCTTTTATGAAAATGTTGTGTCCTTCAGGATAAGCAGGTATGAGCTAGAGATGTATGTAGCTCGTGAGATGGGTAGAAGAATAAAGGAAGATTAGCATTAGTTTCCTTATGTTTAGACTTCACCTTTAGCCGTTGTTCGACTACTTATTTATTGTTTACGTTGTATGTAATAAGTTGGCGTTTATGTTGGCGCCGTAACTTGGATTTTTCTTTGACTACTACGATGATGCTATTAGTAACACCAAACTTTAATGAAAGGTACCATCCGTTACGGATGGGCAGTTTTTAAGTGATCCTTTTCTGCTACGTTTAAACGTCGTTTGGCAAAAGTTTTTGTAAATCCAAGTTTTTAAATGAAGGTACCATCCGTTACGGATGGGCAGTTTTTAAGTGATCCTTTTCTGCTACGTTTAAACGTCGTTTGGCAAAAGTTTTTGTAAATCCAAGTTTTTAAATGACGGGTGTTACAAGTTGGTATCAGAGAAATGGTTTAAGTGAACCAAAGACCGACCAAAAGCCATAGGTTTTGGACTTAAACCGATAAGGACTCGATAGGCTTAAGTAGTGAATGCTTTAGCCTTTTGAATAAATGCCTTTAGGACGGGTTGGGATGAGTGAGAGTGTAGGATTAAGGCTTTATGTGAATCATATGTGTTTAATGATGTAAATTATGTTGATAGCCTTCAGTCCTCTATTTTCTCGCTTTATCCATTTGTAAGTCCCAACTCAATAGATGGTACTACCTGAAGACACCTCTATGTCGATGGTGGGGTTACTTTGCAATATAAACACTGAACTGGAGACGACCAGTTGCAGTGAGTGTATACCAAGTTCTTGGAAAGATTACTTATTAAGGTGACAATAAGTAAATGACAATGCAATAATAGAAAGTACTTGTAAAGTAAATTGATGAGACAATATGTATTTTTCAAGTGTAATTTATTTATTAACTTTAAATAAATTACAAGGTTGTTGCGGAACCAAGATAATACAAAGTATGTAAATATCCTAACAACCTATGAAATACAATTGATCTAATACTTGGAAATTCTCTAAACAATCGAAACACTTAAAGTTGTGAAATGTTCCTTTTAGCGATTGAGAGAATATTGCACAAGTTCACCAACAATATTGCAGGTTTGCAAAGTTGTTTTCTTGTTGTGCAAAGACCTCTATTTATAGGCAACGTTGACATTGGGATGTCAATTTTGGCCGTACAAATATGGTTGAGAGCATTTAAGAAATAGCATTTAATTCCTTAAAATGCTGTGTAAAGTTACAGAATAAAGTAACTTTACTCAACCTGCTTTATGTACCTTTTGTACTTTATACATAGATAAATCATTTTATCCGTGTAATAGCACATAAAGCATAAAGGTCTTTTCCTCGTAATCAGTGTAAAGCTTTGTAAGTACTTTACACTGATGTTAATGTAACAATTAAGCCAGGCACCAAGTATTAAAATATCCAATGAATCTTAAGCAAGAAGCTATTACTCCCAGATCATGGCAACCAGAAGACATAGTGGGACTATCAATGGTGTTAATGTAACAATTAATCCAGGCACCAAGTACTTTCACGTTGAAGTTAGTTATACCAGAGGGTCACTGGTTAAAACTGACAATCCTGGTGCAATGCAGTATGGGTTCTCGGAATGGGTGGAAATGGTGAACTTTTTGGATGCTAAGGCACAAAAGAATAGGTTTGAGAAAGCTTGGGTGAACTTCTTGAAGGGCAAGATTCAACACAAAGAAAATCTGGAGCTAAAGTTGAATATTGATCCTGAAGACTCACAACCTATCTCTTCAGTGACCAAGAGAAGACGAACTGGCGAAGGGCCATCTCATTAAGTTCTCTTTTCAATGTATCTACTTGTAATTTTATTTACATTCTGTAACTTGTATAAATTTCATTTCCTTGTATAAATGAAGTTACCAGTTTGTAACCACAAGGTAGATAATAGATTAGATCTAACAAACTTAAAAGAAAAACCCAAGACATTTATTGATCTATAAAAATGCCTTGGAAAACTTAGATAGATTTAATCGAACAAGTCTCTCCAGTTCACACTTGTACAGATACAAGAACTGAAAAAGACTTGGCTATATTTCTAGACAAATAGGGGGAATTTGTTAGGATCAGTTTCAGTGAAACTGGCCAGTCTCCAGTTGCACCTGGAGACCAAGAAGATTTGTCCAGAAATATATTGAAGTCCAGTTGCATCGTACAGTTAACGCAACTGAAGACTTCCTCCAGTTGAGAACTGACCAGTTGAAGAATCCTTCCAGTTGGGGTCGAAGACAACAAGCGGAAGATAGAGAATGACAATGGCAGCGAAGCCCAGTTGACATTCTAGTCAGTTACAAACTGGAGACCATCAGTGGAAAGCTCTTACAAAGCTTTACACTGATTACGAGGAATTGACTTTTATGCTTTATGTGCTTTTACCCGGATAATAAGATTTATCTTATTATTTAAGTACAAAAAGGTACATAAAGCTGGTTGAGTAAAGTTGCTTTATACTGTAACTTTACACAGCATTTTAAGGAATTAAATGCTATTCCTTAAATGTTCTCAACCATATTTGTACGGCCAAAGTTAACATCCCAATGTTAACTTTGCCTATAAATACAAGTCATTGCACAACCAAGAATAATACTTTTAAGAAGTCACACACTTTGCAAACCTACAATATTCTTGGTGAACTTGTGCAATATTCTCTCAAACGTAAAAAGGAACATTTCACAACTTTAAGTGTTTCGATTGTTTAGAGAAATTCCAAGTGTAGATCAATTGTAGTTCATAGGTTGTTAGGATATTTACATATTTGTATTATCTTGGTTCCGCAACAACCTTGTAATTTATTTAAAGTTAATAAATAAATTACACTTGAAAATTACATATTGTCTCACCAATTTACTTTACAAGTATTTTGTATTATTGCATTGTTCTTTACTTATTGTCACTTAAATAAGTAATCTATCTAGAACTTGGTATATACTTCTGTAACTGGTCGTCTCCAGTTCAGTGCTTATATTGCAAAGTAACTCCACCATCGACATAGAGGTGTCTTCAGGTAGTACCATCTATTGAGTTGGGACTTACAAGTGGTATCAGAGTAGAAGGCTAATAAACTTGCCTAGATCTGCTAAGATGAACACTACTGAAGGTGGAGATGGTTCTGGTCAGGTGAAAACCCTTTGAA
Source organism: Erigeron breviscapus (assembly GCA_034093135.1). Classification (NCBI taxonomy): domain Eukaryota; kingdom Viridiplantae; phylum Streptophyta; class Magnoliopsida; order Asterales; family Asteraceae; genus Erigeron; species Erigeron breviscapus. The sequence goes on from CM067167.1 coordinate 279,258,988, forward strand.
TACTAATCCACCACCTCATCAAAATGCTAATACTAACCCTCCTCCTCCTACTGCCCCAAATCACGTCCATGTACATAACACTCCTATTCCAAAATTTGATGGAAACAGTGAGACATTTGGTACATGGAAGGCCAGAATGCTTTTGCATTTCGGTGGGATAGAGAGGTATATGTTGAAAATCCTTAAGGATGCACCATATATACCCATGTCTCTTGGGGTAAGTCCTCTTCTAGATCCAGCTGGAAGAAGAGGTTCAAGAGAAAAGCTCGAAGACCACTGGTCTGATGAGGATCGTAGACTTGTAGATCTGGACACTAGACTCAAGAACATGATCCTTGGAGCTGTCCCTGAAGATCTAATTCCAACACTTGTGTTGTTCCCCAGTGCCAAGTCAATGTGGGAAGAATTAGTTATTCAGTTTGAAGGAGGTGATGACACCATTGTCACCAGAAAAGTTGCCTTGAACAAGAAGTATGAATCCTTCTTTGCTCTGCCCAATGAAAGTCTAACTGGTACATACACCAGATTTTCTAGCCTCATTAATCAGCTGAGAGGCTTGGGTGTAGAGAAGGATAAGGATATTCTTCTTGAGAAGTTTTGTGATATTCTTCCTTCCAAATGGGAAAATATGGTTCTTGTCTTAAGACAAGGTAAAACCCTGCACAGCCATACTTTTGCATCGCTCTATGGAGCCTTCAGATTCACTGAAGACAATAATGCTGCAAGACTGGTGGCTGAGCAGGATGCCATGAACCATGCCCAGTGTCCCAAGGTTGCTAGTGTAACTGAGCGACCTTGTACTGCTTTAATGTCTGCAGAGAGTGTCCATGCACACTCAATGAAGGAGATGTTAAACAGTTTCTTGAACTCTGGTCTGACCACTGAAATCAGTGATGGTTGTGATGAAACTGACGATGATGATCTGGTAGCCATGATTGCTAAAACCTTTAACAGGTTTAAGCATAAATCTAAAAGATTTAATGGGCCAAACAATGCTTCCAGCTCCAGCTCTCTGGATAAAACCAATCTTACCTGCTATAAATGCGGTAAGAAAGGTCATTTTATGAAGGAATGCAGATCTAGTCAGATGAACAACCAAACTGGTCCCTCTGTCCCTAATTTCAATCGACCTGATGATAGCTACAAAGCTAAATATAAGAAGCTTAAGGCCCAGATTGCCCTCTTGTCCATGGAAAAGGAAAAGGATCAGTGCTTGATGGCACAAACTGAGGGAAAATGGGAGTACTCTGATGACTCATCAGCTGATGAAGAAGAGGAAAGGGACATGTGTTTCATGGCCTTGGAAGATCAACAGCAGCATGTGGCAAAAGAAGATGTCATCACTGGAAGATGGGTGGACATCATTTTGAAGAAGGTATGTGATTATGACAATCAGGTGGATCCAGAACTGAAACTGGACCTTGCTGAATCATTAAGTGGTGATTTGGCTTTTGTGGAAACTGTTAGAGCAGATAGTGAAAGATATCTAGATACTATCTTAATTGAACTAAACAATGTTAAGCTACAACTTAATGATTTACAAAGTGTCCAGTTGGCTCTCAAGGAGCCAGTTTTAAAAATTGAGGCTTTAGAATTTGATAATCAAAAATTAGTTTCTGATCTTGAAAAAGAGCAAAAGATTATCAAGTCATGGGTAAAAGCATCTGGAAAGAACTATGATGCATTTTCAAGAACTATTGATGCCCAGAAGAATGCATGGAAATCTGGAGATCTGGAAATGGCAGCTCTCATACCAGATCTTCATGCATTGCCTCCAGCTCTCAGGGTTGAAACTTCTTATGATCAACCTGAAGCTGTTGAAACTGAACCCATTGAGACCACCCCCCATTGAGGTTAAACCTGGAGCCAAACAGGCTAGTGCTCCAGTTAAAAAGGCCACTGGTAACAAGCCTTTACCTCAAAAGTCTAAGGAGCCCAAGACCCAAAAGACTAAAACTCCAGCTGAACCAAGGTCCAAGGTTCAGCAGCCTAATGAAAAAGATATTTTGTTTAAACTGGAAAGTCAACTCCAACTTTTGTCTCGACAGGTTCAAAGTTGTACTGCCCGGATTAAAAATCTGGAAGGAGGTTTATCACCTCCAGTTTTAAAACAAAATATTAAACCCCCTCAAAACCAAAACAAAAGAATGTTCCATCTGGAACTAAATCTGATAAGAAAAAGGGGAGCAAGTATCAAGTACCAATCGTTTTTACTCCTGCACCTGGATCTGGTGAAAAAGATCCAGATGTAGTCTTCAGTTTACCTCCACAACAATCAACTGTGACTTCTGTAGAGAAGTCCAGTGAACCCATCAAGAAAAGATGGGTTCACAAAAATAACTGATGATTTTTGTGGGTGTGCAGGGAGATCGAAAGAAGAATATCTGGTATCTGGACAGCGCTGTTGGCCGGACTATGACCGGATGTAAGCCCCTGCTTGAAGAGTTCACTGTCCAAGATGGACCGGTAGTGACGTTTGGTAATGATCAAAGTGGAAAGACTGAAGGATATGGTGTACTCAATAACGGACAGGTCGAATTCAAAAGAGTTGCATTTGTGAATGGTTTGAAATACAACCTGATCAGTGTCAGCCAACTTTGTGATGATGGCTACAGAGTTTTGTTCGATATTGCTCAAGGCACCATATTTAACAAGGATTGGAAATTGGTGATGGTTGCACCAAGAAAAGGAAATGTGTACATCATGGATATGGAACCAGCTCCAAAAGAGCAGTGCTTCTATACCAAGGCTGATGAAAACACCAACTGGCTGTGGCATAAAAGATTATCCCATCTTAATTTCAAAAATATTAACAAGTTGTCTCGCAAACAACTGGTTTTG